>VZTD01002082.1:450854-924248 GCA_013397725.1 Rhagologus leucostigma | reverse complement strand
TCGGGGCACGGCGAGCAGCTGCCCGGGGAGCGCGTCTGCCCCGCGCCCGCCGCCGCCAAGGAGATGCCCGGCGCCGAGGCGGAGAGCAGCCCCGAGCAGGGGGCGGCCGAGGCTGCCGCCGAGGAGCCGGACGAAGAGGAGGAAGAAGAGAAGGAGGAGGAGGAGGAGGAGGATTGCGAGGAGTACGAGGACTTCTCCGAGCTGCCGGACACCTGCAGCATCGCCTCAGACGACTCCTTCTACCCTCCTGGGGGGCTGGAGGACGACGACGAGGACCTCTGGTCCCTGGAGGGGGACGAGCGCGACAGCCCCGAGGCGCTCAGCCTCTTCCGAGCCTGCTGCACCAACAACAGCATCGTGCTGAAGGCGCTCATCCGCCAAGGCCCCCAGGAGGAGGAGGTGCGGGAGGCCGACCGCAACCGCAGGGTGAGCATCCCGCGCCGCGCCCCCGGCAGCCCGGGCATCCCGCCCGGGGCAGAGCGGCTCGGCTGCCGCCGCCTCCGCCCCACCGCCGAGCGGAGCCGGGGGGCAGCAGCCGTGCGGGTGTTGAGTGACACCCCTCTCGTTTCCTGGGATGCTGCTCTGCAGCCCCGCGGGGGATGGGACCTCAGGCAGCGAGGAGCAGAGAAGGGCGTGACGCTTCGCCTTGCCAGCCCTGACTTTCCACCGTTGGCTAAGGAAGGGTCCGGTTTATGGGATGAGACAGAGGTTTGAGATTCCGGTTTTCCCGCGATCAGTTTTGAATTGAGCCTTGTTTTCCCACGGTGTATTGGGGACCGAGAGTGGCATCACTGGTAATGGTTGTGTTCAGCATCAAAAAACCTATCTCTTTTCTGGGCTGTTCATCCCCTGCGGTACTTTACGATGTTCACCTTGAAAATTTGAACTACTGACAAAAGTTTATGTTTGGGGTTGGGGTGTGTGTGATTTTTTGTTTGTTTGTTTGTTTTGGGTTGTTTTTTGTTTGTTTTGGTTTTTTGTTGTTGTTGTTGTTGGGTTTGGGAGTTTTTAAAAATTATTTTTATTTTTTGTTTTTCATTTAGCTCCCCCCCAAAATGTAAGCTTGTTCCTCATTCCTAGACTGCCAAGCAGGGCTCAGGGTGTTCCTGTGCTGAAATCAGAGTTCTCGTTGTATTTACTTTGCTGTGGACAATCTGTTTTTGGGGTTTGTGTCAGTACAAGGTTTGTGGTTCAGTTTTTGCCCGTTACTTGGTTAATTGCAGGGACAGAGAGGTACTTCACTAAATCAGAAGGTGAAAACTTGGGAAAGATTTCCAGATTAATATGTAACTGGGACATTTGAACAGCAGTATTGAAGATTACCAATATTACTACAGTTTGTTTTAAACCTAAGAACTTTTTTTGCATAAACAATCTGCAAAAACAGTTCAGTGACTATTCTGTGACAGCAGTGTTTTGAAAGGAAACTTGTGTGGTTTTAATTGGGCAAGTAACTTGCACATTCTGGCAACATAAGTGCTCTTTGCATTGAAAAGAATGCCGTAATTTGAGTTTGGTTCTGTCTGGAGAGGGGTTTTTCTTGTGTCTTAGATATGTGTATGTATAGGACTTTTCCTACAAATATCTTTACTTCTGCTCCAAAGGATTGGTTTTAATGCAGATTTTTAGTGATCTGACTTACTGTAAATTTTTTAAAAAGATGAAAAATCGTATTAACACATCTGAGGGAGAAGCAACCTGTGGCGTGAGGGTGGGAATGAGCAACATAGGACTGAAATAACTTACGGAAATTCTTCTGCCCAGGCCAGGATATGGCGTGGTTATGCTTTATCTGGTAACGTGTGAGATCCAATCGTACATTACAGGATATTTTGAAGATCCTGCAGGTACACCCATCCCGTATATTAGTGCTGTGCCTGGGCTGGAGCCTAGCCCCAGCCCTGACATTGTGTGGGGGCTGGGCTCCAGCCTCTGCTGAGGTCCATTGATTCAGCATGTCTCAGGTGTGTAATGATGCAGGAGGTTTGGCCCTCCATACATGTGGCATAAAGGGCCAAGTGCCCCAGAGCTGCCCCTTCTGAAAAGGTGGCCTTCCCTCCCAACAGAGGGCAAGCAGCTGGCTGTGAAGCTGTAGGAACCCTCCCTCTCAGGGCTGGGGTCCTGCAGACCTCAGTCAACAGGTATGACAAAGTTCAGCACAAGCATCAGCCCTCATCCTACAGCTGCTCTTTTGGAAAAGGTAATCAGAGCAGAGTTGTGAAAGCAGCGAATTCACCTGTGTGGACAACCCTTCCTTCACCATCCCCCTCTCCAAAAAGCAAGTTGCTCTTTATCTCTTCAGCTTCAGAGAAAAGAGACAGAATTTTAGTTTGAATCTGAAAAGAAAGTTTATTTTCTTTATTTATACTGTAAAAAACCCCAAAAACAATTAAACAAAACAAAAATCTGCTTAGGCAAATATTCCATTTGACCTGAAATTAAACATTGGCATAAAATTCTGTTTTACTCATTTTTTATGAAAACAAAGTAAAAAATTCTGGATTTCAGCAACTTGTGAAGCTACAGGAAAGATGTAGTAGACATGAGTTCGCTCTCCCTCTGCCTCCCTCACAGAAGTGCCCCAATCACAGCAGTACAGAGCAGGACAGTCTGTCTTTTCCAGACAGATATGAATGGATTGGGAGAAATCTTTTGACTAGGAACCCGAAGCTTCAGGTGTGAGTCCTGCTTAGGGATATCAAGGCAAATTCTCTTTTTTTTCAAGGGAAAACCACCTTTGTAGAGAACTTTACCTAACAAAACAGGAAGTTTCACTCAGGTCTTTTCTGGCCCTTCCTGTGGATTTTGAAGCTCTTGAATTTGAATACAAAGTCATTGGACATTATCCATGAACAAAACAGTTTTGCTGCCACAAAGTAACAGAACAAGTTACACATATCTGTTATGCTAATGAAGTTTTGTAGTTGCTGAAACTGAAACTACTGTTGGCTTTCGGCATCTTCTTTTGCCAGGATAATGTTTGTCTACAATGCTATCTTTTATGTGTTTATTGGAAAGCTCTATTTTTTTTCTTATTTTTTAATTTTCTTTTTTTTTACCTTTCTTTTTCTAACTTTTTTTTTTCTTTTCTGTCTTTTTCCATGCTGTGAACAAATAAGATGAACTTGTGTTTCTTCTAAGTTTTAGTTTCTTTTCCATGAGGCAGGAGAGAGAATGAAGAATAGCTTGCTTTTTGAGAAGTGGGGTGGTGAAGGGAGGGCTGTCCAGCTGAGGATATTAACTGTTTTCATCATCCTGATAACCTCAGGTATGTATGTACAGTACAGTTTCATTTTCACAATTTCAAAATCAAGTTTTCTTCAATACAGACAAAACAAGTAACAAGTTATTGTAGTAAGACAATACTATATTTTGATTCTGAAAGTAAATAAACTCAGCTCACAAAATGTAACATGAAGAAGCTTCCAAATGCCCTAAATTTGGCACAAAGCGCCTGCTATATTTTTAATTAGTTTTACCTTGTCCCTTAAGTGTAAATGTATAAATTTAAGATGTAGAAGCAATTCTCCTGAAAATGCTAGGATCCAGAGGTACCCTGACTTATTGTCCTCCACCCTTTGTGCCAAAATACATCAGTTGTCTCTTTTGAGTCAATTTGCCAAGCCTGGATAGTGGCTTTTTGCGTCATTTTTTCAGAAGCATATTTTCCCCGTAGACTGTTCATGAGGTGCAGAACCTCCTGCCAGGCACAAGTTTTCATTAAATTCACCTTCCTGCAGTAAACCAGACTCCACAACATCTGATTTATTAGTCACCGCATGTAGCCTGAAGATCTGTACCTTCCCTGTCCTGTTTTCATTACTGTCAAGACAGCAACAGTTTATGTATCACTGACTGCAGAGGCTCCCCAAAGGGCTGATACCCTCGTCTTCTTTTGCACTTCTATCTGTACATGGAATCCTGAAAGACTGGATTGGTACTGCTGATTTCCTCTCCTTGCCCAAGTTAATACTGAAATATGTGGAAAATAACTATGACAGCATATCATATGCTAATCGTACATCGTGCAGGGTGACCTCTCGTTCTTTAGTGTTTGTGTATTTACCGTAACAGTAAAGAGGGATTTGAAAATAGACACAGGAAAATGAAATCATGGCTCTGGTGAAATTTCCTGACCTGACTGAGACCACAGCATCATGTGGCTAATGGTGCTACTTTTCACCTTGTTGTATGGGGACTGCTTCTCCTTCCTCACTAGCCGAATTTCTAGAATTTCAGATATTTTTATCTCATCATCTTAAAATCACTTAATATCAAATTTTGCCTGGTGACCAGGATTATATATATACTCAGAAAGACAGAGTTTCAAAATCTGGTGTTACCTAACTGCAGAATGCAAGCAAATTTAGAAATTTGCCATGACAATAGAGAAGGCATTAAGAGATGGGGGAGAGAGAAAAGAAGGCAAAGAACATTCCCTTGGCAGATTGAAAATAATCACTGCAGCTGATCCGCAGAAAGGTTTTGTGTTGATCTTACATGTGGCATAGCCCATATTAGCAAGAATATTCTGTTGTAGTTTTTTTCAGTTTTTCTTTTTTTGTGTCATTGTTCAATGAGTCTTTTGTCCAGTTCCATGGACAGCTATGTCCATAACTGTGGGAATGTTTCTCTGAATGCAGCCTAGGCTTGTTTGTGTGCTGCACACCGTGGGTGGGTGTTTCGGAATGGCATCACTCACCTGGTTTCCTTACTGGGTCCATGGCAGTATCTGAGGCATCGGACCTGTCGTGTTGTTCTCCTTGCCCTGTGCTGCAGGCTGCTCCTCTGGCTCTGTACTGCCACAGTGAAACTGCTTGGGGCAACTCACCCAATTTAGGGAGCATTGCCCTTCAGAGTTTTTCACAGAGCAATGCATAGTGAATCCTCCATGGAGTTGACACCTGAATTTGTCTTTGCCAAAGGGCTGGGCTTCTGAGATTGAAACTGGTTGTGAAGTACAGGGAGCCAGTGATTCGCTTCCCACTTTCTGGGTGAGGGAATTTGTGTTGGATGATGCTTTTCTAGAAAGTCATGTATCACAAAAAGTGCCAGAGCTTGTGTAACACTGCATTTACTTGTTTTATTATTATTTTTTTAATCTTGAGAATGTTAACTTGTAAAAATGAAAAATCAGAAGTGCAGCATTTTCTGGTAAGGGATGAAGTTCTCCCTGTCACATATTGCTTTTCAGTTTTCATGGCACATAGCTTAAGTTATCGCATGTCAGAAA
This sequence comes from Rhagologus leucostigma, assembly GCA_013397725.1. Classification (NCBI taxonomy): domain Eukaryota; kingdom Metazoa; phylum Chordata; class Aves; order Passeriformes; genus Rhagologus; species Rhagologus leucostigma. Next base: position 919,015 of record VZTD01002082.1, on the reverse strand, counting down.
AAGGATTTGAAGAACATCATCTGCTACAGTGCTTGGAATATTTTTTTTTAATTATTATTTTCATGGACAGCTTCAGTTCCTTCATATTATCTTACACAAAACATTCTCATGGAAACAATTGTATTGAAATTTAACATCATGACACTAAACCATGAAAGGGAATTTTTTGGGGTGAAAGTACTTTTAAAAATACCCTAACAACAAAAGTAATCTAATTTAAATCCTTAAAAAAGTACAGATATACTCAAATGCAGTCAAAAATGTCCCTGGAAATACATGTTTGTGCTTGAAAAGGAAGTCAGTAAGGTAAAGACTTGTAGATGTAAAAAAAAAGGGGGAATTCTTCAAATACAGTAATTACAGCTCAAGGTAAGCCATCAGAAAGGAATAGATAGAGCATGGAAAATACGAAGTGAACTGGCTAAGAGGGAATTTGGTGAGCTAACCAGAGCATGAACCAGACTGATACAGGTAGGCACTCAAAGGCATTATCAGAAGAGCGTGGGCAGGTTAGCTGTCTGCCTGCTCTTGTCTGTATTCATCTGAAGTGTTAGGTGAGTAATGCCTTTGTAAACCTGGCACAAGAAGATATCCTTTAAAATAACTTTACTGAAGAAAAAGTATGTGCACAGAACATAATTTCTGCGGATTAAAGGGAACAATTAATAAAGACCATGAGGGCATGTTGACATAAAGAATGGGAATGCAGGTCTTTAGCATGCTGCCGGAAATGCATGGTCAGACCAGACTCTTTCCTCCATGGAGCTGACAGGTAGTAAGATATAATTTGTACTTAGTGTCAAAATCAGCATTAGTTAACAGATGTAACTTGTACCGGAAGGGACAGACACAGATTTGAAGACCACATGAGAAAGTTGTGCAAGTTTAATCTAGTTTTAAGTGGTACAACTCCTAGAGAAACCAGATGAAGAGTAGTTTCCTTGAAGAATTTTGACAAATTGCTTATGTATATGGAAGAGGAGGGGTGTTTTTAGTCTGACAGTAGCCCAGGAGTAAAGGTCACATCAATCTTCAGTTCTACTTTAAGCAATGTTTCATGTTAGTGTCTTAAACAAAGTATGTGGACTTGCAGGGCTCCTCAGAGATGCAGGGATGATCCTGGTTATCCAGCTGAGTACAGGTTGACTCCAGATGGTAAAAAATACAGCTGCATTTTAAATCTAATGATAGCCTAACAAGACTGGTTGTCTGGGACAACTGTCATCAGTAAATGTGACAGATATATAACGTGGTTTTAATATAACATGTCCATGACACATGGGACGTCAGGATGCCTCACTGCCTTTTCCTAGGAGAATATTTGAACTTTATTTCACAGTGCACAAAGTGACATTGCTAATGCCTTCATCTTATTAGGAAATTCAGATTTATATTCCTCATGGAGGAATTACTCAAGAAGGAATATTTGCCCTAATTTCCTGTTGTAAAGCTTCCTGAAATTTCTCAGGGAAATTTTATTGAGGAATCTCAGAAAGTTGAAACAGACGAAGCTCCAAATGTCTGATTGCTCTGAAAAAATGGGTCCTGTTGAGTTTCAGTAGTGTATAGGAGGTACTGGACTTCAAGTATGCTGGGAAAGGAAGTGGGTCGAAAAGCCCCAGCATTCCCAAATTCTTCAGCTCCAAGCTAGGTGCCAGGACGGCAACAATAGTACCTCATCTTACCGAGGCTGTAGGTCTCAAGGCAAGGGCTCTGAGGAAGAAAGAAGAAATGTAGAAATGTTTCTGTCTCAGGCAGCAGGTTCAAAGCTGCCTGCTGAGAAGTACCACAGGAGTGGTGAGTTCAGGTGCCAGCGGCGATGGACAGCAGGTCTCCAGTGCTACAACTTTCAGCATCATCAAGGGCTTAACTCTCACGTCCTTTGGTCCTGCTGGTGCTGGAAGTGGTGATCTGGGCTGTGGCTCTTGGAGGCTCCCGAGTCAGTGCTGACAGATGGAAAGCCAGGGACAGGGTTGTCAGCCCCTCATCAGGGAGTTCCCTTTTCAGAGGTGTGAGACTTGATCATTTTTCACTCAGTCTGACTTTTTGCTTGGTTTCAGGGGACATTTCAAAAAGGATTTTGAAAGAGGCATTGATGTTCACTTTTGTGTGTGGCACAGAAACTTCTTGCCATCATAATTTTAGTCACACGGTCTTGTATATATGCTTGGGAATATAAACTATGAAAATAAGGTGAAAATAAAAAAATGTCAAACAAGGAGTACAAGTAATCAAAACATCTATTTGGATCTATCCAGACATTTCAGCAGGTTCAAAATCTGTTCTACTACTCGAGAAGAAATAGACAGAAAGATAAAAAAAGCTAAAGCTCCATTATACATTTTGGAAAATATTACTGTGTGACAGAGACCAACAAAAATCAGGTGTTTTACTGTAATACTTCTATATGTTGGTAGTGCTACATCTTCACAGAGGAGATTGAATAGTAACTCTTGTATGACTTTACAGATGTTGGTTGCTTCCCACCAGATGAGCCGAATATACATCAGCTTTATTTAAAACTATATTTCATTAAAACACATTTTTCTTCCTCTAAAGAGAAGCAGTACATGATCACCAACTAAAATTCACTGTTAATTTTAAAATAGAGATAGACTTGGAAGGTGTAAGCAGCCTTTTACTCATAGAAAATCCTGCTAGATGAGCAGAGGGGGTGTGTGTACATTGCCAAAGGAAATCTCATGCTCTCTGGCACGAAGCACACGTGCAGCTCAGCTCACATCCACCCTACGCAGGGCTAGCCTCTCTGGTGTGGACCAGTGGTGACCACACAGCCAGCGCTTGGCCTGGATTTTCCCTGAATCCCAAGCTGTTCTCCTAATCCGTTAATAGTTTTTAGGCTTTTGAATTCAAATGCCCAAACTAGCATCATTTGTTTTGTTATGGTTTTGGAAATCATTAACTACGCTAGTACTAAAATTGGTAAAATACCTATTTGCACATGCTGTATGCTGATTTCAGATATGATAAGATAGCTTTCAGGGACGATAACAGAGATCATAAGATGCTCCAGTTTTTCCCAAATTGGAATTTTGGTCACTAATTTCCATACATTTTCCAGTTCTTGTACTTTGTTTAGTCAAGTTATTCTGTTTGGGGTAGGTTTGGGCAGGGTGTTTAGCAATTGATATAAGTACTATATTGCCTGTTAACAATTTTCCTACATGTTCTTTCTGTATTATCTGTCATTACTCTGTCGCATTAGGTTTATCTTTTGTGACTGAGGTAGAGTTGCACTAAAAACTAGTGGTAGATTTACTAAAAACTGCCGGTAGATTTTTTAAAATAGAAAAGAAAATCTGTGGAGAATGTGAAAGCAATGAAGAATTCCCACAGGCCTTATTTGAGACAGGAGTTCACTTTTAATGTTTTCATAAATAAAGTTTCTCTCAGGTTACCATTTAAAATTATTTAAAATGTTACGCCACGTAGGTTTGAATTTACCTAAGTGTTCTTTAATTAAATACAACAGTGGAAACCCTCCAACCTGGGCTAAATATAATCCTGTAGCATACTCAGTGAGTCACAATAAGAAATAATCAAGTACTGTAGGAAGAGGATTGTTGTCGCAGAGTCTGTGGTTGCACATCTGGCAGTGAATTAGCAATTCAAATTGTACCCACTGTGGGAAAAACCCACTATGTGGAAATAGTTCCCATTTTTCAATTCTATTATTTTCTATTATGTCTCTTATATTCCATGGGGAGCAATTTGAAAGCAAGATGATGCAAAGTGGGAATGACTCACTGTTGGGCTTTTGTTGCTTCACACATTTCAGATGTGTAACGTTCTGAGCCTGATCCTGTAATACCCTGTCACATATGAGGGTTGGGCATTTTTTTTTTTTGGTCTTTTGCCTCTTTGTGTCTTCGTACATGAGGCCTCGTCTTTGGGACAGCTTGTGTGTAGACAGGCCAACTGCTGGCGACAAGAGACGCTGCCAGCAGCCACCAGAGCTCAGAACTGGGCTCGTGGAGAAGTTTTGAAGTTTTGTTTCTATTACTATAGCGGGGAGGCTTATGCAGGATCCATTGTTATTAGTTTTCTGAAGTTCAAAAGTGGCAGATAATGGAACATATTCAATCTGTTCATAAAAGGAGCCTTTCAGGCAGTATTTGGCTTCTATTTTTTCTTTTTTTTCTTCGCAAAACCTAGATATCTTTCTATTTGTAGCTAATAGAAGGCTCAGCTCACCTCTTTAGCATTTGATTGGGAAACACAGGAAGGGTATCCATATATTCATAAAAGTGTCTTTAAGTGTGGATGAAAGGAAAGGGAAGACTTTCTTTGAAAGGTGGTATGGTACTTCTGTGTATCTGCAAGTGTCATATGAGTTTGATAAAGGATCCAAGAGAAGGCAGAGTCAAAGCTCAGCTCCACAAAGGAGTTCATTTAAAATATTTTTCTTTCTACAGAGTTTTCTTCAGATTTTCTGTAAAAAGAATGAAGTAGCAATAGCTTGTTAGACAAAGAGTGAAGGATAACACGTACTGGCCAGTTCTGCAAAATGAAATACCACAAATATTAATGAAATACCACAAATACTAATGAAATCTAAGTGTTTAGACTTACAGAGCCCTTCTGAGCTAGTAAAAAATATAAACATAGTAGAAGAGTTTTCTGGTTACACTGAGACAAGCTGTACTACACAGTAAATGCCTAGAAGCCTGGAACTATGCCAGCCAGAGGAAAACTGTGTCTGGGAAGCAAAAGATTATTTTCCCTGCTATACTGCAGGCACTTTGCAGGCGCACCGCTGTGTTAGGTGAGTCCTGTCTGCAGGGAAAACTGGGCAGCACAACCGTATCAGAGACACCACTCTGACATATTTGCTTCAGCAGCACTCCCCATGCAGGGCTGCCAAACCGGAATAAAACACACAGTGTTCCTGGAAGAACAGCCTGGCCAGGGGTTTGAGGGGGGAGTGAAACCATTCGTGGGTGACAGGGAAGGAAAACACTTAATTTCAAGGTCTCTGGGAGTGGGGTGAAAGCCTCTTGTACTCCAGGGACAGGTGCAATCCCCAGAGAGAGATTGTCCCACAGCCTGCAAGCAGTGGCTCAGGTGGTTCTGGGATCCTCCATTAACCTCCTGCCAGCACCAGTCAATGGGAGAGCGACCAAGCTATGCTGAGTCCTGCTGTCATTTATGTGGGGTGAGACTGGACCTTCTTTGCCACCTATTTATGGCTGTGCTTTCTTTTGTTTTACTGCACTCACGCTGTATGGTCTGCAGGCATTTTGCAGTCCAGAAAATTCTTCCTCTTGTGAGGATGCAACAAGGATGCCCTAAGTGTGAAGATACCCGTGAGCAGAACTGCCTGTGGAATAGGAACTTGAGCTGAGTACTAGATACATGTTAATCTTTTTAGTACCTTACTTGAAGTCAGATGTCTCAGTGCATTTACAATTCTTATCTCCATAACAGTCCTCATGAACTGTATAGGATCCTTTACATATATGTGGAAAACTCCTTGCAAAGCAAGATAATTAAATGTGACAGGCAAGAGCTGCCTCGCCTAATTACAACTGTGGCAATAAAAATAGTTGCCCAAAGACTTTGAAAAAGTTGCATTTGAATTTTAAAAATATAATCAGATGTCATAATCCTTTCCCATTATACATTGCTTCCCAATCATCCTGTTAGTGATACATGAAGCAAACACTGAAATATTTAATACTCAAGTTAAACATTTTAGAAGAAGTAAGTTTCTCAAGCACCTGAAAGGAGGTTGTGGTAAGGTGGGGTCATCCTCTTTTTCCCAGATAACAAGTGATAGGACAAGGGGAAATGGCCTCAGATCGTGCCAGGGGAGGTTCAGGTTGGGTACTAAAAAAATTTCTTCACGGAAACAGTGGTTAAAAGGGGAAGCGTATGAGGAGCAGCTGAGGTCACTGGGTCTGTTCAGCCTGGAGAAGAGGAGACTGAGGGGAGACCTCACTGCAGTTACAGCTTCCTCGTGAGGGGAAGAGAAGGGGCAGGCACTGATCTCTTCTCTGTGGCGACCAGTGGCGGGACCCAGGGAATGGCCTGAAGCTGAGTCAGGGGAGGTTTAGGTTGGATATTAGAAAAAGGTTTTTCACCCAGAGAATGATTGGGCACTGGAACAGCCTCCCCAGGGAAGTGGTCACAGCACCAAGCCTGACAGATTTCAAGAAGTGTTTGGACAATTCTCTCAGACACACGGTGTGACTCTTGGGGTGCCCTGCATAGGGCCAGGAGTTGGACTTGATGATCCTGATGGGTCCCTTCCAACTTAGCTTATTCTGTGTGATTCCGTGTAATTCCGTGATTAAGTATTGGAACAGGTTGTTCAGGGAAGCGATGTAGCCACCACGCCTGGAAATGTTGAATAATGAATAGATGTGGCACTTCGCAATGTGGCTCGGTGAACATGGTGGCATTCTGTTGAGGGCTGGGTTTGATGATCTTGGAGGTCTTTTCCAGCCTTATTGGTTCTATGATTCTAATATCAGCAGTCCAAAACAAAAAAAAAAAAAAAAGAAAGAAAAAAGAGAAAGAGATGGTGAATAACTGTCAGCCTTTCTCTTAAAATTAATGCCCCAAATTATTTTCATCTAAGGCAGGAGATTATGAAATGTCTTTTACTTGCTATTGCCATTTTTTTCTTTCTGTGGGCATTTTTAGCTTGACCTAGTTTATGCTTATTACAGTCAGCATGGCTGATTTATGAGCAGAGACTCCATTCGCAGATGGGTGCAGGCAGAGCCGAGGTATTCAGGTATACATCTATGGCAATGTTCGCCAACCAAAAATGTGCTTACCATCCTCTAAGGATCTGAAGTCAGATGAGGGAAAAACCATAACCTGAAGGTTTCAAGTAAGGTGATGCGGTTCCCCAGTGCTTCTCATATCTCAAGTCCGGCACTCTCTTTTCTACTCTTGTTAAAACTATGAAATCCTCCAGCTATCAGGTGTCAGCAAAAAGTGCTGTGACCTCTCTTTGGAGCTTCGACACCTGATGCTGGATCAGAAGGAACTACCCTCCTGCAGTAGGTACACAGACAGTAACCATGGGGTGAAATAGATCAACACTGCCCACTCGATGTCATAAATATGTGTGATCTGGGTGAAGATATCACAGAGAGGAAGGATTTTGAAAAATACAGGGATTCCTTTAGTGTCAGTGGAAAGAAAGAGTGGCCCCAGTGCAGGCTGTGGCAGTGCAGGAGCAGGAGCAGGGTGCCTGGGGCACAGGCACTGAACCGCTGGGACACTCCTGCCCTGCTGCTTCCAGCTCAGGTCCCAGCTGCTGTGTCTGCTGGAGCAGGGGATCACACCCTGCCTTACCTGCTCACAAGGCCACATTCACAGATCCTAACTAGTTATGTGCAAAGTCCACTTCGTTTAGCTATTGTGCATGTGTTACTGAAGTACATCTCCCCAGCGGAGTGAGCTGAGGTCTGCTGGCTTCGAGTTGGACTGCTTATAGAGAAACAAAGACATTCTGTTTGAAGACTTCAGTATCTATCTCTCTACACTGGCCTTATTTTTTGGACAAGTTGCGTGTGCAGAAGGGCACAGTTCACAATTTTGTAATGAATATCCTTTGTAAGCTAGCCTACTCTCATTCATCTGTCAATCTACAGAGTTTGAAAATTTAGGTCAAATATATCCAAATTCGTGTGTTGAGAATTTGTAAAAATAAATTTATTGTTTTGAGAATTTTAGAAAAAAAAAATCAGTACTGGTTTTTCTGTAATATAAAATAGTAACTGTAATTGCAGTTGTGAGTTTAATGTGTGTATTGGCCCTTCTTTTCTGTTTACTCGCTGCCATTTGCTTTCCATTTACCCTGTTTAGATTTTGAGTACTTTCCTAAAAATACTGTATTTTCCTCTTTCTGTATGTAGTTCCTATTTCTAGTTCAGTGGCTGCAACCGTTGTGATTTATTACTAAATTGTTAGCGTGTATCATAAAGGAACTAAGAATTAGAGCAAAGCCTGTACAATTTGGCAGCTTATCAGTCACAGGGGAAAGGGCAAATGAGCATTGTTCACGGGATGTAAACCCTGACAAAAACATTCAAATACTGTCAGCATTGCTTTCACAAACTTGCTTCTCTTCCCAGAGCTGTCTCCTGCTGTTTCCTTTCAGATTTTAAGATCCCCAGGGAGTGCATCTGGAATGTCTCTACCTTATTATTGGTGGTACTGCAATCAATAATATCATTCCAAAATACATGATTTTGAACTCTACCTGTATTGGCTGAGCTTTTAGGATTATTGCTACAAAGCTATATCAGTTAGTATAACCATGTTATTTACAGAAATTCTATGGTAAATTCAAAGATCCAGTTAGAGATTTACAAATGTTAAGGGGAAGAAGGTGATTTTGGCTGTAGGGTTTTGATACCAATGTTAGTTAGAATTAGTTAATTGCAACGAGCCTTCATTTTGGATATGTAGTATTATTTGTTTCTTTCCAGAGATAGATTGAAGGAGTCAGACTCTGAAGGTAGCAGGAAACAGCCTGCCCATAATTTTCAAGTAGAAATGAAAACACCAGATCTGCTCCTAAAAAGATTTCCATGTTACTAAGTATCATTCTCTCATTTTGTGTCAGAGAAATAGAAAAATAACTCCAAACACTGAGAAAAACATTGAAAAATGTTCTGTTACTGCGTCTAGGTGCCTGAATACTGAGGGAGAAAAACCTAAGTTTTACCATTCTTCCACTGCTACTCTGTGGTCTCTTTAGCTAATAGAGCTTTAGAGTTCTCAGAAAATCTGGGATGAGAAATTGCAGCATTTGGTTAGTAATTGTAAACCCTCTAAGCGTGTCAGCTTCCACTCCTCAAAGAAGAGAAAACAAAACCCAAACAGTATCTTTTGAAATCGTAAGAAAGATGAACTGTTAGTTGGAAAGTGACAGTATTTTTTCTTATTTTTTGGATTCCATTTCTTTTCTTTTCTATAAAGATTTGCCTTTCTTGTTGCTGTGAGTAAAGGAAGATCTTAACAAACCTTCCTGTAACTTTTACTACATTGCAGCTTTTCTACACAAACCTAAGTGACTTTAATTCCTATTGACTGACTGACAACTGACAACTTCACAGCCAACCTCCTGATCAAGGCATTTAGAAAGAGTGACGAAAATTTTAGCAGTAGTGCTAGGGGAAACCAGGAGTTAGTTAGAAAACTGATTATATATTCTCTGAAAAGATCTTAAGTCTAAGTTAACATGAGGTTTTTCTCCTTAAGCAAATATTTAGGCCAGAGATATATGATGCAGAAAGGAACATATTAATTAGGTTATTCATGCCATAAAAATGTAATATGAATGAAGATATACAGAAAGTAAAATGCTGTTAAATCAACAATTTTCAAATCTGGGTGTACAAGTTGTTTCCCTCGTACATGAATTCAAAAAGAGAAGGCAATTGTAAGTTGTTAGTCTTCCAGTAGAGGCAAGACCTTGATAGTTCTTCCCTGTGCTTTCTAATATCCAGCTGTGTAGGATAGGTTATAACACACTTTTTTAAGGGTGGATGGGAGACATGACACTCCTGAATCAAAAATGGACAGGATCATAACCTGTAAAAGAGTCTTTCAAGTCATTAAGGTGCACATCCTTCAGTTCATACTGCTCCTGTATGAGTCATTGCCTTTGTGCAGCTGGTGCAATCTCATCTGACCTCTGTCTTCTAACTGAGGCAAAGAAGGGGGTTTTGGCTCTCGTTTGGTGGAGCTGGGCAGAGTCTGGTAGGCTTTTGTAGCCAGTGGAATGTTCTCTGTAGAATAAAGTGCTCAGAGGTTTTGAAGTTTACATAGTTAGAATATAATCTCTTACCTTTCCGGAACCAAAAGTATTATTTGTATATTTCTCCGGCCAAAGAACAAGGTGGGAGTCAGACCTAGGAAATGAGACATGCAGCACTGGATGATAAAATGCATGTTAGAGGAATTAAAAAATGCAGAACAGAAGGTGTAACTCTCAGTGCAGCTGTTTCTAGAGGTTATGGCTGAAGAACTGCACCCTTATAGATTGAGAGGTAATGAAGGACAGCATTTGTTGCTGCTGAGCCGTGTCCATGCCCAGCACAAGAGAAGAGCAGGATTTGGCAGTGGGTTGTGCTGCTTGTTTGCCTCACAAGCTCCATGGCTGAGCTGCTCTAGCAGAGGGCTCTGTCTAAGCAAACAGGCTGGCAAAGTTAGGCGCCTTGGGGAGCTCTGCATGGAGTTGGGAGGTTTAATGCTGCTGAGATTTACTGTCCTCACACCACACACAGACGGATTTAAGGATGTTTCTTAAAGGTCTGCTGCCTAAGGAGAGCAGCTAGTGCTCCACATCCTCAGTTGTGATGAAATGGAAAGAAGTGCCAAAAAAAAAATGTGGGCAAAATATTTGCCATTTATCATCTTAATTGCAGTTGAATATATTTAATCATCAATCAAATCTAGAAAAGCCAATCTTCTGGTTTTGCCTCCATGTCCTCTAAAACTGCTTGATTTGTTATTGAGTGTGGCCTGCGAGTGACTGCTAAATGCACAAGGACTACTGTTAGAAAAAATATTGTTATTCTTTATGGAGTAGATACATAGTGGGTTTTGTCCAGTGTAATGTATGCAATTATGCTGCACAGCTGAAAACTTACATTGTCATACATTTCTAGTAACAGAATATCAAATTTATAATAGTATATTTAGTTACACTAGCATTTACTATCTTCCTTTTAAATACAGAAATACCTCTTCATCCCAGCTTTTTATTCTCGTTATTCCTATTTACTGCTAACCACTCCATGCTTATCTAACGGCTGAAGAGTTTCCTTCTCTATCATGCTCTTCATCATCATGAAATATAAAAATTGCACAAATATTAATGGAATCTCTGCAGTATGGCTTCAAAGCAAATGTGTTTCTTCTCTTCTGTTAGAAAATTCCATTGCTTTGGAGTTGGGTACCACAAAAATGAAGAAAATTGTGTTTACAAGTCACCTTTCTACTATTTCAATGGACAAGTCTCTCTAACCAACCAAGCCCTGTTTCTGTTAAAGCTTTTCATTTACCATATAGAAATCTTTGCAGTTTTTGGTGTACTTTTGTTTATGCTCATAGTAGAAACACACTTGTAGTTTCCTGAGCTTGCCAGCCTGTTCGCTTAGATGGAGCTCTCTAATAGCACCAGGTCAGCCACTACAGCCTGTGTGGCCTAATGCAGTACTGAGCAGGTGGGAGGCCTTCTGTAACAGAAAATCCTGGAGAGCAACACACAGTGCTGATGGATGTGCAGGCCCATTCACTATTTCCAAGTTTTTTCAAAACATGACTAAAATGTCTGCAGATAAATGCTTAGTTGCATGGAAGTGCTAGTCCAATAATTGCTGTGATGTTTGGCCAGCAAGGAATGCAATAGGACACAGTCTTCGTGTCCTGTGTGCTGTTTTGGGTGCCATAGCACAAGAAAGACATGAAGCTGTTAGAGAGCATCCAAAGGAGAGCCATGAGGATGGTGAAGGGTCTGGAAGAGAAGCCTTATGAGGAGCAGCTGAGGTCACTTGGTCTGTTCAGCCTGGAGAAAAGGAGACTGAGGGGACACCTCATTGCAACTTCCTTGTGAGAGGAAGAGAAGGGGCAGACACTGATCTCTTCTCTGTGGTGACCAGTTACAGGACTTGAGGAAATAGCCTGAAGTTGTGTCAGGGGAGGTTTAGGTTGGATATTAGGAAAGGGATTTTCCCTTAGAGGGTGTTTGGGCACTGGAACAGGCTCCCCAGGGAAGTGGTCACAGCACCAAGCCTGACAGATTTCAAGAAGTGTTTGGACAATGCTCTCAGGCACAGGGTGTGACTCCTGGGGATGGTGCTGTGCAGGGCCAGGAGCTGGACTCAGTGATCTTGATGGGTCCCTTCCAGATAGCATATTCTGTGTGATTCTGAGTTTTAGTTTCCATCTGTATATTGAAAATTTCCTGTAAGGCAGCTATCTTTTTTTCCCTCCAGGGGCCTGCAGCATCATTTGAAGGTCCCATAGTGTGTTCAGATACTGCTCTCATTAGTGAGCTGCTATTAAAAAAAATGCCATCCTGCAGTCAAGCAATGTCTTGACATACCCAAAGACTCTTGTAATTCAGCTGCTGTGGCACACAGAGATGTGTCTATCTCACTGCAAACAGCTCTGAGAAACCTCCATCAGATGTGTTTGATATATGCTGGGTTTTTTGTAGAGTGCTTCTTTTCAGAAAAAGCTATTCTTTTGTTGAGAAAGCTGTGCTCTAAATGTCTACCATTTCTCTCATAGGTATAGGTCCCTAAATTAAAATGCAGACAGCTTATATGAATTCCTGGACTCCTATCTTAATAATAGCTGTTTTACAGTTTATCAAAATATTCTCCAGTTTTATGAAGTAGGAGAACTGTTTCTGGATTGTTTGACTGAAACTGTTCTATAAAATGTATATATTATACTAATGATTTAGCTGTTTTAACAAAGGCAAGTGATCTCTAGAAATTCCAGTTATTTGAATATAGATGTGAAATTGCTTCTCCCTCTCTTTTTCCCAGGTCTTTAATTCTACCTTCTTCAGATTCAATAGTATGTTAGTGTTCAATTGCTCTCTGTGTTTCTCTCTTACTTAGGTGAATGGGGTGTATTCATTAGAAGATTAGGTTTTTAGATCCAAGCACAGAGGCAGAAGTTGCCTTCCTGCCTTTTACTGCATAGAGTTAGATGCTCAGCTGAGATAAACAGGGTGGTCACAGGCTCTGTGGAAGAAGAAAGACTCACTCTGCTCTTGCCACCAGGCAATGACCTGCAGTAACAGTGTGTGCTGCGTTTGCTTATTGAACTCAAGTTGTAGTACTGTAGTTAATTTGAGACACATAAGATGGTGATGCTACTGTGTCCCACCACGGTATTCCAAACAGGATTTTTACCTTTCTCGAGCTCTCTTCTCACACCCTGATACCTGTTACAGCTACAGTGAATCCTCATCTAGCCAACTGAGATAATAAAAGAGAAATTTAAAATGAGAATGCACACTTAAAAAGAAAACGAAAAACCAACAACAAATCCCAAGCCTGCTTTGAGCCACATTATTCATGATTTTTAAAAAGCTGGATGTAAAAAACCAGTAAGCTACTAGAGGAAAAAAGGTCCCTCTGGACAGATTGATTCTATGTCACAGTGTGTGTTTTCTCAAACAAAAAACCCCAGGCTGAGCCTCTTTCAGATTATGTGGTGGATGAGCCTGTTCCCTAAATACAGCACTAAATTAATGTGAGCTATTCACTAGGACTTGCAAGCCAGTAGCAACAGTGTTCTTGGTTTAGCCAAGTGCTAGTCCCTGATCTTTCAAAACTGTAATTCTGCCTTTTGTTAAAATAGATGCATTTTTCACAGGGTGATGCTAAACCTTCAGGAAGGAACCATTCCTTAATGAGAAGCCTGAGGCATGCTGGATTTTCTCTCCAGTGGCTGTGTGCAGCCCATCAGTTACTTTATTACTTAAATAGACAGAACTGTAGGTTGATGGGTTTTATAGTAGGAGTTCTTGCTCTCTAACCAGCCGTGAACATTACACAGCCAACACTGTAGGTGTAAGTCACGAGAGCACAACCCTGTTTGCCCTTGACCAAAGCACATTTACATAAAAAATAGAGGTCTTACTGAAACACAGATCATATGTTCTTCTGTAATTTAAAATGTGATCAGTCACCAGTGGTTCTAACAGCTATAAAAGATGAAAACGACGAGAATAAAATTTACAGTGCTGGTGAACTGTGCATTTCTTGAAAATTGGATGTTTTGTTTGAAGGTAGTGTTTTCACCCTGAACTGAAAATCTCCAGGATTCAAAAACTGTGAATTTATCAAGATTGTGTTTAAAAAATTAGTTATTAGTGCCTCTTTTCTCTTTTTTTTCTTTTATTTTTCTTTTTTTTCCTTTTTTTTTTTTAATGGAGATTCACTTTTCAGTGCAATTTGTGGAGCACCAGTAATAAGCCGTACGTAGGTGGGAAAGAGTGAAAAACTTCTTATGAAGTCAGGAACTGTGGTGTTTTCCTCCAAGTTTCACAGGCCTGAATCATAGGAGTAATACCAATAAAAATACCTTTTTTGCCTCCAGCATGATCATCTGTGATATTCCACAGCAGCTGCATTTCACAGATCTGTAGGATTACAGGATTGCAACCTTTTAGGATCACAAGAGTCGACACTAATCCACACATACAAAAATCCACTTTAGGTCTCTGGATGAAAAACAGAGACCTCCCATCAATTCACCACAGATGCATCTATTGCTCAAAAACTTGTTTTCTAATAAAAAGCAGGAGACATGTTTTTATATTTATGCACCAAAAAAATCTTCTGCCTTGTTAGATCTAGAGAAAGAACAAGAAGGGGCATAAATGAGTGGAAAACTAGTTTAGGTAAAACCAGAAGCATATCCTAGATGAAGGAATATTTCATTTTGGAAAGCATAATGATAAGGGCTTTTGAGAATCTGGACACTTTGACATCCAGAGAACCATTGTCACTTGCAGTAGTTGATGATAAACTGAGGAGGCAAAATAATGAGTTCTCATCAGTGGGATCTTCGCCTGATAGAAGTAAAATAGTAATACCTGGTCCAGGTGGAGAATCCCTTTCATATCTACTAGTGATATTTCAACATATATTTCTTTCTGAACATTGGTATTTATCTTGCATTGCCATGAACAACAAGGCTGTTGTTTCCATGTTATCCTCTTGTTTGAAAAGAGAATTTTGACTGTTGCTATGTGATGGCACATCTAGACTGAAGTATGTAAGGTGAATCCTATAGGAGAAGTACTAATACTCTCAACTGAGACATGTGGGCCCTTCTCCTGTGCAAGGGCAGCTGGTCCTTTTCCCTGTCCTTTTTTTTTCACTGGGGAAGAAAGTTTACCACATTTTCCTGGTCCATTCAGGTCAGTTTCAGGATCAATAAGCTTATTATTAGAAGATCCAAGATCAAGAGGGGAAGGGTTATTATTAGAAGTGCTAGAGAAAAGGAAGCAGTGAGGTTCAATAGGCAGAGCACAGGATGGGAAGAAGATACAATGAGGGAGTTACATATCCACTGATGCCATCATGAAACTCACTGTCAAATGGCAGTCTGATATGGAGACTGGGCTTCTAGGGCTCTTAGAGTGTCTTAAGATCAAAGGGTGAGGAAATAGGTTGGCATTTATGTGTGTGGTATTATAGAATCAAAGAGTCATACAATGGTTTGGGTTGCAAGGGAGTTTAAAGCTCATCTAGTTCCACCGCATTATGCAGCACTGTGTGTAGTGTGCCATCAGTTCCCCTCTCTGCTGTCCCAAGAAGGATGTATAGTTGCTCTTCTTGAGGAGCATAGGGCCTCTGCAAGGAAGAGATTTCACCCTGCAGGGTATTTTACTTCATCAAGATGATTTTCTCCTGAGGAAAGAGAGCTTAGGTTTTTTGGTTTAGGGTTTTTGTTTGGTTGGTTTTTGGGTTTTTTAGTTGGCTGGGGTTTTGCTTTTTTTCCCCTAGTGGTAGATTAGCCACTGACAGACAGACCTCTTTCTGGGCTCTTTGCAAGGTTCAGGTCTGGTGTGGTTTCACAGCCAGGAGGCTCAGAAGAACAGAAGCAAAATGAATTTACAGAAGTTGGAGGAAAACTTAGGAAATTTCTTGGGAAGGTCTTTCCTAAACAAAACTACAGTAGCTTACTGCCACAAGAGGGTGCTTGCAAGCTCATCACTGGTCATTTCAGAGAATTTCACAGTGAAAACGTTCTGGGGGCTTTAAAATGTTCTTTACAGAAGAGACGGATTAGATACAGTGATAGATTCTGACGGTGTAGAAGGTTGTACATTCATCTTTTGCTCAGTGTCAAACTGAAATTTATCTTTACGAAGATTTTGTGAGTCACTACTTTTGGAGAGGTCTCCTGAAAAAAAACTATGCATTCAAACACTCTATTAAGCCTCTTGCAAGAGCTCTCAACTACAGCCTGCCTGTGTCTGACAGAACATAACAAAAAGGAAAATGTATCTATTAAACACAGAGAGGAGTTGAATCACACGCTTTAAAGCCAAAGGGAGCTCTTTTTGACAGTTATGTCAGTGCACGAAATGCATTTCACATGGCGTCTGAATTCTCTACAAAATGTTTTTAAAGTGCTGCAAACTTACCTTTTCACCCTAAATGTGTATGAAGGTATAAGTATATTTAAAGACCAGGAGAGAAGTTAACAGTAGAGTTTGTCAGGCACAGGATTTGGAGTTCACATCTACACTAGTTTCTGAATGTTCCCAGAGGTCTTATGCGCTGGGAGAGTGCACTGCATACAGGTCACACCAGGTTTGGTTATGCTGTCAGATGATCCACCTTTGACTATCATTTTGTTTACCTTTTAGGAGGGTTGTCTTTCTGAAAATAGAATAAACAAAATGTTTCAGTGATAGAATTTTTGGGAAGACTACAATTTGAACATCATATTTTGAAGTACTCTGGCAATTGAGAGACTCTCCAAAATGTTTTACATATAATTATACCCACAAAAGGTATAGTTTGAGCTTTATTACAAACACTCTTTCTTCCAGTGATGCCTAAACCCACTGCAGCTTTGTGCAGCAAATGGCCAAAGCAGCAGGTGCTCCCAGCCTCAGATATCCTCAGGAGGAAGCAGTCAGCACTTTGCTGCTTTGAATCCTTCGATAGCTGGAAACAGCTGTTCCAAGCAAAGCACGATAACATACTGTTCATTTAAAGATCCAGAAATACATTATCCTTGTTCACAGAATGGTTTCCCGCCATTGGAAGCCTTTGAGAACATCGCATATCAAGCCAGTGAAAGAAAAAGAAATGAAATTAAAATCCACTCACCATTTGCTGTAGCAGGATCCTGATGCTGGCAGGAGTCTGTCACATTCCCTCCCCAGCCCTCAGCAGTTAATGGTTTGGGTTGCTAATGTTCAAAGCACCTTAAAGTAAAGACATGGGATATGTGGTAGAAACGCCTTTGGGGTTTATACCAGGATCCCCTCATTAAAGTTCAGTACACAGAATCATAGAATGGTTTGGGTTGGAAGGGGCCTTAAAGATCATCTGGTTCCAACTCCTCTGCCATGGGCAGGGATACCTTCCACTAGACCAGGTTGCTCAGGGCCCATCCAACCTGGCCTTGAACACTGCTGGGGATGGGGCACCCACAACTTCTCTGGGCAGCCTGCTCCACTGCCTCACCACCCTCACAGCACATAATTTACATTCTTTTCTGAAGCCAGACCTCTTGCTTTTTTCAAAGCAGAATGTCCTGTGTTTAGCACTAGTGCCAAAACAGGCATAGCAACAAGGACTGTTCAAATTTGGCTGCTATGGATCATGTGTTACTACCACCAAAACTATGAAAACTTAGCACTAACATTTGACAGTACTAATACTGATGCCTTGAGTGGCTACCTAGAAACAGAGACTAGACAGGAGTAAGGGCATAAAGGTGGGTATTTGTTTGAAAGGCCTTCAAAGGCACATCTTGGGGAGCCAAAGGCTACATCCAAAATGGACCCCAAGATGGACAACAAGTCATGAGTTCACACTTTTATAGGTTTGGTCCATTTGCATATCAGCATAAATTCGCCAGTTAAAACTTTAGCTAATGATGTAATTTCTTCAATTTCTCCTCTCAACCTAAGGCATCAACACTGATTAGTACTGGCTGTACTATGTGCAGTACAAATAGGTAAGCTAGGATTAGTAAAGGCTGCATTATTTGTCAGGGATCATCACTATTTATTAGTTGCACCCAACATGACAGTGTAAATAAAATGAAAATGATGAATTAATGAAATATGAAATATGAATTATGAAATATTAAGTGTGAAATATGAAGTATGAAATATGAAATATGAAAATTAACCTGATAAAATTTGTGTTGCTTGCCCTACCATTTTCCCACACTACTTTCTGTTCTTTACAGCCAGGCACCTCATAAACAGAACACAGAACCCTTTTTGAAAAATGGAATTCTGGGCTGTTTATCTGTGTTACTGAATCCTGATACAACTTCCTTTTATCTTATGTATAATGATGGTAAGCTCCACTAGATGATCTGTCAGTTAATTTTAAGGATATGTTATTTGTATTAAGCAGTATTTCCCTAAAGGTTCCTTACTTAGTCCTTCTCTAAAATTATGCCTTGTTTAGTTCTGCTGTGACCAGAGGTCTTGCATACATTGCAAAGGTTTATTTTGGACTGATTGCATACAGCAAGTGTCACTCTTCGGGAAAATGATCCCTGTTTCCTCTCTTTCCATATAAACTTCTTGATTCTGTATATTGCTTTATTACATGTCAGTTGGCTGTGACTAGCAAAGGAACTTCTTCTTGCTGAAACTTCAGATTGATGAGTAGATTCTTAATCCTTTACAAGCTGTCACTGAAAAATAATATGGTATTTTAGGAAAATTGATATTGAGCATGAATGTGTGTATCTGCTAACATCTTGAGCATTTTTTAAAAAAATATGTGTCAATGGAATCACATTAAATTTCCTAACTCAAGCACCTCAACGTTAAAATATGCCCAAGTTAGTTGTGGCTGCTGCTGGCTCTTGTTCACATGTTCAGTTCCATCTGAGGTTCAGAGAAGAAAAAGCAGTAAAAGATTTTTCATGTGATAGCATAGATCCAGTTGCTGCTGTTTCAAGAAGTGGCATCAAGTGTCAGCATAAGTCATATGAAAACAGCTGGCAACGCAGCCCAGGCCTCCTGCTGCTGAGTCAGCACAGTATCCCTTGGCTCATAGTTTTTTTTGCAGGGTTGTTCCCACTGTTAGATGTAATCCTGAGTGTCCTTATGACCTACTTCTGCCATGGAAATGATTGTCCAGAGGATGCGATACAGCCAGGAAAAAAGCAGCCCTTTCCTCCCGTAATGGGGAGAGGAGGTGGCAGCCACCACTGGCTGCTGGTCAGGTCGTACAGTCAAAAAATGTCTTCTCTGCTTCATCAGCCCTCCAGGCCTTTGGACACAGTGTGATTTGGGGTGAGAGGTGGCAGTGTGTAGGGTGAGAGGTGGCGGCAGATACAGCAGGTAAAGAAGTGTGAGAGAGAAATCACTCTCTAAGGCTCCTGGAGCATCCCTGGAGTGCAGGAGGAGGTGCAGGGCTCCTGACCCGGGTGTTGTCTTACCTGGCCTCTGCCTCATAGGAAGATGAGAATTCCCTGCAGGAGTGAGGAGGGAAAAAGGATCACTATTTTCGGTGTAATGGTCCAGTTCTTCTCCCATCAGGGTTCCCACGTGTTGAAGATCGTCTCTTCAGTTGTCCTCTCCCCTAGACTTTGGTCAAGAAAGCTGTGCCAAAATGCAACAGATGGCTGGTGTTGGAATATGTGCAGGAGCTGGGCACATGTTCCAGCCTCCCGTGGAGCAGTGTACAACCCTTAAGTCCCCGTCAGCTCATGGGGTTTAGATTTCCTATTGAATTATTTGCTTTTATTACGTGTCTTGATATTAAAAAAAAAAGAATAGAGAAGGGTTAATATCTCATAAGCATCTCTCAGAATTGCCACGTATTTCTTATACATCCCACCCACTGGAATATCTCTGACTACACAGCATGTATTTATTTGCCTTGTAAGTCCCTTACGGCTCTTAGCAGTTACTTCTGAGGTTTCTGCCAGCTGCTTTCATCACCAGTGATGCTGAAACCAACTCAGACGATGTACATGTTAGTAAATGAGGAAAGTCCCACTATTTTTATTACCTTTTCCCGTTGTCTCCTTTATTACACAAGTGGCATGGGCTCTCTTCATTGTGTAATGGAAGCTTTTGTAGGCATAGTAAAATGCACTTTCCTAGCACTATTTTTAGAGGTGATCATGGGGATTTGGATTAGAACAGATTAAGTAAGGATTTCTGCAGAGATGATACATATACCTTTACTTAAAGACATGTGACCTGACTGATTGAAGAGGTGTTTATGAAATAAGTGAAGTTGAACATATCCCAAAAATTGGAGTGGAAAAATGATGGGTCATCATCTGAGTGTCTGCGGACTGGCCTGTGCTTTTATGTAGTGGAGTGCAGTCCATACTGGGAAATGGATCTGTAAATGCTCATAACGCTGCAAATCAAAGGTGGCAATTTTGTGCCTTCAGCATTGAGGCACTGGCAGGGGCAGTGCCATTTGAGCTTGATTTTGGATATAGGATTGTTCTTTGGGCTACTCTGTTCCTCTGCAGAGCAGGCAGGGAGTTTTGCATGCTGATGCTGATGCACGCTTGGATAGCCTTTTGTACTTCCCTGATCACTTTCCCTGGCAAAATTAGCCTCTGTCCCCTTACCCTTTCCAGGCATGTGGGGTTTTGATCGAACAACCGTCAGACAAAATTTATTTAAATTTCCAGTTCTTTTTTTTGTCACTTTACCAATATAAATGTGCATGTGACTAAGCTGTTGCAGCCCTTTCTTTAAAAGGTCAGCCTAAATTATTTTCTACAGGTTATATCAGGGTTTATGTGCTTGATGGATTTCTGTAGCACATAAACACTGCTTCTCGTGGGACTGATGACCTGAATAATTACCTCGTCTCTGTCGCTGTTGAAATAATCAACGCAAACCAAATATAAGACAAGCTGAAGCCACTTTTGAAAGTTTCTCAGATTGCTGTTTTTATACGGCAAGGTTTTGTGCATGATATACAAATTAGTATATAGCAGATCATGGTGCTCAGGGCTACATTTTCCTCTTTTTTAACACAACATAAATTTAGAATCTCTGTTAAGTGAAGATTCACAGAGTTGCAGAGTTTTTTAGTGGATATTAGAATTACCTTCAAATGGTTTTGGGAGATTTACTTTGAAATACTTCATCTGATTTTAATTTTATTTTTTTTCTTCGTACATGTATTATGTTATAGTGAGTGGTAGTTATATATACAATTCTGTTATACTGTGAGTTTTGTATAAGAAAAATATTAAACACACAAATTATTATTTTAGTGAATCAACAAGAAAATGTTTAAACACAACTTTTTATTCCTTTTTTTTTGATTATTCTTCCATTTCTACTACTTTTGATATTTTTTCTATAACATGTTTTTAACTTAGACTTAATTTTCATAGTTGTCCTTGCACGTGATTATGGATTACGATGAATCATTTATGTCATTTAATTCAATTACATGTGGTTTTAATCACTGCTAGTAAACCAACCTTGCAGAATTGTCATTAATACTTACAGATGCGTGCAAAGCAAACTGGACAGTCCTCTATCACAGTGCTTATGGAGAGCAATGGGTAATACCAATTTAGTCTTTTGCCAGACTCATTTTTGTCTGGGGTAATTGGCAAAAAAACTGTAATAATCTGTTTTCGTTCTCAGCATCTTGGTGGAAAATAAGTTGCCTGAAGAGATCTTTTAAAAAGCTGAATTAATTGCAAGCTGTAGATGATTTGCTCATTATTCATCTTGAGTTCAGTATTGATCCTTGAGTATTTCTTGTAATCTCTATTATCTCTAATGATCTAGCATATAAATATCCTTACATCTGTAACTGTGTCATAATATCTAATTTATAAAATTGTCTCCTGAGATATCCATGACCTCACTTAATCAGACATGTTATTATGTCATTAGCCAATACAGCTGAGCAAAACAGAGTTTCTTTTCATAGTGGTAGCACTATTCCAGTCTTACATGAAATCAAATGCACATGAAGAATTATCTGTTTAAACAGAATCAAAAGATTCACTGCTTGAGGAAGGTGTTGCAACATCTGATTAACTTCAGGTAGTCCCATGCCCAAAATGTTAATTTGTGTACTGTGAGAAGAAAATAAGAAAAGTATTCTTTCTTTAGAATATATGGAAAATAAGTAATTTATCTGAGACCGGGTGTTTCGTCATATATTCTAAATATTGTTAATTTTGCTCTGTCAATTCAAAACAAAGGGGGATCTTTCAAAGCTGTGCTAGTTACACAAAAATTTAGATACATCATATACTACAGAAAAACTGTAGGAAAGCTCTGTGAAATTCCAAATATTCCACAGAGGAAAGATAGAGCCCCCAACACCTGGAAGTACTGTGGATTCTGCTTGGAAAAAAACCTGTTACTGAGCTGACTTTCAACGTCCCCTTCTGTGGAAAAAAGACAGTAAATGTTAATGTAGTTGGTGTGACGGATGACTCATGCTTTCTGGTTTGTCACACAGAGTCTGTGTGCGATATTTGAAAAACGAAATAGGATCTGGTGCAAACCTTGTTTCATATTTTCCATCTCTTATGCACAGAAGATGTGTTTCATTGGTCTGGGAGAATGATGAGCAGCAACCCTGGCCACTGATCGGGAGAGAGCAAGTCAGATAAGAGAATATACTTGAAAAGCAGGGATACTGTGCTTGCATGCTGTGACATATGAACAGTTATGCTGTCTAATAATTGATGATTATTACTATATATTAATGGGAATAGTTTGAGGCTTTATTATTATTTAAAATAAGTGGTGTTTGAGCGCATACAAAAGGGAGGAGAGGGGAAAGGATGCTATTGAAGGAGAAAAGACCTTTTAGGCAGAGGACATACTTTTAAGAGTTATCAATCTTCCTTTCTCCTGAAGCCTTCACAAGTAGTGAATACTTCCGAGAATTTATCTTACTGACAAAAATAGTGGTAAGATTCAATTTAAAAAATACTTTTTTTTTCCAATGTACACTGACCATTTCATAATTGCACTGTGACCTTTCATACGAGAAGCAGAATAATGGATGCCTTTGGTAGAACATTAATGTCATCTCTCTTCTCAGGGTAACCAGACTGTTCAGGTTTAGTATTTTCTAACTAAAACTCATTTATTTTTAGGCTTTGAAAAGACATTAAGTGCACAGCTGTATTTTCCTGCAGACTGCTGCGATGCAGGCTACTGCTTTACTGTTTGCTTCAAAAGGCAATTTTCTGGATGTGATTTTGCGTCACTTATATTTATTAATTGAGACTGTTGAAGGAGTTTTTAATATACGATAGTATTTATTGGTATATGAGCTTAAAGATTCCAGACTAATAACTCACTTTGATATTGACTGATTGCGCATGCTGGCTGATCTCTCTGTACTAGCTTTCAGCAAGAAGAATATAGACAGGGTCAGAAATGGATGCAAAGGGAAAAAAAAATAGGACAATAAAAGCAACCTGCTAACACAAATTATCATTGTATCATTGAAAGAGGATTTGGGAAATAACCATCAAATCCCAAAGTTTATTGCAACTTTCACTGTAAAGCTGCAGCCTCCTGCACCCCAGAAATGAGTATCTGATTCACTTGGAAGGGTTATGCAAAGGAAAGCAGTCCCTCAGCAAGCAGTCTGTCTCACTCACCTGCCCACAGACACGTAATGGGTGAAAAAACCACATCAGCTTTACAGAAGGGACTTGTTTTTATGTCCTCATGCCATTGCTTGTTTTGCTTCTCAACCAGGGACTGCTGGGCGTACACTCCACTGAATATCGGGTTCTCACACTCTTATCTGGCCCACTTCAGATTTGTAAAACCATCCTTCAAGGATGATTTTCCGTGCTACTGCACCATGTAATCCCTCAGAAAGCTTCTACTCTCTGGTGCCTTACTTTATCCTTAAGCAAGCAGTCTTTGATAGCATCTTCGGAAAATAAATGTCAGAAAATGTTGACACGTAAGTAATCCTTCTTGTTTGTAAACCCAGAACAGTGAGTGACTTTGATGGATTTGAAGATAATTTGTGTCTCACATCTGCTGAAATCAGTGCTAGATGCATTAGTTCCTGTCTAATGGAGGTACCCACTAAAACTAGAACAAAATTCCCTGAATACTGTAATGTAAAAACTTCTTGCAAAAAAAAAAAGAACTAATGTTTGTTATTAATTTCTTTTCAATATTTTACTATATCTTTACAATATTTTAACTTTACTCTTTTACAAAGAGAACAAAAAACCAAACCTATTTTAAGCATCTAGCAACTATTTATAGAACACAAAAATGATCTGTGAAAATACACTGTGAAAATATCCTCCAGATACTGAGTGAAACAGGTTTTTTTCATTAGAGATGATAGCTACTTTTAGTTATTCTTACAAGATTTTTGAAACTACCACTCTCCTCAAAAATGCCATTTTTTTCAGTGAACAATAGAATCTCTCTTCTTATTGTCAAAAGTTTTTTGTCTCCAAACAATTGTAAACTTAATTTTCTGCTGTCATAAGTAACGGATATTTTACTGAATTACTGTGTGGAGTTTTAAATCTGCACAGCTTTTGTAGTTGTAAGACCTATATCCTGAACATCAGGTGAAAAATTAAATTATTAGAGAACTGAAATAATGCTCAAGTCCTTACAAAGTGGACATTAACACATTCTTCTTAAAAGCTAAAAACTATTACATTACAGTAAAACTTGGATTAATCTGAACAATCCCACCAGGAAAGTACATACATTTTATGAAAAAAAAAAAACAAAAGTATATGACTTTTAGCAGAATCCTCTGTACAATTCCAATGGAAGGCTTTGAAGTATTACAGGTTCTTCACAAGGAAATGAAGATGCTCTTTATAGAGCAGTGGTAGGTGTTGCTTCATGCTGAGAGCAGGAGTGATTTGAGAACAAAAGAAAGCAGAGTAATTATTTTATTGAAAGAGGCAATTGAGAATAACCTACATAGCCTGTGAACAGCATAAAGAGTAGGTATCACTCCTGTATCTCAATAAAGCTGATTGCTACCTCAGCCAACAGAACTATCCAGAATAAGAGTGAAATTATATTAATAACTAACTAGTTGCAATGACAATGAATCAGAAGCCACAGTCATCCTCTGGTGAACATTTCTGTCTTAGTAACGTCCATGGGAAAAAGAAATAAAGAGAATGTGTAGGCAAGAGAAAAATGATGGAGGAACCAGGATGGGCCTGTCTGTTTTCATAACCGGGTTCTCCTTGCAAGCCTTTTCGTGTGAGTGCATTTCAGGCAGGCAGGGTTACCAGGCAGTTTGAGATTTGTGTCTCTGCCCTTATCTTTTCCGCAGTCAGATGCTCACGCTGAGCTCAGACAAACTGAGTAATGTGCTGGCAGTGAGGAGGGAGTGCAGGCAGCGCTGATTTATCTGCGCCTGCCCTCCTCTACACCCATCAGCCCCAGGCAGATGACCGAAGGCTGCCCAAGTAATCCTGAAGACCAGAGATAATGGCTTTAATCCTAGTGGTCAAGTGAGCAGCCAGGATTAAGTACTGTGGTTCCATTTAATTAATGACAAGTGTATTTTGCTGTATTTTAGGGAAGCTGTCAGTTTGCTGCTGTGGAATGAAACACTATATGGGTACCAAGCGTAGTTACAAGGTTTACCTCCTGGCTTGGCTTCCTCCTGGAAATTTTACAGCCTCCAGCTGTCATAAAACACATTAAACAGGACCTCTAAAAGCAATTTAATTTTATTTATGATTATAAAAAAAGGAGGCCTAGTTCTAATGGGAAATCTGAATTATTTAAAGATAGCAACAGGCAATATGAACAGAACTCCTGCCTACCGCTTCACCTTCATGGAACAAGCAGTTGTTTTTCAGAGAATTAATATTCAGAGCAGGTCCAGTTCATCTTACCTGCTGCGTTCATTTTATTATACAATAAAATCAGATTTATTCTCATTTGGATATAGAGTATATAGCTATATAAGCATAAGCCATTTATAAACAGTTATTTTGCATGTAGCATAATATAATACCTACTCTCCTAGGTATTTCTGAGGAGTATCAAACATTACCTGCCAAAGGGCAGAGATAAAAAGAAGTGTTTTGGATCTGAACATTGTGCCTGGAGCTAATCGCTAGTTACGGTGATACCTTTTCAGTTCTTCAGCCTGGAAAAAAAAAATAAAAAAAAAAGCTGTCTAGTAAGCTTCTTCAGTGAACTTTTCTCAGTCTGGCAAACTTAACTCCCTCTTTATATTTTACTTACAGAATGGTCTCATTGTTGCCTGTTACCAAGGTTATGTGGATATTGTAATGGCCTTAGCACAATGCCCTCACCTTGATGTGAACTGGCAGGACAACGAAGGGAACACGGCTCTAATTACAGCTGCACAGGCAGGTAAGGCTCTCTGTATCACCTCTTACGTGCAGGGTGTTGGGACGAGTGTGTGTTTTGGCTTTTTTTTTTTTTTTACGATTCTTTTTCAAATCCCTAAAAGAAATTACGCCGTGTAAAATAATCCTGGCCAAGCCCACTCCCAAGTAAATTTGTCGTGATTTTCTTTGAACTAATTAATCTACAGTAGTATTTATCCAATAGATTAGGGCAGCAAAAGTGATACATTTTTTGTAGATGCCATTAATTATTTTAAATTAAAAATAAAGAAAATCTTATCCCAGGTGTGCAGTATTATACTGCTTTGTCCCTTTAAGCTGATTTTCTGATGTTTGCTCTGGCAAGCGACAAGTGAACACTGTGGATGTGTAATGTGCTGCGTTAGTGCTTTCCTCCCATGCTTGCTGCACCTACCTCAGAGTGTCTGTAGTAACTGATGACTGTAGGAAAACCTATCATCATGAAGAAATACCTTAGCTGCTAAAACATTCTTCATCCACTCCACAGTTAAAAAGCAAAAAACCTCCGCAGGATTTAGTGTTTGCCAATGATCCTTTTGTAACAGCTGGTATTGACATCGACCGTGTTAATCCTGGTGCAGTCTGGAGTGAGAGCAGGGTTTAGCACGAGGTTTTCTTTTATCCCACCCAGCATGGTAATATTCAGTGAACGGGTGTAACAGATCACTTAGATGCAAGAGAAACTCCCAGGAGAGTTCCCTGTTTCTGGCGTTCAGTTAGAAAACAATCGTTTGATTATTTCTGTTAAAACTGAAGGGCTGTGCTTTAATCTTTAAGGGAAGCTTTAGTTTTCTCTAACAAGTGTTAACAAAGTGCTAATGCATGTAAATCAGGAAAAATTTCTCCAAGGAAGGATGCCGTCACTTTGTAATCTAAAAGCTGTTCCAGAGACTGCCTAGATCTGCATCTCTGGATTCCTTTGCATCCTTCAGGCACGCTCTGCAAAGGCAAGGAAAGGCATAGCTGGTCTTTATCATGTCTGCTGACTGATGAAGAGTATGGGATGTTTGTGGGAGTTCATGGGACGTAGTCCTCACTCCCAGACACTGGCTGCCTGAAGGGAACAAATTTCCATCAAGGAATATCAATGGACATTATAAGCCATGTCTAAAGGTTGGAACAGTTCGGTTTTCATGTTGGTTTAGTAATAGTGCCACTGGCCATTTCCAGGTAGTGCCTAACCTTGCTTTGTGTTACCAAAAAGTGAACTCTGCTAAAGTTACTGCAAGAATACTGGAAGAAAGAATTGTGACCACAGAAGGCACACTCATAGCAAAGTCATGAGTACAGTAGCTTTCCAAAGAAGGTAGAGAAGTCTCCAAAACACTAATCTACTTTTATTTATCTGCCCTAATATAAATTTGGACTAAAAAAGGTTTAACACTGCCTCCTTCTTGACCTTTTTAACTCATGATAATGAGCTCAGAATTAATCCAGCAGGCTGACACTGACTTGACACTCTCTGCCAGTACTTGCTATTGATCCCCAAAGCAACTGGAAATTACTGTAGTCAGCAGAAGCTTATACAAACCTCCAACAACTTGGATGTTTTCCCCTGCCTGTGCTAATCCTGAGCTACAGTGTTTACACCAGTTATTTAATTAATTATCACAAGATACTGCTGTAGTGTTAATAGAGATTACTGTGAGGTTAACATTGCAACCAGAGGAGCTACAGTGGAGTAGATGCTGCTTAATTATTGCTGGATGTTAAGTAGTTACACTGAGCAGTGTATCATAAAGACCTGAAAGCAAAGCTTATGCAAGCTTGCCTTTAGCGGAGAATTCATTTGTTGGAGGGGTGTGTTAACTTTAGGATGTGAAAGTAATCACATTTTGCAAAATAAATTACTTTGAGATCACTGTTATTTATACCAAAACTATGGGTTTTCCTATGGAAAGTCTAATATCAAATCCACGTTATTTCAGTTATTTGTAAGGTGGTATTTGAAGGCTTCAGAAACTGTTTCATTTTTGTTACGATCCACTGATCAGGTGGGCCAGGGATTGTGGGTTCAAGTCCCATCTGGGGTGCCAGAACAGATGCTTTGAAGTGGCTAGCTGAAAACAGAGGCTAGACAAGATTAAGAGAATAAAAGTGGGTATTTATTGAGGTCCTTCAATAGGAACACCTTGGGAGTCAAAAAGCCTCCAAGGGGCTCCACCTGAGATGGACCCTGGGTCACGGGTTCTTCACACTTTTATGAGTTTGGTCTACTTGCATATCAAGGTTAATTCTCCAATTACAATTTCAGGCAATGAAGTAATTACCCCAAGTTTCCCCCCTGCCCCCCCATTCAGTTTACATATTTAGGGGCCTGGGACAAGGTGCCCTTGAAGTGCAAACCTAGAGAGCGTTTGTTATGTATAACCAGCACGAGAGAACAGTAGTTAGCAGGCCGGACGAGGTTTCAGAGTTACACACTAAGCAGTATAGGATCTGGAAAATATAAAAGTTAAAACCTAAGGCATCATCATGTATGGCCAGACCCCAAAGAGGAGCTGGATGGGAAAAAGGTCTTGAGGAATTGTTCCTTGTGTTTCTTGCATCACACCATATTATGAGGTATAGATACCAAAAGAGATGACAGTCTCCTTACTTGCGCTGAGGAGTTTAAAATCCAGACTTGCCTATGCCGTTTCATGACTGCCCAGACATGATGTTCAAATATGAGCATCAGCTTGAATTAAAGAGGATTAAATTAAAGAGCAACTAGAGTCTCAGAAGATGAGTGAATTCAGTTCCTCACATTGCTTTTGATACTTTGAGATTCTCATCCTCCAACAAGAGTATCTAAGGCTGAAGTTTTCTGCGTGGGCTGACCAGGGAAAGACAGGTTGGAGGGATCAGTGAAAAGCAGTACTTTCATAACAAGCTTATTAGTATAGAAAAATAACCTCAAACAAAGTTCTCTGCTTTGTGTGTAAATTTCACATTTGACAATTGGTGTGTTCATCTGCTTTCTCAATGTTTCCTATTTCTTACATCCCTTTTCAAAGAGAGCTTCCCTTCCAGAACTGTAAATGCATTGCAGTCTGCAGCAGGTGGTGCCCAGAAATGGGTGGTGATGGTATTGAAGCAGAAGCAAAATCATTCGACATCATTATAAGGACAATGCAGAAAAAAATGAGAGATTGATATAAACAAGCAATTGAAATAACAAGTGGAAAGAAAGGGAGGAAGGAGAGCGATTTAAAAAAAAAAAACAGGAAGAGAAGGAAAATTACATTTTTTTCTCAGTTCTCCTGCTTATGGGGACATAGCTACATCAGTGTGTAGTAACTGGCATGCACTGGTGTTCAGAGGGAGTTGAATTTCCTTACAAAGTATAGATGTTTTATGTGTTACAGCCACCAGTTTGGGGCAAGGCTGTAGAGCTGGGAACACAAAATTGGAAGTTATCCCAGTTACTGTTTATTAAGAAAGACATGAGAACACAAACACCTAAAACACCCGGAGGAAAAAGCATTCTGTGTGTCCTTGGTTCCATCCATCTGTGAGAAAGCACTCACTACCAGCAGGCCAAACACAAGTGTTTTGCAGGTACAATTCATGAGTGAAGTGTTATTTGACAAAGCTTCTTCCTTACTATGCAACTTATCCTTCTGCCTGTGTTACATAGATTATTAGGTAATGCTGTCATCATTATAGGCCTTTCCTTTGTGGCAGCAATTAAGCAAATTAAGCTATTACAGACATCTGTGCTGATCTCTAAATATGGCTCGCAGGGAGAAGAAGCGTACCCTTAGCATGCCAGTTCTGGTAGGAGATAGAGCTGGCTCACAAACAGCAAGAGCCTGCTTTGAATTCAGTACCACCAAACTGGCTGAGCCCAGGCTCATTTATTTTAGAGCTGCACACGGCTTTCATAGCAGACTTTACATCACAGGAGACTCACCCAATTTACAATTTAGGTACAGGCTGCTTGTTCACCCGGACATAGGAGAACCAAAGCAAACTTCATGGCCTTAAATCAAAAGTGTATGACAGGGTTTGAACTAAAACTTGGCAGCTCTGAGTTTTGCTTTGAATTTGATATCTGTTTGAACTGGAAATCTGAAGCAAACCTCAGAGTATAGAAGATCCTCCAGATTAAAATTGCAGTGGTTTTCAGGAATCCCTGAGACACAAAACTTCTGGGAATCACAAACTTCTTAATTTTCTTTATTATTTTACTGCTGGTATTTTTTTCTGTCTCATTTGAGGCCATTTCTAGTCCTTTGGAGAGTTTTAGTTAAGCAAGGTCTTTCAGGATTAAGTCTTAGGATCACCCCAGATTTGCAAAACATCTCTTACTGTAATTATACTTTTGGCAAAGGGAAGAACATCTTTAGTGATGTAATAACTGCTGAAAAATCTTCTGTCTTATTATTTCTAGTTGTTCCAGTTTGTCTCTGTTTTTTGTGGTCAAAAAGCAGTATTTCAACTGTTCCAAAACCTTCATGAAGACACATGCTCTACATCACTGAAACAGAGCATGTCTACAAAAGAATTTGGGCACAAAGATTCTCCCAGTAGCAACCGATTCCTCTCTAGGATTTGATTTTATGCCATGAAATCAGTAAAGCTGAAACCTCTGTACTGAGTAAGCAGGACCAGGTCACTTGATCCTGCCCTGAACCCGGATCACTTTTGCTTTGTTCAGCTTGTTGTGGTTTGCTGAATCTTTAAATTTCATTCTCGTTGGACTGCACAAGGTACCAGGAGCTTTTTGTGTGGTTTTCTCTGACTCTGGAGCTGCTCATCTGACCTGCGCTATCTCTACATCTGCTCAGGTTTCCTGAGAATCTCCAGTTACGCAGAAAGGTAACAGAGTCAAAAAAGTCATAGGAGAGAAAGATTAATGCCTGCAACATTTCTTAAGTAAATTGGTGAAGATTTTCTTGACTTGCTTTTCAAAGTGAATGGAGGACTGTGCTGGTACAAAGTGGCTGCTGCTGAAATCTACACCAGATGCGACGCTATAGACTTTTTAAATTGTCTTGTATCAATTATGATCTGCTTCAGTAACATTTCTAGATGAATTTGAATGGCATGCATTACAGAATAGTCAGCTGGACTGCAGAGCGAGATGAGAGAATATTTTTACAGCTCCTACTAATTAAATTGTGATTGTTGCAGCTGCCTGACAGACGGCATTATTTTATAGAGCATCGAAGCATCATAAAATGATTGACAAGTGAGGGGAAAACTGTTTTGAATGAGTCATAATGGCACTAGCTATTCGTCTGATAGTCCAATTATAAAGATTTGATGTCTTAATTGGTCTTCCAAACATTTAGCCAGAGATGTGTTCAGAGCCTCAGTAGAGCCTTGCAGACACCAGTTATCCTGGCATACAAGGCACATGAATGGCAACAACAGTTGCTTTTAGAAACAGAACTTAAATAATTTCTTTTACTGCCAAAACTGAACATCACTGCCATTTTCCAACTGCAGGAGAGTAGACAAGTGGCTTTACACTGTCAGATGGAAAAATAAAAATGTGGGATCCTACACAAAATATTCCTTTCTCTTGTATCAGGCCTGGCATGGTTCGTTAGCATTATTGGCTGGAACAACTATGTGCAATCATCACTTTTTAATGAAGCACCATGGTTGTAAGGCTCAAATTTACCAGGGGAGGGAAAAAACTGAACCTTTGCAGTCAGTTTCCCCTGGTGATGGGCCTTCCTTCTGTAAGATGTAGGGATTCCCTTTGCAGTGCTACTCGCTGAGTCAAGAAACTGGGGCCCCTTGCAACCTCAGAGTGACCATCTCTGGTCTTCAATTATTCCCTTACCTTAAACTGACTTTTCAGAAAGGAGAGCAACTTGAGAGAAGGTGGGAATCCAGGTTTTCCACCTCCCATCCCAGCATTCTAGTCAAAAGTCAGGGCAACTTAACCGTAAGGCTGATGACTGCAATGAGTGGAAGAGGACAGAAAGAAAAGAGATCTCATTATCTGCGTTTTCCAGTTTTCTCACCTGCAGGAGTAAATTTTTGGTTTAACCTTGGGACAGCACCTTCATTCTGTGACATATTTTTTTCTGCGTTTTTGTTTCTTTAAAGGGCACATAACCATTACAAACTATTTGTTGAACTATTTTCCTGGGCTTGATATTGAGAAGAGGAATGCGTTTGGATTCACAGCACTGATGAAATCTGCGATGCAGGGCCGAACGGAATGTGTGAAAGCCTTGGTGATGGCAGGTAAGCGAAGTGCTTTGCTGCTTCTTTGTCATCATCTAACTAAATGCTAGACAGTCACACACAGCTACCAAGAAGAAAATTGGCTCTTGGGGTGTTTCCTCTGAGAACTGTGGTACAGCCTTCCCTGGAAATGGATGCAGCTTCTAAATATGCCATAGTCAAGGCAGTGAAGGCACGTGCTGCGGGAGCACTCAGTTTGCCTGTACAAACTCACCCAGGAGCTTTCCTAGAGCTCTCAGGATGAGATTGATTGTCTCCAGGAGAGTTTGGGAAGCAGGATGATCAAACTTTGTAGAACAGGAGTTAATGAAATCCATGACACAGCTGGGAAAGGCATGCAGGGCTCTTGCTGCCAGCTCTGTGTGTGACAGTGCAAGGGTGGGACCACAGCCAGACCTCCACTTCTGCCTTGAACTGTGGCAGGGACTGGAAAGCTTTGGGGGCTCAGGCTCCTATCAGGAGTGTTGGGTGTAGAGGCCACATCCCACAGGGAACATGGGTAGGAAATTTGGTGACTTAGGTTTTTTTTGATGCCTCTACAGCTCTGAGTTTGGTCTCCAGATTTATGGGCAACAGGGCACCAGCAGGTCTGTCTCTGCTGCAAGGAGGGAGCCATGGCACAGGGAGTGAGCAGGTCTCTCTCTGCCCACCTGTCTCTGTTCACGTCTGAGGACAGGAATTATGTTTCTTGCTCTTGGCTCTTGTCTGCAGTTGAATTTCCAGCTGTATTGCACTGCAAGGTGAAGGAGTCCTAGAGAGGAGACTCAGAAGGCCCCTTGAGGGGCAACAACCTCTACAGGAGCAGTCCTAACATGTAGAATCTTTCAGCCACAATATCGTATGTTTTTTTTAATATGAAGTAATTGGTATATAAACTGTTAGATAATAATTAAATAACTAGCTTATATTAGTATATATTCTTGTTTATCAGTTGCAAATATATGACACAAATGAAATATTATGGAAATAATAACAAATGGCATGTGAATATTGTTACTGTCTACATCAAGAGTCCTACAGGTCCATTTCATTGAGAGAGATCTTGAATAAGGAGTTCCTTTCAGTGTCACAAGAGTCTAATCCCTCATAATTAGAGTATTTTAAGTTGCAAGTTTTTATCAAGCATAATGATATTACTGTCCTTCATTTCATAGTATCCAGTTTCTAGACATTGATATGACACAGAAAACTGATGTGGTAACTGGTGTGTTATTTTCTGCTAGGTTCTGTAGCCTCTTACACTGGAACAAAGGCTTAGGAACTGGATCATTCGTTTTAGAGTCAAATTTTTATGACAAAAAATTATGAAACTGCTGTCAGAGCTTGAACACCGCTAAAAGCAGACGCACTTTCTGGACTCACACATACTTCATGCAGATGCTAGTTCAGAATTTTCCAGTGCATGTTATAAATCATCACTTAAAATGAAACTCCAATCCTATGATTTTCTGACTTGTTGTGCCACCCTAAGACACTTGTCAAATTGGCCTTATGGTGTCATGACCTATTATTATCACTAGAGGTATGAGGGAAGCTTGTTCTTTGTGTTTGGGTCACTAGAAGCTGTTTCACAACCTTTCAGCTATGTAAATAACTCAGTATTTGTTATTCTGATTCTTATACAAAAAAGTATCAATATCAAAGATCACTACTGTGGTTGCTGCCTCTGGCATCTGAATAGCCACTTCTTGTTTCCATGATTCATAAGAAAACAGAATACTGGGGAGAATGAACCTTTAGCCAGGCAGAAAATGGCTTTCTTGGCCTCCATCTTGACTTTGCCTACAGAAAGTTTTATCAGCCTGTTTTTGCATCAGAGGTAGTGAGGATATCAAAGATCATCCGCTGACTAAAGATCTGTAGCGTTAATATACTTTTGATTTTCTAAACTGCAGTTTCGGTGAGTACTTGCAGTTCCTCACATTTTCAGCTCAAAATAGGGGCCACAAAGGAAGTACAGTAAATTGCCTTCACTGATTCTAATTTCTGAGTATTTTGTAGCACTGCACAGTCTGGTGAAATGGAGGGAGGGGCAGAGGGAAGGAGGGAAATGCTCATTCAGAATGGATTTAGAAGTAGTTTGGGACTTAAGGGACACTGAGTATCTGCTGAAAACGAAGTGCTAGTGTGCTGAAGAAGGTAAAAGAAGTTGTTATTAAAAGATTTGGTGACAAAATCAATTTCACAAATAAACCAGCAAAATTCTACATTAAAATATAAAAATGCATGGCAACATAGAGGGGAAACACCCATAATCACCTGTAGGTCTACTTGCACAGCTACAAAGCAGTTATGTGTGTTTAGAAAAGAGTTACAGCCAGGAGGTTTTTAAACCCAGTATCTTTTCAGTGGCTTGGATGAGACCTCTACTGATGGCTGGCTACTTATGGCAATGCAGGAGGTCAGTACAGCAAAGTAACTCACCTTCCTAGCTGCCTTAGCATGGATTTAGCACAGTCAGTCAGATGGGGAAAGAGGTAACAGCAATGTGTGACAGATGGCTGGAGCTGGATTGCCAAAGTGACTGCTCTTTCTGAAATTTGAGTTCCTGGAGGGGGGCCAAGGTCAATCACTACAAGATTAAGGCGCTCTGAGACACTTGGCCGTAATGTTGCTCTTTCAGAGGGAGTCTTTGGAACATGTGAATTTGCTACTCGTGAGCGCGCAGTGGGTGAAGGGGGGGCCCAGTCTCCCATCGGCAGTTTGTCACAGGCTGCTGGGCTGCCAGCACCGCACCACTGCCAGCGCTCGTCAGGAGAGCCAGCCAGAAATTCTGGTTGTTATTCACGTGTCAAGCCCTGCTGTAATCTCCAGTGTAAACTCAGTGCTGCTTCAGTAATGTTGTCGGAGTGGCCCTGGATCTGGACACTGGACTTTAAATACCACTCATAAAACAGGCCGGTAACAGATGCCTGAGCCTCCTCAGCCCCTGTCTTTAAACTCAAGATGCCAGTTCTGCATCTCGAAAGGACATGAAATCTTAATAAAATATGGTATTTATATCCTAAAGGAGCATGTGTATTCAAACTAATTGTGCTGAAAATGATCGTCAGGGAAACTTTTAGGAAAAGCAAGGCAAGTGGCAAGTGCAGCATTCCTGAAAGAAAACTTGTAGGCTATACTTACACTGAAATGACAATTAGTTCAATAAGACTGCTATCACATTTACAAAGGGACATGACTACTCATGTCTATTCCAGATAAGGCATTCTGCTGAATGACAAGTTTCTTCAGGAATGTCTCCTGATTCATGCAGAAAATCAATAAAACTATGGTAAATCACGCCTTAGAAGAGATTTTGTGATACAAGGTACAAAGTCATCATTGATTTCTGTTGAAAGGTTGGGATTTCAATACTCTGTAGTATTGTTTTCTGAGATAAAATTTCCAAAACATCTGGGGACTCATCTGTCAGAAGGAGTGGGCTTCTCCTCAAAGAGAGGTGAGCCAAGGGTGACAGCAAGGCCTCGGCAACAGCCTCATCCACAAAAGCGCTTCTTTAAAGAACTTGGCAGGGCTGGTGAGAATAACCTGGATCAGCCAGCACCACAGTAATTGCCAGGCAAGTCCATGATGATAAGGGCAAGCCCATAGAGACAAGGTAGGTCTGAGGTCAAACACTAAATTAACTCTGTGGGTCAGGGTCCAAACCAGCAGGGCATGTGGCCAGGCACAGGCACAGCCCAGACAAGGACCAGAGCTGAGTGCAGCCCGCAAGCAAAGGTGGGGAGCCCCCAGTCAGCACTTTCTCACACTGTTCTTTTTGAACTTCTCTGCTCCAAGGTCTTACAGCTGCCCCATACCAGAACTGGAATGTCTTTTTCTTGAAGATAGTGGTAAGCAGCTGTCTATACTCTTGCTTGTTCACAAGCTGAGAATTAAATTCTGTATTTGAAGACAATTCCTTTAGCTGCTGTTCTTCCTGTATTAATTCCTTGCCTGTTACGTGTACACCAAGGAAACATCTTCCACATAGTTTGCCATAGTCACAGTCAGCTCCTGTGGGAAGGGGCTCAGATCCAGGCAAGTGTTAAGAAGGCACCAGGGAAAGAGGCTAGCCTGAGATGGGAGAGATTCAAAGGTAGGAAGCTTGGGTAGGGAGGTTCAAACACAGGTTAGTGAAGCAGGACGGCATGTGTTTGTATGTCTTTTTCCCTCCCCTCTCTGATTTATCTGTAATTTTTGCAGTCATGAACTTCATCAAACCCTTCTGCCTCTGAGATCTTGCAATCCTTTCTTCAAATCCACAGCTAGCGAACTGTTCAATTTGATTGGCTCTTCCTCCTCTTTGGCCCCTTTCTGCCTTCCAGTTTGGGCCCCGTGCTTGACTTCCTGCAGTGCCCTGGTGCTCTCTCTCTGAGTGGTCCTTTCTGCGAACTTAAATTACTCTTAAACTGGGATCAGCAATTTTGCTTTGGGTGTCTCCTTCCACATCCATTCTTGATCTGTGTTTCCAGCATCCTCTCTTTAGGGATTTTATCAGAGACTTAGGAATTAACTTAACAGAGTTAAAATTGAGGTTTTTATCACTTTCCCCGTGCTCTCTTTTCCCCTTTATTTTCCTGTAATGACAAAACATCCTTTATGGGAAAGGTTATACTGAACCCATCACAAACTGGTTTGTGGTTGCTTTTCCTTGTATCAAGTCCTCCTTATTCTAGTTTTAAATGCTGTCTCCAAGATAATCCACCCTAAAAAAAATTATCATGGTATTCTCTGGCCTTTTCCTCAGGTCTCTGGACATCGCCTTCTTGCAAAGCGATGGGACAGACTGTCACTTTTGTGACAAGATCTGTGTAGGTCAGTTTTGTGTTGGTTGTTTGAAAATGGTCCTTCATCTGGTAAAGAAGCCCTTCAATAAGTCAAATGTTCTTTGCATCCCAGCTTTAAACTCTTTCAAGAAACCCAGAAATTACCTGCAGGGCCAGAGATATGAGTAAACCATGACTGAATGTTGCAGAGCTCAGTATGTTGAAGGCAGCTGGGCAAAGTGCCCGCTCCTGTCGCAGGGAATGTGGTGCAGATCTGCTGAACAGTCTGCAGACTGGAGCGTGCAAAGCTCCCTCTGAGATCAGTCGAAGTTCAAAGGCAGAATATAAAACAAAGGATTTTCAGCTTAAGAACTTGTCTGCCTGACACCAGAGAGTATTCGCTCATGCTGCTATTGATTTCATTCATTTGCCTTCATACCCGTATACTGTGAAACACCAAGATGTGTGTGCCCAGGTGGTGTGCCCAGGACCACTTGGATGCGAAGCACAGGATATGGCGCCAGTTGTCAAGTCCTTGACACATCTCTGAGATTCTTTTTAATTGGTGCCATCAAGCCAGTTTTCGGGCAGGTCTTTTGTATCCTTTAGCACTCACAGCTGTAATCTGTTGGGTATTTGCAACAGTGTCCTGCTAACTTCAGCTTCCAAAACCACTTGCTGCTGCTCATTGTTCTGCAGCAATTCTTCCACAGGTGCACTCTGAATTGAGCTTCCTCTGTCCTTCACAGAGGTCTTCTCTGTGAGCAGGGCGGGGCACATGCCACCCTCATTGAAAAATGGCCACAGTCCCACCCTAATATCATGGGAGGACTTCCCTGCAATTTTCTGGTTGCCAAGGAATGTGGATAAGGTACTAAAGAAGTTGTGAAGGAAACCATAGAGCAGACTAGAACGCCTGCTTCTCCTATTAGTCTTGTATCCTCTCTTCAAGCATCCAAGTGCCCTGGAGGAGGAGTGTAACTCCACTTGAAAACAAAAGAGTGAAGAACAAGGGCAAAAGGCAATGTGTGGGGTCTTTTAGGAAGGTGGAGAGATCAAAAGGAATGCAAAGATGGAAAAGGATGCAGAAATATATGAAAAAAAAAAGAATGGTGATGGGGACAGATGTCAGAATTGGAGAGATAAAGATCATAATTTGGGAATGGGAGTAGGATAGGCCACTAGAAATAATTTCCTTCCAGGACAGAACACTTCCAATGTTTAAGCCTCTGCTGTGTAGCCTGTATCCCAGCTGCCTCTTATGGCTGGTCCACTTGGCAAGAGCGGAGTTTTTTGGCTAACAATTACTTCATTTCCTTAGGGCTGGTAATCTCAGGTAGATGAGAACAGCTGCTCTGGGCTCAGACTGAAAGTCCATGTCACCCATTATCCACTTTCTGACATTTGTGGAAACTTTCCTTATATTTGATCACCCTTGTTACCATCCTCTCAACATTTCCTAATTCTATGGGGTCCTTTCAGACCTAAGAGAGCATGAATTGCACATTTGTTGTTTTGTCTATTTCTCCTTTTTTTACTTTCTGTTTTTTTCCATTTTAATGCTCTTTTAGAAATTCATTATATTTTATTTGCTGTTTTTACCCCTAGTGAGCAATGAGTGGATATTTTCATGGAACTTGCCATCATTAGCCTAAGATCTTTCTTCCAAGTGGCAGTGACTGGTGCAAAGTTCACTATTCTCTATGGGGAAGGATTTTTGTGTAGAGAATGGTTTCTTTCCATATGTATAACTATTTTCTTGTGAGCTCAAGTGAACAAATATTAAAATGGCAGTCAAGATTAAATGCAGGTGAAATTCATTATTTCATTATTTGTAATTTTAAGAGAATGTCACAAATAAGTCTTAATGTCTTTTACCTTGTTTTAAATAAATAAGGAGTTCAGAAAGTCAGGAACCAGATCTGTCCTTAATTGCATGTTTATTTTGACAAATATTCTTGTGGATCTGCCTGACTCACCTCTGATCACAGCAACAGGAGTGTGGGTGGTTTAATTAATTAACACTAATTGTTTTTCTTTTTTTTTTGAGGGGCAAATGTTCATGCAACCGACCCAAGCCGTGGACTGACTTCATGGGAATGGGCTCGTTTCACAGGAAGATCAGAGTCTGCTTTGGTCATGCAGAAGCTGATGGACAGGCCATGCCCAGAACAGTTTTCTGATCAATATAAACCAGAATGGCCAAAAATGAAGGAACTCCTTGCCAAGGCTGCAGAGCCAAAAAGCTGTTTGCAGAAGATTTCTGAGTGCGTAAGGGCAGCTGTCCCATTCCGGTCTTTCTATGGCCCAGAAGAGGATGGGGTCCTTGACCACATGGTGAAGGTGACAACAAGCTTAGGAAGTCCCTTCATTGCTCTGGCGTGCCGGACTGTGTGCCCAGGCAGCCCACCTTGTGTAGGGAAACGCAGACTGGCAGTCCAGGAAATCCTTAGGAAGCAGAGAGCAGAGGAGATCCGGTTTCAAGACAAAGATCACGTTAGCAGCTACGAGAAGCTCTTTCAGAACTCCAGAGTCACAGTGATCCCCAAGAAGAAGGAGCGTCGAGCCAGCCTGCAGCCCATCAGCATTGCAATGTCCCAAGTGAACGCAGTAGCCACGAGGAAAGCAAGCCTCCTGCCACTCCACCTGCTTCGACGGAGCAGCGTCCGGCCAGGATTTGTCATTCCCAAAGTCCGTGTCAGCAAGGCTCCCCCACCCACCTTCCAGCCAGAAAAGGCCAGAAGGAGGAGCAGTGCAAAGGATGACCCCTATTTGCAGATTCCCAAATGGAGATACAAGGAGCTAAAAGACGAGCGGAGGAAGGCAGAGGAACAGGAGAAGAATAGAGCAGCAGAGGCTCAAAGGCCGAGGCAGGTGTCTCCTGCGCAAAGCAGGACCTGATCTAAAGGCAGTTGCTGAGAAGGTTCTTGAGCCGCTAGTCTTGTTATCCTAGCACGATAACAGACTGAATGCCTTTGTGCATGCCCACTGCTCATGGAGCTGGAATACTGAGTCATGGCCTTTAAGGAGCAGAAATACAGCAAGGGCTATGCCACAGCATGTCTGATGGTGGAGCAGGAAGGTATTTTCAGGTGGAAGACTTATTAAGTTTACGTGTCTGCTGTTGATGGGAAGTTCCAAGTGGTGCAGTCTTCTTGTGGATTCCTGTTTTTCCAGCTCCTGGTGAATGACTGAGAAACAGCTTGAAAAACACTTGTGTGAAAGGATCGTATTTTGTGTTTGTTCATTTGGCAACGGACAAAATTAAGGAGCTGTGTTTTTGACACTAGACATTCCTCCCTCTCCTTCCTTAGGTAGACATACTGCAAAGGTTCATAGTAACAATTAAAAGTTTAAAATTTACCACAGTGTTGGTTGGCAGTGAAAATCCAGGTCTACAATTATTTTGGATATACTAAGCACTTTATTTCTATTCCAGTAAACAGATTTTAGTATAGGTATTAAACTCTACAGGTCTATACAGTCTGTATGGATGCAGTTCTTAATGCTACTGTTTGCTCTGCTGAATC
Source organism: Rhagologus leucostigma (assembly GCA_013397725.1). NCBI lineage: Eukaryota > Metazoa > Chordata > Aves > Passeriformes > Rhagologus > Rhagologus leucostigma. The sequence goes on along the minus strand of VZTD01002082.1, from coordinate 878,436 downwards.
TATAAAGGGCTTAATATGAAATATCTCTGCAGTTGAGGTATTCACGTCTTCTGCAAGTATAAATCAGGTTCAGGGACTGATTTCTTTGAAGAAACAGAGAAGCTGAGATAATTTTTGATTACCACCATCACCTAAGATTTGCCTCCCCCACTAGATTTCCCTTTATCCATTATCTGTTGTATCCTCTTTAGTCTCAGGGAATTTTTCGTCATTGCTTTTAACTGTGAAATAAGGGAGGTGGTGAAGCACAGTGGATATGTTTTAGGTTGATATTTAAGTTCTTTTTTAAAAAAACTCACCAAGTTTATTGTGAGCCTTTCCAGATTTTAGCCAGGACAAGAATATTATGCAGCTTTCCCAGGTGTCAAGTACAGCTACACGCTGTGAATACCCAGTCAGAGATGCAGTACCAGGCAGCTCAGGCACTGATGTGGCCAGATGTCACTGTAGGCTTTGGTACTACACCTCTGGGTGCCCGAAGAGGGCAGTACCTCACCCCTCTGTTTCTACACCGGGAGAAAACCTTCCCTAGTATGGAAGTGCACCTCCAAGTGCCAGTTCCCACGGGTTGCTGCAGGTTCCTGTGCTCCACATTAAGGCTTCCTCTGGTTGTACCAGCAGTCAGCCTGAACAGCAAGCCAAGCCCTGGCAAATTCTCGTAAGGAAGGGCTGTAAACCTGCTGCTTGCTGAAGAAAGACCACACTCATAGAAGTAGAGGTCCAATGCAAACAGCATAGAGCACATGCTCAGGGTAAGGCTTTGCTCAGGCTTTGCACACATTTGAACCGAAATGTGCTGCAGTGTGTCCTCCTGAAGGTGTTGCTGTACTGGAGCCCAGGCAGACTAAAGAGAGGGAAAACTTTTCCATCCTTTAGTCCCACAGCACAAAGGCTGGCCGCAATCTCACTGAATTTGTAATGAAACGGTGCATGTCATGGGAGAAATAAATTCAGCTGATTGAAAACCAGTGCTCAGCTCAGCACTGCCAGCTCCCCTCTCCGGGGTCTGACAGAGGTTAGGACAGCTGTGTGAAACAAGGATTTTTCCACACAGCCTGTTCTTTGTACTTCTGTGCTGGCCAGCCTGCATTGCCAGGTAGCCTCCTAGGTCAGAGCTGGAGGGATATGCACCTGCTAATACACCTGCCCAGTCCTGGGAATATGAAGAGGATTTTAATCTGCAAGTGCATCAGTGCTGTGCAATTTAAAGGCACCAATTTTGTAATGGCTTTGGGGTGACCAGAATACAAGCTGAACTCATTTCTTTGGAAAGCAGGAAGACTATCTTTTGGCTGTCTGTGGCAAAGGTATCAGGATAGATTTCAAATTGGTACACTGGATTGAATGGTTTAACTGTTAATTCTTGTTTACTGCCAACCCAGGGTTTTGAAGATTTAGCGCTCAGATTCTGTATTTTAAAAGCAACCTGTGCTGCAGCTGAGCACTCGAATTTGCACTTTCAGTACCACCTGCAAGAGACCGACAATTGGCAGGCGCTCTCAGGGATTAACGTACAGTATGTTAGAATTAGGGGCTGGAAACTGAGCCTATTTTCTAATCCTTTGTACTTTAATGTGTTTATGTGCATAAATGTGGTATTTCCATTAAAAGAGGCACAAGCTGTTAAACTTATTTGGCACCCTCATTCTTCATATGGGTTTGGGGATGCTGCCTTTGACTTTCTAGTAGATCACTTTCACCAAAGCACTCATCGGCAGTACCTGAAAGCAGTTTGGTTCCACTGGAAGGGGTTATTGTGGGTTAAGTTCCACTCCTAGTGAATTTTTTCCCTAGGAGTGAAGGAAAACCACTACATTTGTTCCCCATCAGGGTTTGGGGGCTCATCGCGCTGGAGAGAGACGTCATTGCTTTGCTGGCCTGTGTCCATGTTGCTCTGCTGCAAGCTGGTGGTCTCCCAGTATCCTTGCAGACAGTGTGACTCCATTTTGGGCATCTGTGTAAAGCTTTGCACTTGCTAGTTTTGGAAGTGCAGGCCACAGGTGTCTGTGTCCTCACTGTCTTCCTCCCCTGCTGCCTCACTCCTCCCCAGCTGTCTTCTCCTCTTCATCACTGTCCTTACCCTAAAGGCTGCACCCCTCACTTGCTGTTTATCTTGCCTGTCTGAAGGTTGTAGTGGGCAAAGCTCCCACAAAACACTTCCTGAAACCTGTGGCAAACGGATCAGAGTGGAGGAGGAGGAGGCACACCTGGCTTGCTTTCAGCCATCTGCCCCCTTGAGCTGCTGCTGCTGAGGAGGATTTGATTTCTGTTGGATTTCAGCACAGATAGAGTGGTTTGATCTGTGTTTTGTTGTGGGTTTTTTTTTTTCCCAAGAGACCCATAACTATGAAAGCCCAGGCAATACTGGCTGCAATTCAGGTCGTTCCTGGTCACTCAAGCAGCACAGTTTACCACCTAAAAAAGAGCAAGCAAGCCCTTGGCAGCATCTCCTGGCAGCTGGAGCCCCTGAAGCCCTCCGCAGATGTGCCGCTGCAGAAAGATGCTCCTCAGAGGGAAAAAGGACATTTATTCCTAGGGCAGAGAAAGGTCTTCTACCTGCCTTCAGTGCCAGGCTGCAGTCTGGCACATTGGTGGGAAGAACGTTCCGGAGTGTTGTAGCTGGAGCAGGGGCTGTGTCTGCCGTCACAGCTGTGGCTTGTCTTGGTACCCTGGGAACATCTCACCAGGATGCTCCCAGGGAGCTCCCAGCCCCATGGGCTGACCTAATTCTGCTGACTTAATTCTGCAGTAACTGTACTAATAGGGATTTAATACAGTGACAGCGGGAGGTGAAAGTCCAACTGCTTCCCAACATTCTCTAAGATTGTATTGTGCTCTCATCTCTGGTGAGGAAAAGCTTCAACACAGGGGTCCCCAGTAGCTTTCCTCCCAGAAGGCACCATCTTCCCCATCACCCAATACAAGCCACTGTGCTGGGCATCATCCAAGCAAGGAAAAAGAGTATTCATAGATACCTCCAAAGGTATCACAGGCTGTCGCAGTGTCAGAAAAGAAGCCTGGAAAATGAGAAGGGCCAGCTCATCTTGTTTTGGAGAACAGGAATTTTCTTCTATCTGGAGAATTCCTATGTACAGCTAAATATAGCATTTATGGAAAAAATTCATTAACTCGGGACCCTTTTTGTTTTGGCTGTGGAGCTGTTGACCATGGGGAAGTACAAATGATATCAGCCAAACCCATGCTGAGACTGAGATGTGCTTTATAATGCTAAATATGCTAAATAAGGATATCCCAGACTTGGCAACCTGGATGCTCCAAATCAGGTCCCCACCTAGAAAACACCTATATAATTAAGTTATTTTAATTATACATGGTATTACACTAAACCATACCTATAAAATTACACCCTGGTAACAGACTCACACATAAGCATCATTCATACAGAAAGTAATAATGAGATACATATATAAAACATATCTATACATACATATTTACAAAATTTTTAACGTATATTATTAACACATATACATATAAAAAGCCTCTTACCTCCTAGTGATAATGTGGAGCACTTATATATGTTAATGATGACCATCTCTCAAAAAGCCAGTATTAAAATAATTGTTCCGTAAGAGGAACGAATCATTTGGGGTATATTATAGAGGCTACAAAGGGAAAACAGACCAGCTGCCTTTTCACTAAACACTATGGAGCACTTGCATGGGAAGAGGCAGGGGATTATGTGAAAATTGTACTTCATCAGACACTTAAAGTTATTATACACATGAATTTTGCCTAGTCAGGTTTAAATTTTCCACTTCTCTCGGCACATTTGAATTTACAATAGCTGTAGCATGCTTTTATATCTATAAAACTGCACACAGGTTTGTGGATAATTAGTAGGCCAAATGCTGCTGTTTCAGTCCTCTCTCAGGGAAACAGAAAAGGTTGGGAAAATGGGTTCAGGTGGTTCATTTTCCCCTTCCCATTTTAGCAGCTTCCCACATGATTGACAGTTTGCTACTTTGCCCAAGCCCTTCTTCCCAAAAAGATAAAAAATGAACAGAAATCCTCCAGGGGCAGATGTGCAAAATCTGTGCTTGCGGGTGCCATCCTGGATGCATTCAGTGTTTTCTCACAAGGCACTGATGGAGCAGTGAGCTCGGGTAAATGTGGATCAGGAAAGGGGCACAGGAACTGCTGGAACATCTCTGCTCCGTGTGTGTGCATGTGCGTGTGGGTGCCAATGGGATTTTTACTCTTGGTGCCATAGTAACTGAAGTCAGCTCAGAGCGGTGCTAACCACCAAAGGTGCTTCCTGAGTCTCGGTACACAGCTTTCTGCTGACAAAGGTGATAAAATATTTACTTTCACACCACATGCAGCAGCAGAGAGTTAAGGTTTCCTTGTGTTTGCTGCCACTATACTGAAGCCAGCTTTTTGCTGAAGCCAGTAGTGTGAGGATGTTCTGCGTTACTGTGTGAGAGTGCTAATGGGACACAAATCAATTAGTAAGTGAGAAATTTAAGTAATGGCCCCACTAAAAGTTCTGTTCCAAACCAAGCTGAAGTAGTGTTTCAAAAGAATATACAAACTCAGTTGTACTGAAAGCAGACATGCTGTATAACCAGCTTGGCTGCTTTCCCAGGGAAATGTAGTGGAATAGTCGTCATGCAGCATTTACCTAACTTCTGTGCAAGAAATGTGGTCTTTGCCTGGTATCCTTTTCAAAAAGCTGCAGTTTGCAGCCTCCTGAAGTGTATTCATATGAATGAAACAAAATATTCATTTGGTGAGCAATAGAACTGAACAGACCAGCCATATTAAACTAATTCTTCTTTGTTTCGGTCCCAAAAAGTTGTTTAGCAAACAGAAATTCCACTAACATGTTCATAAAACCGTACTTTGTGGGTGTTTTACATTATCAGTTTCTCACCTGTGGCTTTTGAAAAATGTGGGGTTTATTCTTCGCATGATTGACTGCGTTATTCTTTTTTTAATGTTCACAGTCACAATGAGCAGTGTTTGCCTGTGGTTTCCCAGCTCTTCTGCAAGAACCTTTTTAGGCTTCTGAAGGGTTTCCAGCCCTCATAAGAGTCTGTACCTGCTCTTTGCTAGGAGAAACGGTCAGGTACCAAGTGTCTGAGCTACCAGAACCAGGCGTTGCTGTGTGACAGTGGCCATGTCGATCACCGTGACCGATGGGCACTGCTTTTGGTTGTATGCTCAAACCGCATCCTCCACATTCTAGGGTAATCCCTTGCCCAGAAATTTGCCCACTTATGAGCCTTAAATACCCTCAGCTGTCTCAGGATTTGCATGACTGACCAGGATACTCTGCTCAGAGAAAGCCAAGGAAAAAACTTGTGTGTCAGCTGTCCAAAGAAGAGATAGCCAGGTATCACGGTGAGGCCTGGTCTGTATTTAAAAGCAACACCAAAAAAACCCCAATTGAGCTGTTTTAACTGAAAAATTAAGCTGAACTAATGTGCACAGTCTCTCTTGGGTTGGTGTTAATCAGGCTGATAGTCACTTGACTTAGCCAATCAGAACCAGTTTGTGATTAAAGCGATATAAATCATTCAACCTGAAATCAGTTTCCACGCAGAGAGCCGTGGCAACTTAAGTGAGTTGTTTCCAGCAAAGGGGGCTGCCCTGCCACACCCCTGACCTGGGGGAAGGCTCTGACCTGGGCTCTCTGCTGACCCACGCTGGTTTCCTTGCAGCTTCCATTTTTCCAAGCAGGTACTTGTTTCCCTTTTACAGCTCGTCGTTGCTGAGCTGTCTCACACACAGCAGTCAATGGCATCTCCTGGAGCCGTTCAGTGCCTCTTGCTCACCTTCGGCTAATTACCAGTGTCACTTTCATTAACATGGCTCACAGCTGCCAGGGATCCTTCTCTTCACACCGTCCCCAGCACCACGGTGCAGCTTTGCTCTGTCATTAGGATTTGGGAGACTCTAAAGCCCCACATGCAGCGCTGGGTAAGAGCCGCATTGTCACCATCCTCCACAGAGAACTGCTCTCTTTCCATCAAGTAAAACACTGGCTTAATCTTTAATTCAACACTGTCTTTTGAGGATCACAGCCCCTGCTCAGGAACAAAGTGAGCCTGACAACAGTCAGAGGCAGAAGATGAAATATTAATCCATGCTTTCATGACATCCAGGCTGGATTATAGTAATTCCCTGTCTGCAGGTCTCCCAAGGCCACCTCCAACAAAACGCAGCTTGTACAGAAGCCAGCCGTAGGATCTAACCACGTACTGCAGACAGACAGCCCACCACCCAGACTCTAAACTTAGGGCTTGTCCGGAGACCTCTTTTCCTTCTTTATCTCCAGGTATGCTCTTCAATTGCCAGGTGCAGATCATATTCATAACTGTAGCTATTTTTAGTCACTAGAAAAGAAACCCAGCTTCAGAATGTGCCAAATTAAACAAAAAGCATAAAAGCTATAAACATGGTAGGAAGATTCTACAAATATGATAGACTATGGCTCTGGCTCTTTCTCTCCTAAGCCCATCATCCCAGGTTATACGGGTCACTCCTTTTAGGGCACTGAATGGCATTTCCTCAGGGCAAGAATTAGCTAAATTGGAAAAGCAACAAAATGAGACCATTGTGAAGAGCTGAGTGTTGTACACCAGTCAGCTCAAGTATGACCAAAGTAAAGAGCATGTGAGGTTGAATGAGAGAAGGAAATCCACCACCACAGAGGGATATGGCTGAAGAAAACACTGAGGGAAGAAAACAGGTTAAAGCCAAGCTCACCATCTGGGTATTTCCAGAAGCATCAAACATGCAGCTGTTCCTGTGTTGGTATGTGTTGGATCAAGTGCAGGGCTTGTTCCAGTCAGACTTGCTTATCTCCTGTGTGCCTCAGTTTACCCCTCAACTGAAGAGAAATATTTTCCTAAATCCCAAGTTAATTCATAAGGTCAGCTCTTGGTTATCAGGTAATGAGGGAAAAGGATTGATGGGAAAATCCGCGGAAACAAAACCACGTAATGAAAATAATGTCAGTCAAGCAAACAGAGAACATGTCATCTCTTGGGTTTGGAAAACCACACAAAGTTCTTGAGAGATGGCAGAGGCAGCTGGGACAGCAGGGGCCAGAGTGGAGCCTGTGGCAATCCCACTGGCAGTCTTCAGATGTCAGCTGATGGTGAGGCCGGACACATTTGGGACACAGATCATCTGCTGCTCATGGCTGGAGAGTGGCTGAGCCCATACAGCTTCTGAAGGGCAAGAGTGCTCATGCATTCCCTGAAGAACACATATATAACATTAAAGGTATCCTCCTTCAAAACACATTAAAAAAAGTACACTTTCCTCTGAGTAACAGGAAGCTTACAGTATCCTTGGCCTGTTTTTCCCACCAAGTGGTTTCCTTAGGTAAAGGAATATTTGCTACCGTACAGCTAAAAGCCCATGGAAAGCTTAGCCTAGAATGCAAGACTAAGTAAGTTTTGCACCATATACCACCACCATGCCCTACTTTTCTGAAGAGTTCCAGCTTTGAAGATTCTAGTGGGCTATTTAAGAGATTTATGAAGTTATGAAAGCAAAAGTCAGGTCCATGCAGTTTAAATGCCATTAAATCCCTGTGTTGCCATTTCCCATTAGCTGGGTTCTTCTGAAAGCCTTGTGCCAGCTGAGAAGACACATCCAAGAATGACACTTAGAGGGAATTTAAATGAACCCAGGGCAGGGAAAAAGAGGAGGGAGAGGCAGCAGCAGCAACCCAGCAGCAGTAGTAAGTCAAACAAAGCCAATATCTAATTTAACAGTGATCATTATCCACCCAGTTATTTAAAAATCACATTAATGTATGAACATGAATCTTCTTATAGAATTGTGGGTTTACATTCACCCAAAACAGCCTTTTGACTCTTAGACCCATGGAAGAGTGAAGAAATCCTTGTGGCCTGAAGGTCTCTCCCTCATGCCAGAGAAGACTGCACTGCTCCCATTTTCAGGGTAGCGTCAAGAAAACCATAGTGGTGGGAAGGAGTTGAAGTGGGAATTCTTGAGTACAATGCTACACCCAGACTTCTGCAGCAAGACCTACACCTGCAGAAAGGTCTACACCTGTGAAATACTTTGGGAGCCACTCATACCTTTCCTAGGATTCCTTGCGAAGTGTTCCTGCTAATTTCAATTTTATCCATATCTTTCCTTTGAGAAAATATCTACTGAGTCAGGCAGTGAATGCTGGGATACTGGCAGGGCATGTAGCTATTTAAGGGCTTTTTCACATCTGTTTTCACAGGCAAACCCTATTAAATTGTAACAATAAACTACATGGATTTTACTGGTACGCAATCAATTTCTGTGAAAGATAACAAAAGCTTTCACTGAAATGGGCTAGAAATCCAAATCCCTTAAAATCTGAGCCTGTATTATAAACATTATGCTCTAGGCACTGCAGTAAACACTGCTTATTGAGGGGCTCAGGGTGTGCTTTTCTTAGGTTAAGCATCACCAGCAGATGCAGCCATGTGTGGTGTGGTAACCCCACACCTTATGCCTGGTGGAGACTCCAAACATATCCTGTGGTCCAGAACAAAACACTCTTTTGGGCCCCTCTTCCATCAGCTGCTCACCAGCACAACAAGCCCTCACAGACTCTCCTGGGGGCTGGATGCCTCTGGTCACCAGAAATGCCTCATGTGCTGGGACTCTCTGAGGTGCCTGACTCAGGGACCATGCAAGACAGCGCCCTGAGAAGTGGCCCTGGCAGTGGCCCTCCAAATTCCTACGTCAATAACTCTTGGGTACAAAGCTCAGAGACCCTCACCAAGGAAAGGTACAGAGATCACAACCTGGTCTCCCACGCTGGCCTCTGGCTAAGACCAAAGGCTGTCCACTGCATCACCCAGAGAACTGACCGGGACAGAACAACACCAGGAGACTCACCTCTAACACAAAATGATCTTGAGTACACTTTAAAAGACTTTCCGATACTTTATAACACCTTTCAGTCTTTGTTGATGCTCCAAGGCATCAACATTTCCAAGGTGCATTTCTAAGAAGTCTGTAGCACTTCCCTCTCAAAATATCAAGGTTAGAACAGCTCAGTTGCTGTAGCATCTCACCATTATTTTTCATTAATATCTTCCCCAAATTCTGTGCATCAGCTAAACCATCCCTTGGTGAATCTACAGAAAATGCCTACCTGATGCTCGGTATCCAGTGGCAGTTTCAGAGAGTGAAAAGATGCAAGTTCATCTTGAGGTGTCTCCCCTGGATGCTTTTCCCAGCCACTGCTTTTAGTCACCTCCCCACACCTGGATGAGTTCCCACCTCTAAGCAGTCTAGCCCACCACAAAACAGTACCAGTTGCTACACCAAAGTTAATCTGGGGCTTTGCAAGGCACAGGCAGGAGCCAGGCCATGAAGTGTCATGACAGCCTGTCCTTGAGAGTGGCAGCACTGGGGACTGAGATGCCAGCAGATGACACAGGCCTATGTGTTACACACCACTGCCCGAGTTACTCCAGGTGCACACGGATTGAAGATTTCTCTTTAAGAGGCATTTCTGTGAAGTTTGCAGAAATGCAAACAAGTTCATCTCTCCTTTTACACTTGAAGAGCTTCTGCTGCACAGTTGGTGAAAGGCAAAAAGTCTTCAGCTCTGTTGTTATTAATGCCAGTAAATATGGCTGAAAAAATATACAGGGCTCATATTCATTTCTTGTAGCCTATATTACCTATTAGAACTATAAAGCTATTAAAGTAATGTTCTCCATTTACATTGGCTCTAGCATTTTGCCTTGAGTACAAATGCTAAGCTATCAAAATGCAGTACTGAGAGTGAACATGAAGGTGCCATCTTTATTCAGCCACCTTTCAGAGTACTAGTACTGGGTCACTAATGCTATTTAGAATTGCTTCTCAGGGTAATTGGTACAGCTCTTCTTCCTGCAGTGCTGTGCTTTAATCTTTTCACTCTATAATCTTAGCCACAGAAATAGCTGTATTTTCAGAACATAAAGGACAATAAATCAAGAGTGAAGTTCCTGCTTGATTCTGACTATTAAAAGCATTTCAATAGCACCTGCAGGCTGAGCAGACACCTTGCCAATTGTTTTGCAGTCTTGCTTGATTATAGGCAAAGCAACACGTAAGTGAAAGAGAAACTGCAGAGCAGTAACCCTGGGACTGCTTTTGTAAATAAACAAACTACATAATTTTTTTTAATATACATTTTTATATAATGTTTCTATAATTCTTCAAAAAAGGGCTGTGGTTGGCCTTATGCTTGTTTCTGCTGAAACAGATGGTATGCTTGTTTATTAGTAAATGAAAAATTAGAATCTTTTCCCCTAGTTATTAAAATCAGGTATACTGAATTATACAACATGTATATGTTAAGATGTACATGTACACCTGTGTGTTACAACAGTGATCCTCCCCTTCTATCTCGTAAGCTAATTTACTCTAAAGCATTTTGTTCAACTGTTTTCAAAATAACTCACATTTTCTCTCATATAATCTCTTCTTCTAAACTTGCTCTTCCAGCAAAGAGCACTGCACAGACAGGTGCTCCTTCTTCCAAGGAGCTCTGTTGAATTCCACTCCCCTATTTTTGAAATCATGAAGCCTACAAAATGACAGTCTGGGGTCGTATTTTCCATGACAAATTTCATTTCACGCCCTGAAGCCAGAGCTTTATAACACATTTGTGAGCCAGGAAAAAGCCCAGAAATCAGTGTTAAAAACGTGGCTTAGCAGTGACCAAGCTGCAGAACTGAAGATGGGACCTAGCCCTATAACTCCAGCACTCCTCTGCAGAACTCCACAAACACAACTCACATAAAGGAAAGAATCTGCCCGGAAGTCTTCTCCACCATTTTTCGAGTTGACAGACCTTACAGTATTTGAAAAGAGAGACATTTGGAGGTCTCTACCTCATGTAAAATACCTAGTTTGACTCTCTAGTCCTGCAAAATAAATCTGAATTTACCTTAATTCCTTGGAGAGCATCACTGAAGGTAACAGGACTACAAACAAAAAGTAAAAACCCTCTAAAAGACTGGTGGCCTACATGGGATGGGAGAACAACCTGCCTTGAAGGAACCTACACTTGTAGGAATCCTAAATCTCCCAGGAGAGATCTGCTTAGATGACATTGGTAACATTTTCCACACTTTTTAATGTAGAGATTCTGCCTTTTAAGATCCTGTCTGTTTATCCTGCACCCACTAACAAAGTCATTCCTATTGTGAAGGACCAGCAATCAGAGAGTGACACACACAGCACATCATGACAGCCAGGAATAAAACCAGGTGCATAAACAAACTAAACATATCAATCTACGGGAGAGGAATATTATGGATCATGATAAATACTCGGATTAAGCTCTCTACTTTCTGTAAGTATTTACTTTAGCCACTACTGGCTTGTGGTGAGCCAGCCATCGGCACGCAAAGCACAGCTCTCGCTGTGAAGTTTTCAGTGCGGACATTGTAGGAGCTCTTTGGGGCTACAAAAAGCAAAGTCTGAGTGTTTAAGCAAGATCCTCATAACAAGCTCAGTTGACAGGCTTATTTAAGGCTTCAGCCTTTCATTCCAAACCCCTCCAGCTGTCACAACTGTCACATCAGCAGCAGGCTAATGTTTATTATGTTCTGGGTAATAAATCAGGCCCTAAAATGAGAATTCTTGCCTTTGCTATTCATTATCTCTTGTCCAGAGGGAAGGAATTAGGTAAGGAATTAGCTTCTGATGTGGGTCTTTTTATTAGCAACTCAGATGTAACACAGTGAATAGCTACCTGCAAAAAGGATGTTAAAGGTGTTCACCCAAACTGTTGTGTTCCAAAGAATCTGATCTCCTGTTGCTTAACATCTCTGGGATGAATAAAATCTTGCACCCTAGTTTTTAAAATTGACTGTTCTGTCATTGTACAGACATACACACACAGAGTGAATATTAATTAGGTCTCAGTTCAACTAGAATATGTCTTAGTTCTACATCTTACGCGCACACACACCTAGTGCTGCCTTTTGCAGTGAAGAGAGACGATACATATTTCTTTATACTTAACCTTGTAGGTTAGAAGAACCAGAATTTATTAAAATGTATTTGCATTTGCAGATTTGTCTCATCCAAAGGCCTCTTCCATGCAAAAAGATTCAAGAACATGTAGATTTATGAATCAAAGAATTGTCCTCTCAGTTTGTAATTAGGCAGTGGAAATTGAGGTCACTGAGCAGCATAAGAAATGGCCAGTATACAGTTCTGAAACAATATGACAGCTCTGTTTCTTTTCTCTTATCATCTTCTAACAACAGTTTTACAGAATCCACTTCTGTGCTGATCCATTTACTGTTCTATTTTTAATATTTAAGGCTTTACTTCTCTAATCACAGCTCCTGTTCACTGCTGATTTAAATACACCAGAAAGTAAAACCAAGTGTGCAACACTCCACTGGCATGTGCCCCAGTCTGCTGGTCTTCAAGACACAAAGCCCAGAAGACCTTTATCTTCCTCAGAGATATCACCTGAAAAATTAAATATAGCTTAAGATGAGGTGCACATGACTTGAGAAAGAAAGGTTTGTTTTTTTTAAATACCAAGCAAAGTTTTCAGTAAAATACATTAGGTTCACAAATAAGCACAAAACGAGGAAAAATGTGATGCCTATCTTCCTTCAGACCCAAACACTGGCACACAGGTGCAATTTTACTCAGAAAGGCATTGAGCATGTGGTTTCAGTCACATCTGAAACATGACAAGATACTTGTCATTTCAGCTGCTATCAGCATGCAGAAATTAGTGGCTAACTTTTGCTTTTCATTTTAACAAAATCCACTGCTCTACATTTCAAAAGCCACTTCTGATTTATGGGGGAAGCCAAGTGGGTTCCACTGTGATCCTGAGATAACTCAGTTTGCCAGAGCATGATGCTAATCACACCAGGGCTGTGGGTCCAATCCCCATATGGGCCATTCACTGAAGAGTTGGACTCATGGGATCCTTGTGAGTCATTTCCAACGTGGAATATTCCGTGCTCTGGAAACTGTGATCTCGCTGCTGTGCTCTCCAGTTCACTCGCTCCTCTGTGAGTAACAACATGATGTCACTATCCATCTTAACGTGGTATTAGATACCCATTGACACCTGAGACAGCTACCACACATGGCCTGTAAGAACTCATTTTACGCACCTTCATAACCTGCCACTTGCTTCTCTGCCAGAAAGGAGGATAAAAATCATTTTGCTGAACCAGCTTTAGTCAGGACAATATGAGAATACACCAAAGGTAAAATGACATGTTACCTTACTGACGTTGATGCAAGCTCCAGTGTCATGAGCAGCTAAATCCTTGAAGTCACTGTGGATTATTTATGCTTTTCTTTTTCTAAAGCTACGAGTGACCTACAGAACGCCAGACACTCACGTTTTCTAAAAATACCTCCAATGTAAGCAGAGATTATGTTACAGGGCTTCTTTCAAGGTCACTTGCAAGATCTACGCTTGCCATGGCTTTATTATCCTGCATTTCCATTTTATCATTGACAGCATTTTGTTTTGCAAAAAACCATCAGCAAACACACATGCCTGTCAGCTCCAAATAATAATAAATTACATTCCCAGAAAGAGGTATCATATTCTTTTTCTCACCTCTGATCAGCATTCTGAAGGGACGGGAAACAGTCATTGCAATAGAAATTACTTCTTTGTTCAGGGAGTGCTTTGTCAAATACAATGCACTCCACCTCTCAGGCCTCATATGGGAATGCTAGTGCTTCCATTCTATGAAAAGATTCAAGATATAGTATACACTAGATGCAGTCTTTTCTGTGATGGGGAAGGATGAGGAAAATCAATAAATACTCAGTCTTGAAGGACACCCAAAAACACAGGGACAAGCAAAATACAAACCTCCACCTTCCTAAGAAATTACCTTTACTAATTTTATATAATACAATCATGCACAGCACTTACCAAAGGTTACAGCCACAATGCAGATTTACTTCACCCATCGCTGAAGAAATCCAATGATTTACTGCTGCAGACTTGACTCAGTTTCTTTTTGCAGCCAGTCAGTTACTATGATCTGCATCCCTCTGCATCCTTACAGAGCAGATGTTAGCTGTAACCAGTTATATTTAAATGTCTTTATCTTGTGAGATGTTTCTATGCAAAGAATTTAAATTAAAACAGAGATTTGTCTTCTTAGTTCTTTACGTCATTGCAGCCTCTGACCAGCAACATATCCCTGTTATAAAAGTAACTGTACCCATACTGACATCCCCACATTTTCTAAAATGCAATTACATGTATTAATCCAACATCTTAAGACATTAGCCTAGACTTAAATCTCATTTTAAACTTAATATACCCAAATCCGAAGGGGACACAAGAAGTGGCTTATAAAGCTCACACCTCCCTCCCCCATAAAGACGGCGAGTATTCAGAATAAAGTTATTCCAAAGGAATAAAAACATATGTCCATTCATTCCCTTCACCTTTGTATGGAAGACTGCTGTGAGTATTTTCATTAAACAGCCAGGAGCATGCAATGATCACACTACTGTGGAAAAAAGTACAAGATTTCTGTTTCAAGGCATCCGGTGACAAAAGGGTAGATCACACTGTTGACATTAAAAGTAAACAATTTCTAATTACTAATAACATTTGCAATTCTGCTGAAGACAAAGCCATGGAATTTGGAGTAACAATGGACAACTCAATCCAAAGCATGCCAGACATCATGCACATATATCTACCCAAAATTTTAATTAAAGAAGATATCTTTTGAATAACGTAGCATGAAAAGGAGGCTGAGGGGAGATCCTATGGCTCTTTACAACTACCTGTAGGGAGATTGTAGCAAGGTGGGGTTGGTCTCTTCTCCTAAGTAACGAGTGACAGCGTAAGAGGAAATGGCCTCAAGTTGTGCTGGCAAGGTTTAGATTGCGTATGAGGAAATCTTCCTTCACCAAAATGGTTGTCAAGCTTTAGAACAGGCTGCCCAGGGAAGTGGTTCAGTTGCCATCCCTGGAGGTATTTAAAAGATGTATGGATGTGGCTCTTACAGAGATGGTTTAGTGGTGGACTTGGCAGCACTGGGTTAATGCTTGGACTCCATGACTTTAAGGGTCTTTTCCAACCTAAACAATTCTACGATTATGGGAGCGTGGCGTCTAAGGATGTAACACTGCAGCAGTCCCAGCGCAGTAGCTATCGTCTCTGCACTGTATCACATACATTTGGTGTATTATACACACACCACATATACACTAAACACAGGATGCCCAAAGTATCAGAAAAGTCCCAGAAACACTGTGGCAATTTCTCCATATTCGTCAGCAAATCACTTATGTTACGGCATACATTATGTAATGTTAACTGCAGCTTTATGAAAAGCTTGCCACCTCTTCTGATTACAATATTCGCTTTTTCTGAAAGACTAGAACTCACAAACCAATGAAAAATGTTACATTTAATTCCCTTTACCATCCTGATTTAGTACCAGCATTAGATTCTCTAGCTTCGCAGGGGCTGAGCGAGCACTCCAACTTCATAGTGGAAAACAGCAACTCCCATTCTAGCTGGGAGCATCTACTTTTTATTTTACATGAGACTGGACTATTCGAAACAGCTCATCAGCTGTGTCATAGAACTTCACAATAAATTTCACTATCTATAAAATGTTGATTAGTCATGCAGCAGTCTGTAATAAAATCCCATAAATCTCACAAAGCTGCATCCTGCTGATTTACATTGCACTTACAGAAAAAAAGAGCCCAATATACGACTTCATGCTTTATTGTTGCATTATTGCCACACTGACAATTACAGAAAATTTCTTGTGCAGTCATTTCAAAGTAACATCTGAATATCTCCTGTGCTTATATGCTATTGCAACATATTTTAAAAGTATCAATAACCATCAGTAAGAAATCCAGTTCACCAGTTATGATTATTTTGGACAAGGTAATGCTTTGGTAAGGACGTCTATGTATAAACATGGATACGTCCCAACAACATATAATGCGCTTTCATACAGAGACATTTTTTATTCATATATGAATTCCTGCACTCTAAAAGCCACTAAAGCTATCTTAAGAGCCATACTCCATTGTACAAACTCACATATCTACCTATGTAATCAAAGACGAAAATCAGGTGTTGTCTATATATGCTGTATATATTGCATTAACAACCAGGAGCAGTAGTTCATAATCCAAAAGCATCCATGCTCCTAACTTGTACTGTCAGAATGGAGATGTGGTGTGGCTTTCAAAAGCATTTCTACCAGCTATTACAAGACATGGAGCAGAGGTACCCAGCCCCACCTGACCATGTTCCTCCACGCTGAGGTTTAGTTTTCCACTGCAGTCAATGCAGCCAAGAGTGATCCAGCTCATCCTGAAAGACACTTCCCTTTGGTCAATGATGCCATACCAAAACTCAACTTACTGTCCTGACTGCACCACCACTGACTAAACCAGGGTCCAGACACTGCTTCAGATGCAGGCACAGCACGAGGCAGAGCTGAATCCCACCCAGCTCCCCCTCAGGCCAGCAGCTACCAGAAGTGCCTGCGATGATCTGCTCCATTGCTGACACAGCACACGGACAGCTCCGGGTTGCACTATCAACCGCCTCCTGTCCCGAGTCTGCAAACATTCCTGCCAGCAAAGCATCTCCTGCAGAGATTCCAAGAGGCTCAACAATGCTACCCTTATGAATGAGTTGCTCCGGTGTGAATCACTTGTACACTCATAAGTAGCTACAAACAAGGCCTCTGCTGCACCAACATCAGAAACAGAAAGCAGACTTGAAAAGTTACGCATATTCTAATACAGAATAATTCTTACAAACAACATTCATTCCTTAAGGCAAGTATGGTTATCTAATCAAATTGAAAATACAGGCTGCATATATAGATTGTACATCCTTCCTTGGGTTTAGAATAAATATATCCATGCATACAATTTGCAAAACATCATTTCCATTTCAAGCCTGTGAAGAGATGGAAATGTCAGGTCCCTCGCACCCACATGAAGTGAGTTATTCCATTTGTGAAATGGGCCATACTTCCCATTATTTTGTTGCTCTTGTTTTAGATCAGCTACTCAGGAAATAATTATTTAATCTGAAAAATTTTAAAAAAATAGTATTTTTTAAACTTTCCTCACTGTTTTTTAACTGTAAATGAACTGGTAAAGCCCCAAGTGACCCTAAAATTTCACTGATTTTCCAGGTGAATGGTTGTAGCATTAGCTCCCACTTTTTTGACATCATTAGAAACTTTATAAACCTGGAGGGTACTAAAGGCTGTACTGTATTTGTAGTCAGTTAAAAATAGAAGGACACTTTAAAAACATAGGTAGAATGTATAAAATTTTTTTCCTGGTTTTTACAGAGATGAGTTACAGAAGGAAAATGATAGAGCTAAGTGATTTTGAACTGAGAAATCCATTTAATTATGTGGTTAAAACTAAAACAATTGCTCTATTTGAAAACTCTCTTTTTACTCCCTCATATCACTACTGTCCTTCAGAATAAGAAGACTAGGAAAAAATATGATGTGCAAAAGAGGTTGGATCATAAACATATATACTAATTGTATCTCTTAATTTCAAATGGTGATCTCAAATTCTAAATTAAAAAAGGTAAATAGATTTTTCACCAACTTCTTTTAAGTTCAATACGGAGGGTCATGAACTCCTTCAGCTTGTTATTGGAATGGGAAATCATCACCTCAGAAATACAGCCCCCAGTGAGACCCATGAGATCACAAATGAGTTGTGTACAGCAGCAGTATTCTTGTAATTTTGATTTCTCTCTCCTCTTCATACCCACAGAGCACCAGAGGGAAAAATCTCAGCAAGACTGTGTGAGTGCGAAGGGGCGTAAAGAAGACTCAGCTGGATCTCTGCCCACTTGAGAATGTATGAGGGCCCCTTTATCATCTCCCTGGCTGAATCCAGAGGGCACTGGAGTGTAACAACATAGGATACTGAAGGCTGCAAGGGTTCTGTGTAATCAAGACAACCGCAGAGTTCTGTCTCAACACACACAACAAACTCCCTCCAGATAATAATGGTACCAGTACAAAAGGGCTGTTCTTCCTTACTGGCTTAGCATAAAAACTACATTAACTATCTGCTGTTGTGAGTCCACAACTAAAAGTACCAATTTTAACCTCATTAATCATATTATTCATAGTAAAGTTTTTATCTTCGCAATAAGAAAATCTTAGAAAAAAGCACCCCTGATCAGCAAATACTCCATACAGAATTTTCCATCTAGGATAACAACTGAACAATGTCTTCATTCTTATTAACCCTTGAGAATTAAAGTAAAAGAAACAGCATATTATTTTAGAGGTCAATTTTACTGATTTGACAGTGTGAATCCTAAAGGGTTTTTGTCTTCTCTTGAAAACTTATTCACTGAGAGCAGTTCGGCAGAGATCCTGACGGAGAGCTCATTTGCGAGGCTGGTGGATGTGCTGTTTGACGTGCTGTGGGTGAGGAAGCTTTTCCACAGAAGGATGTGGTTTCTGATGAGCCACCTGAGCCGCAGCTGGAGGGAAGTCCTTATCACCCTGTTTGAAGAACACAGCAGGAAAAGCTTAGGAATCTTAAAAGTGTACTTTCCAGTTCAAATTTATCTAAGTTCTAAAAAATGCGAAAATCAGACGGCAAACAGTGTTGCATGTTACTTTGGAGCCCCCCTGTACACATTCTATCTTTCTATTCTTTTAGCCAACTTCAAAATTTTTCTTACACCAGCTTCACTTCTTCCAGTTACACACACTATCCAATAATAGAGTATCTTAATGTGACCCTAGGGAAAAAACGCCAAATATTCCTGTCTTCAGATGTGTTTGGTTTTCACAAAGCCACTAGAAAGAACAGACTGTTTTAAAAATAAGTTAAGGCAGCATAAAAAACTGCCTGCACAAAAAGCCTGCTGTAGGAACTAGAATCATAGAATGGCCTGGGTTGGAAGGGACCTTAAAGATCATCCAGTTTCAACCACAGTGCTACAGGCAGGGATGTCTTCCACTAGAGCGTGTTGCTCAGGACTCCATCCAACCTGGTTGTGAACAATTCCAGGGATGAGGCATCCACAACTTCTCTGGACAACCTGTTCCAGTGGCTCGCCACCCCCATAGTAAAGAATTTTCCTTAACATCTGATCTAAACCTACTCATTCAGTCTGAATTCATTCTCCCTTGTCCTGTCATTCCATGCTTTTGTAATTAGACTCTCCATCTTTCTTGTAGGCTCCCTTCAGGCAATGGAGGGCTGCAGTTAAGTCACCCCAAAGCCTTCTCTTTTCCAGGCTAAACAATACCAGTTCTTTAGGAAGAAAACAGGATATAAAACTACTTATGACTCAAATCTTAGGGTTTAAGTTTAACGTGCTCTTTTAACCAGGTCTGCTAGTGTTAGCTCTCAGGTGCTGCTGTTGGGCAGTCTCAGTTCAGGGGTAACCCACATGTCACCTATCTACCACTGCCATTTCTAGGGTCAGTCCCATGAGGCTTTCAGAAAGCAACAGGAAACAAATACTATCAGTGCTCAGTGACAGGGTGACAATAGCACCACAACTTCCCTCTTCAGGAAGTGGGACAAACATACCATAAACCAGAAGCTTCCCGCACTCCATTGGCTCACAATGGGCAACAATCTTGCACAAAGTTTTGTTCTGGTTTTGTTTTAATCACTACGTTAACTTGTTAGATTTTGCATTTTTTTCTCTACTCCAACTTGCTTCCAAGTTTCAAAGATCTCCTCTCCTCAGACTCAACATTTTCTACCTTCTCTCCCTTGATGCTGCCAATTACCCATTCCTTATGGGCCAAGGAAAATGGCATCAGCTCACTCTTTCCACCGATGGGATCTGACACAGCCACAGCATCTTACAGTAAACCACATCACAAACCCCTGTGATGTAAGGTAACCATCACATAAAGCCATGACAAAAACCCTGTCACAATGCACAAGGCACGAATTACTGATCATATGATTAACGGCTAGTTAATACTAAGGATTTACAGGTCCTGCCTGCTCTTAAAATCCAGGGAATAACACCCTGAAGCCCAAGTACTTCAAGGCACATACAGCAGCTGAAACACACTATCTTCAAGTGTGTATCCTTACAGGCAGGAGTGTTGCTCTTCATCACAGATCAAGCTACAGCAGCAGTTTAATATGCAGCCGCTTCCAAAGGAAATGAATGCAGTAATATCTCACTTAGATACAAAAAGATGATCCAATAAACTTAAAGTGCTAAAATTCAAAGAAAAACGGTGGAAATAATTTCGGTGAATAATTTCAATTTCACTCAAACCCAGAAAGAATGCTCAAAGGGCCTTACATGAATATAGAAAACATAAAGCCTCTTCTCACAAAAGAGAAAGGGGTATGAAAATGATTAATTTTGCTCTGATTGGTGTTAATTCTGAAAAGCTTACAGTAATTTTGCTATGACTGAGAGAAATTTACTGATAATCTTACCCTAGCAATGACACCAGAGATGAACACCGCTGGTTTAGGTGGGCTGAAAAAAAAAAAGGGATTATTTGTACCAGTTATTTAGAAGGTAAAAATGAAAAGGACATCACACATACAATGCAAAAAAAAGGTGGCATTTTTGGCAACTGATTAATGTTTCAAACAGACAAGACAAATTTCCTCTTCAAATGACTATTGCCTTAGTAGTACTTACTGCAGCCAAAACCAGACTGGTAGGTTTTGGCTGCTACTACTTCATATTGATTGTGACAGCAGTAAAAGGCTAGTCCAACAATACTGCTTCTTCCTTAAAGCTGAGAGTCTTTGTTTGCATTGGTTTCTTAATCCTCAAATTTTATACATAAGCTGCCAGCAGTACTTTAGGCTTAGTGTATTTATATTGCTTTTGTATTTATATTACTTAGTGTATTTATATTTATATTTACAATGAAATTTGTAGCTGGACTAAAGTCACTGCTGTGTTAGAGAATAAAATAAATTTCAAGTTTACATCTGTCAATCAAATGAATTAGCATTCTGAGTCTCAGAAAGAGCAACACTTAGTACTTTAAATCATAGATTTTCAAGCAGATAGTCTATTACAAGAAAAAGAAACATGTCTGTAATAAAACAAATATTAAAAAAAATAAAGCAAAGCATTTCCTGGTTTTTCATTCGCAGACCCGCCATCCACACCAACAGGAAGAGACTCTCCACAGCCGGAGTTCTCTGAAGCTTGGCCAGCATGAGCCACGGGTTTCTCTGGGTCACTGATCTCCTGAACTGACCACCTCTGTCTGGAGGCCACAGTACAGCCACGTCCAACTGCTCGCCACACTGGCATTGCCAATGTCTGAATTACAGACACTCAGCAACCTTCACTGGCCTCTCTGGCAAGTAAAACCACACATCTGCATGGAGTCTGCAGAAGGGTTGAGACCTGGAGCTCCAGAAAATCTCCACAATAGAGGTAATTCTCCTGTATGAAAACCATGTAACCTGAGGCACTGCAAAGGGAAGTGGAGGGGGGAGGTGAAGGTGTCCCTCCCTCTGAGAACATCTGTAACTGAGGAGTCAGGGGAGGTGGTTCATTAACCTGGACCACAAGAAGGGTTCTACCCTGAGATGTTACGGCTCACGAAGTTGGAACAACACAAAGCAAACACAAATCAAATGACTTATTAGAGGAATGATAGTGATTACTATGACGCATTTTACAACTACACAGCTTGTAAAAATTTATTAACATTATGTTGTGTGAAGTTAAGATAACAAGCAGCACAGTGTTAGACTTGATATAATGAACTCATAAATATTGTCTGAGCCCTGTTTAAGTCACGGTATTGCTACTCAGTCTCTGAACAGCCTGGTTATTTAACAAGGCTCAGCATCCCTCCTAGAAATTTTTTAGAAGTCAGAAAGACAAGATTAGAAAAAAAGGAGAAAGGAAGAGAGTTCTGCTCTAAAACACTTCCATGGAAGAGTAACAGTGATATTTGCTGCAATAAGAAATAACATTTTGATAGCTGTATTAGACTTTTTCCATGTAATTTTCTGTCAGTACAAACTAATAACAAGCAGGGATCAATAGCAAAACACTTCAGTTTCATTCTAATTGTACTGAGCCAATTAGTATGTTACAGTCTGCATGAGACTTACTGGATGCTGAGTAACAAACTCAAAGAAATAACTCTGACTGAGAAAATACAGATGACTGCAGTGGCTCATGGTACGCTCCACAAACTAACACCATGACATTATAAAGGAAACGAACAGTAAATGGCAAAAAAAAAAAGGTGTGGCAATTTATTCTTGAACTATACATGGAATCTGGCTTTAGTCACACTCAAGAGAAACTGGTTTTTGCTTGACATTGTGTTATTAACAATACTGGATAGTGAAAAAGTCAAATCAGATGGATTTTTTTTTATATTCTTAACATGACCTTTCAATGTTCATTATGCTTGGATGATGCATGAAATTCAAATCAACGTTTCCCCAACAGAGCCTGTATTTGCTGAATGTGCCACAACCTGTCCACTGACTACCACACTGTATTACCTGCTGTATGATTCATAATTCTAGCTTTAAAAACAAGTGCAATGCTCCATAGCTTTGGCCAAAAATGACAACCAGAAGGAATCTCTTGCATAATGGTCATTTCGAACACAGCTTTTACCATTGCAAATTGCAAAATCTTCTCAGAAACACTGGGCTCCAGTTGAAATGTCATGCTATCAATATTCAAAGGACCCAAACCTGCAAGTGTTAAGTTTCCCAAGTACATGATAGAGCTGGATAGAGTTAGAATTTTTAGCAGATTTCTGTACTTATTTTAATTTAATTGTATGTTCTTTTGTCTCAGGAATTAGGCTGAAGATCCTGTAAAGATAATTGTCATTTTCAGGTAAGCTAAAATCCAGTCTGAGGTTTACGCTTCAGATAGTACTGCAGAAGCAGCTCGCACATCTTTATAAAGAAGACAAAAGTCAGCAGAACCATTTTCCTGGTAAAAACTACATTCTTCAGACACAAAGCATTTATCTTGAACTCTATCATGATGTAACATATTCAGCCTTGTTTGTATGTAATGGGTTCTGTGACTGTCTTTAGTTACACTGCCTTGCAAACAGCACACTGATTAGGGCTCTCCCACAGCTGTGTGGTAAGGCACCACAACACCTCACCTAGGGTTCACCTGGAACATTCTAGGATAGTGCTGACACATAGGAAACAACCTAAGAGGAAATCAGAGTTGCAAAAATGTATCTACTCCCAGATGCGGCTGGAACAGTTTTCTCCTTGACTTTCCCCCTTTTTTGTCCTCTCCATGGATTTTTGACTGGACTCTTCCTGCTTTATGCTAGATTTACAGCTTCTAAACAGAAGAACTAATGGGAAAGCTGACCTGGCTTCCAGCTCAAGTGCTTCTACCCTCCATCCACAAAGATCTTACAGAAAGCTTGGCATTTGTTTCTGGCTGCCCTGAGTTTCCATGGTCGGCTGCGGGTGCACATGATAATGAGGCTTCACCTCTCTACTTAACTCATTACACACAGGCAAAATGCTTCACTCCTATGGAAGACACACCAGCCTAATAAGAAGCTCATTTCCATGCATTAATTATCCTTTAGCAGGGAAAAAAAAAAAGACAGAAAGCTGGCCAGAAATGCAAGTGATTGAGTGCATCAGTATTTATGTTCTATGTCAAAGCCACTGGCTTTCCTTACATTTTACCAGATTACATTGTTTCATAAAAAATTTTTTAAAATTTAATTTTATTCATTATCTTTGATGATCTATAGAACCAGAACCAGGCCAGAGCATATATAATCACACATCCATACTAATGAAGAATTCAACAGATCAGAGAAAGGCCTGGATAATCAGTCACTGATTCATGCTTTAATTTCATTCCTAATGAGAGAAATCTTTCCACAGATGAACTTTGTCATAATAAATTCAATCTCTACTGCCAGACTCCCAAACCATGGGCTTTTGTGGACCCAGATTAGCTGCCAGGACCGTAACTCTGTAATTGCACTCTGAGACATCTACTGGGATTGCAGTGTTGCAACATCCCTCATTATCTTTCCCAAGAACCTCCTGAAAATAGAAACAAAAATGGAGAATAGGCACAAGCTATCATTGCTACATTGGTAAAACACTTTCAAGTGCTTCAAATTCTATTGGTGTTTTATGCAAAGCACAACCTACATTTCCAGTATTTTGTAAGCTGTGATGGTTGCTCTGAGGATATACTTAATCTGATGAAAATCGGTTTGACAGATGTTGTTTTGAAGATGCAGCATTTGTCTAGGCATCAGTAAACAAGAAAGCAAAAAAAAAATTATTTTCTGACAAAAACTGATTTCATTTATAAATATATGTGCTTTACAGCTATTTAATGCACATGTTTATTTAAAGTTAATTAATAGCCACAGCTGATACTGTGTAAGGAACACGGTTTTGTATTTGCCAAGACTGGTTAGTGTTTGTGTCAATACTTTCAGAGCAAATTCTTATTTTGTCACAACATATGGAGAAAAAGAACGCATCTGTTAAGATCTAAGCATTCAGAGAACTTACGCTGATTTTACATGTGTGATGCTGCACCTGTTTAACATCAGATTCTCTACTGGATTCATTTATCCTGACTGTATTCAAATAGAATAAAGGTTTCTATTATTTCATAATACTTAGCTTAAATAAGATCTTTATCTGACATGGAAGATAAATCACAAAGAAGATTAAATACTTGGAAAGATCATTAACTAGAAGAAATGAGGCATTAATAATACTAAAATCTTATGCCTTCACCTTAGAGGGATTGGTTGAACTGAAGTACGACAGACATACTGTAAAGACAAACACAGTGAGTGCCACAGGAGTTACTGTGAAATCTCCTGGAGGCCACAGAACACATATATGACAGATGAATATTTATCCAACTCCATTAAAATACAGAAACTGAATAAATCAGTTTTCTAATTTAACAGGGAAATTTACAGTTAACTGTATCTCTGTCTTTAAATGCAGTGAAAGTGCACACACACGTGCAGAGGCTGTGCATGTCTACACACAGAGATTACACAGAATCACAGCTGTTTCAGAGTGGTCCCAAATGCAGAACAAAGCAGAGCACATTCCCACTGCTGGGGGGTGGGGGGGATGAACACCTGCAGCCACTCTGCTGTTTGCAGCACCCAAATTGCCTACTGCATCCCTTACCTGATGGGATGGATTGGATCTAATGCTGGCTTCCAGCAGCAGTTTGAATAGCAGATCCAATCTGGAGGAAGGACTATGAGCACTGCTCACAGTGCAATCCAAACCAAAGGGCTCCATTCAGAGTTGACAACCCAGGAAACACCCCCACGCATAAGCATCGTCCTTGTCCACATGAACATAAAAGCTCCTAAAGTGGGAAATGGGTCTCACTGCAGCCTGACAGTGCAGAAGGTGAGTGCTCCATGTACACTGGGGATCAGAAAAATCAAAATAATGTGCCAAGACAAAAAAAGACCGAGAAAAAGCAATAGTAAAAATAGTATTCTTTTTATTTAAAAATAAAAAATCTGTTACTTCAATTAAAATACGGTATTCAGGCCAGGAACACCATAAATGAAGAGCTAGAGCAAAAATAAAGATGGAAAAAGTAGCTGAGAGAGCACAGAGAACTTACATAAGGAGAGAGCTAAGAACTATTAGCATACAGTATACAAAGGAGTAGGTAATATTGCTCTCATTTACCTTCTTCACAGTATAAGTAGAAAGTGACACTTGCAGAAGACTACATTTAAAATTATTAACAGCAGATACCTTTAAAATAGAATTAAATGTAGAACTTCCTGAAAATAAGGCATCAATCTCAAAATTTCCACTCTGCCAACACTGAAAACAGGTTAGCCTACTTTAAAAAGGACAAAACTACATAGAATCAAGGCTTTTGTTAGACTAGAAGATTTTTTTGTCAAAATATGTTAGATGAAAGTTAAATCATTAAAACTGTGTTAAACTAATCTTCTAATTGGAATTATTCATATTTATGATTAAAGAATGGGAATGATTCATATTTATCTTTTCATACTCATGGGAATTAATGGTATGTCTTATCACTGGTGATCACCTTTTGCTCTTTTAAGTGCACCTAACAAACAGATATATGGAGTCTATAAATACGTGTTTTTTGAAGACTTTGGAACCACAAATTATGTCATCATTTTTAACTATCCAAGAATAACACTGGAGTTTGTAACTTGGTGTTTCCTTGTTGTAATCAAATCATCCAGTGGCATGTACTGCGGACTCATAGATGGCCTTTAGCTGTGGAAAGCAAAGGAGAAATTTCTGTGACAGGCATGGAGAAAGCAAAGGAGAAATTCCTGCAAACCAAAGAGATTACAACACAGAACCTGGAGCTACACCCAGCTCCCTCACCTTGCAGGCAAAGGCAGCACACAGAGAGCACACTCCTTGCCCCTCCAGCACCCCAAAACAGCAGGGACTTGGAAACTGAGCAGAACCTTCCACTGACCAGCTTGCCCTTTATTTCCCTGCTCATTTCCAAATAAACACCATTCACTTTCCTTACAATTTGCTTAGGCAAGCAAAATAAAAACCATAGATGAAATAGTAGCATGATCTGCAGTTACTCATCGATCCCCCAACTGCTCCCTAATGAGAGAAAGTTTTGTGGGTTTTTACCTACATGATATTCACTCCATGAACAGAAAGTTCCCCAAGTATTCTGAGCAGAATATTTTTTCAGTCAACGAAACTTCATACTTTAATCCTGCCCTTCTATTTCTGCAATTAAAAATATTGTGCGCAGTTGTTCAAATCATCCAGCTTAATCTTCAAGGTTGTTTGGGAATTCATATTTTCTGGTTATGAAACATGAAAGTTAACTAGTCTTAGTTTCCATCTAATGCTTCTCTAAAGAAGTCCAGATATGTCTTTACAGGGGTGCTTATTTGAATTTACACAGTTGCCTTTGATTTTGGCATTGTCTGCAAAAATAAATTCCAAGATGATTAAAACCACACCGAGATGATTAAAAACACACTTCTTAGCAACAGAATAAAACTAACAAGCACCCTGCTCATCAGCTTGCTTGAAATAATTTCCCATTGGTTATAATACGTTTAGGTTATTAATTTTCTGGACAGAAAAGTAATAATTAGTCTGACTGACTACCACAGGGAAACGTTTTAGCTGACTGCATGGGGACATACAGTATCTGATATTCTATGATGATTTATCCTGTTGAGGTCATTTATCTGCCAGAGTTTTCAGATCTTTAAGATCATCCACAGGATGGCACTGTTGAACCTCAGAGTCTCCTGTACATGAACTAGGGAACAACCTTAAAAACATCCAGGTGCTGCAGCAAATACTAAAACAAGTAAAAAGCAGTACTTCCCCTCAATGACAAATCTCGAGGAAACGCAGTATGTACACACACACATAACATTCATCCACATACCTACAGAAGCTACTTTGGGGATACAATTCTCTTGCCCGTGTGTATTAGGCTGTGCCCTGATACACCCCAAGAGAACACAATGCCCTATCAGAAAATTTTAATTACTATTTGTTTTGCTATTCACATACAAGCAAATCGGGTGTCCTGAGTTTTAATGAGGTGGTAAATGACTGGCCATTACATTTAATAGCAACTGATTGACATTCATTATTCTTACATTCACTATCAATGAGTTGCAGCATACGGCCTGATTAATCTCACCAGCCTCTCATTCATCTTTGGTTTTAGCGCATGTATTACCCCTAAAAGGAAATTATTTAAGAAAGATATCCACCATTTCTTATCTATATTGTTGTACATGATATTGCTATCAGAGAATAAATTTCTCTTTCATGCTGCCTTCTGATCACAAAATGAAGATTTAAGTATTTCACCTTTTCTGTAGACTCAGAGGATTTAGAAATAGTCTGCAGTTCTCCAGCTGCTGGTTGATTTATAAAGGTTCAGCCTTGTTATTGCACTATCTCCATTAGCTCTTAGTGAACACCAGTGACCAGCTTCTCACACACAGAGACTGCAGCATTAGCCCACATAATAATCTGTAATACCTAACTGTGGAAAAAAGAGAGGTATGAAAACCGACATAAAGCAAGTAGTGCTTAAATGGTGACACAACTCAAAGGAAACTCTAAAATAAGGAATTAAATAGGGTAGACTTTAAGCATTTGCAAAATGACCAAAGACCATGGTTCAAAAGGAAGAGAGGATCAAGTCTTCCTTGTATTTGTCAAGTGCTGAAGTGCATCCTCATGCATGTTCCCATGACAGCAATGCACTTCCATGCTGAGAATATCATGACCACAGGCCTGCACTGCACTGTCTTGGCTAGAGAGACAGAGGAGCCAGTTGTGGCACTGTTGTACTCCTCCATCTCTCAGCAGATGAAAGATGGAGTGCAACCGGAAGAACAGCATGGTGCTGTACTAGGAATACAGAATGTCAGTGCAGTGAGAAAGACACAAGAAGGTATAAGCTGAGAAGGTGAAAATCTTATCACTTCTGTCCAGGTGAAGCTGTGTTTGTCTCAGAGAAACACAGCTGTGGCCCAGAATTTGCAACCCTTCCTGTTAAGAGTTCATAACCTGAATCTTGCTTTCCAATGTTTCACAGTATTAATCATTCAGTAGCTGTGCACCTTTCGCTCTCCTACTGCTTTGAGCAATTGCAGTATCATTTGTTATTATCCCAAAAACCACTGCAGACATGAAGTCAAATATGCAGGCATCTGCACATGGATAAATACTACATCATCTTCCGCACCCACACAACTGTTGTGAGGAGGCCTCCTCAACCCAATTTTACACCATGCATTCTGAATGGTTTCCGTTCCACAGTCACACCCTACTGTTACGTGAAGCTCTCCAAAGCAAACGTCTCTGCCCATAGCACAAGGGACCACGAGGAAGTTCTTGACCATTTCAATAGGCCACTCCTAGGGAAGCTCTGAACATGATAAAGGATGTGGTGGAAGGTCATGAAGATACTCTGGTAGTATCAGATCCCAGCTGAAGATTGTGTAAGCTGGCTGTTCTTGGCCAACAACTTGCCTTAGTTCAAACCCTGCCAAAGTTATCGACATAATTTTCCCTATTCTCCAGCGGCAAGAGGAGGCATAAATCATGTCATCCAGACATAGAAAACATTCTTTAGTATGCAATTTTATATTCAGAGCTCACATAGGAGCAACAGAAGATGGAATTAAGAAATGTTTTACACTTAACAGCTTACTTTTAATAGCAAGAAACCTCCTAGTACCTAATATACTTAGCCCAGCTAGGTTTTTACTGCGACACAAGACAAGGAACAAAGTTCTCTCAAAGGGATTCAGACACAGGTGCATTTTTGTTTAAATAAACTTGGTGAAGTGTAATTTCTCCACAGAGAAGCTGACCTCCATTGACCTGAGAGGAAGCAACCACTCGATTCCTCTACTACCATTACTACACCTGTGCTGAGTGGTGGCAGTTGGAAAGGCAGCCATCATTTTTCATCTAGAAACATCCAGTCACCTAAACATTATCAGAACAGGATGTTTCTTCCTTCCATATTAATCTTAAGGGTTTAATCCAGAAGGTCAATATCAGATATTACTACAGTCATCTGTAAAACTTCCACTGTCAATGGGACTGGGACTTGGTACCATGAAAATACGCAGAAAATGACGATGAGGAGATCAATAGCAATGGGATTCAAAGCATTGCAATCTGAAGGATGTCAAGAGTTCTCAGACACTACACTTTCGCTCTGTGTGAAATAAATGTCTAGCTTTGTGAAGTGGTAATAGAAGCCATGACAATTCAAATGGCTAACAGATCAATGTGCTGTTAAATCTGAATATAGTTCTAAAGTAGTACTTGTTCACTTCAATGGGATGTAGAAATCTTAAAGTAACTACAAACCCCTGAATGTCAATACCACTAGTGATTTTTCTGTTAATCAAACAAGAATGACTGCTACTTGTCTAGTTCAGTCTCTTAGATCTGCCACTTTCTGGTGTTCTATTTGTTCGAATGGCTTTTAATTGCTTTAATAACAGCAAAAGCCGTTCATTTCCTTAAAGAAGTACTATAACACCTGCAGGATAGCAGCTGACCACCTGGCAGCATTACCTTCTACCATACAGAGCAGGGTTAGATCACACTTTTTCTGTTGGTGATGCACATGTAGATTTGCTTATTCACTTTGCTTCTATGGAACAAAAAGATCAGCGTCCCTGAGGAATGAAGATAAAACATACATGTGCAGTCTCAGCTGAGATTACATTTATTAAGCAGCAGCACTACTAGTGGTACTTTATGCTGCAAGTTTGTGCTCGTATTTTATACTGGTCATTTCCATGCACAGCGCAACAGAAAAGAAAAAAGATGCACTAAAAATTACTCATTTTACTTTATCCACTAGCGGGTGGGACAGTTGTGGGTGGAGTACTGTCTAAAGCTACGTTTCTGTACTTCTAGCTGAAGGGTGTCCTCAGCAAGAACACAGTTTTTCCAAAGCAAGTGCTTGGTGGTAGTACCTCTGGCCACTGTCTGGATGTTATAACAAGTGACAATATAATAACGGGAGCTGACTTAGGAAATCATTGCCCTACTCACCTCTGAAAAGTGTACCTATCTAAGTATTATCTTAGGTTGGATTGGCAAAAATAACCATACCATTCCTCTGTATGCTTCAAAAACCTGTTTCTGTCATCCTGTACATATTTGGACATAGAAACATTCTAATTAATGGCTTTTTATTTACTAATGAAGTGGGATATGCTTTGTAGAAGCCTATTAACATGCAAATGCAGAGAATTCTCACAATTCAGGTAATTTTTACTCTTATGTATCTCAGAGGAGTCCCAGTACATCAGTGTGAAGATTAATGAAAACATATAACACCACAATCAGATTTTCAAACAACTAAAAAGTAAAAATAGCAATCATCACAATAACTACACCATTTATCAGGCACACAACCCATTTGTAAACACTACATAACTTTTCATAATGTGGTGTGACTCACAGCTTATTCTCTTCAGATTTTCACATTCAGAAGAAACATTTTGTAAATATGAGACATTTCTACTACAAAAATGTATTCCCCATTATTTATCTCTTGCTTCCATTACATTTTCTTATTTCCCCTCCCACCATTAAGACTCTTCAGTATGCCAGGACACAGACTAAACATCTGTGTAATGTTGACTATTTTAAGAGTTCAGTATAAAACACAACCCTGTTGGGTTTTCATTACAAAAGCAAGTGGTTAGAGGGAGCTCAAGATCTGCAGGAGCAAGAAGCAGAGGAAATTTTTTAATGGTACTTTTTTGGCAGAGCATACGGGGAGGTAATGATCCTGTCCTTCTCTAACAGCCTTTTAGCCCCCAAGGGCTAGACCCCAAACCAGTAGTTTTTTTGTTTTTTATTAATAGCAACACATTAAATGTGCAACAGTGGCAAGTTAATCACCAAACTGTTTATTTTCTATGATGCGATGACGTTGGACAACATATTTCCAAAGTCGGTGCCTTCCTGAGAAAACACCTCTGTAACTTGCAGCGCAATCACCTCACACATAAATACATCAGGAATTTGGAACTTGTAGCAACCAAATTTTGCTGCAGACTGGAGTGTAAGATGTTGCACTGCCTGATTTAGCTGAACTCTTCTGAATTCACATGATCTTAGAGCTGAAAACTTATGCAACTTTAGAGGAACAACAGCACCAATTTGGATCTTCTCGTTCTTCCTTTTTTTAAATCAAAGACTCAGGGAGAAGAGAAAAGATATACTGCCCTGGGATTGCTAAGTCAAAGAACACAGGAAAGGATTCATATGGTTATCCTGCTTTCATCAGAAAAACGTATCATGAAAGAGTGTGAGAGACAGAGTAGAAATCACACTGACAGAAATGCATGTATCTGAGAAAGGCCTCAGATTCCATTAAGGCTCTACATTCTGGTACCTTACAAAATAGATAATCTTAAAAAATTGGGCCCCCCCAAAAAATCCAAGTTTTCAGTTAACTGAAAATCAGAGGTATTATTCGAACACTTCATTCAGATGAGGGCTGCAAAACATAAAATAGCAAAGGTCAGTGGAATGCAACAATGCTAGAAGTAGCAATAATGT
This sequence comes from Rhagologus leucostigma, assembly GCA_013397725.1. Classification (NCBI taxonomy): domain Eukaryota; kingdom Metazoa; phylum Chordata; class Aves; order Passeriformes; genus Rhagologus; species Rhagologus leucostigma. Next base: position 846,318 of record VZTD01002082.1, on the reverse strand, counting down.
ATTTTGGGAATCAGTGTCTATCTGTGGTCACTTCTCAGTCTCCGAGTGACTCCCAGAGCACCTACCCATGTCAGGTGCAAAGAAGTCATGAGGCCACACTACATTTCAGGCTTCTCAGACACAAAAAGCTGTGGTTCAATGAAAATCTATTCTTTGACAGGGGCTGAAAAAACCCCAAACACATGTATTACTACAGCTTTTTGGTAACAACCAGATAGCTGTGACCTCAAAAAGCTCAATATAAGAACACAGGAAGCCAAATTAATGTCTGAGATATTTACTGCTTGTACTTGTATTCATTTAGAATCCTCCTTTTACATTATTTTCTGAGATCACATTTTATAAACTGATATGCGTAAATTTTTGACCAACAAACAAGTTTGCACACTCTTTTCATGTCAAATGCCTATCCATTCATTCTATCACCACAAAAAAGCAAAAAGAGCAGGTGTAAAGTGAATGTCCTTAATTTATCAAAAGGCAAAATAATTTTCTAATTTTCATCCTGCATATTTATGGAAAAACTTCGTATTAACCAACATGGCATTCCTATTATTAACCTGCACTGTCAAGAGAGGAGACAGATCTCTTGTGTATTCTTGCTCTGAGTACTTGCTGCTATGACATTAAAATTGACGGAAGGGTATTGGGCTCCTGTCACATTTATTTAAAATCTTCATACAGAAGAAGCCCATAGAGATATACTCTAGACACCCAGATGACAGCAATGCTATTGCTGCTACATAATGGCCAGCTGCAAGAAGTTTAATTTCATTTTTGCCTATTAGAGGGATCTCTTCTAGCTACTTCCAGTTGTAAAGAAATGTCCATGAATTTTACAACAGCAATCCTCATTCATAACTGTAACACATCAAAAGAACTAGAAAGTAAAGCGTACAGGAGCTTTAAGGGAGAAAAGCAAGTTTCATTGGGAAGCTCTGCTACAGAGAACAGTAACACTTCCTGATGCAACACAGAGAGGATAATAGCACAATCCAGAGTTCAAAAAAACACGGTGCAATCATGGTACTTGATCTGTGAGTGGAAGTAAGAAGAGAAGGGTCCATTCTTCCTACGTTCAAGAGTTTTGTGAATACTGGGCAGAAGTACGGTAGAGGAGGAAACTGCAAGGAGAGGGAAAGGAAAGGGAAAGGGTGAGGGGAAGGAAAAAAACGAAGGAAAAAAGAACATCCTCTCCTTCAGCATATCTGCTGAATAAGCATCAGGAAAACTTCCTAAAACACAGTGGAAGTGTAAGCTCCTATGACAGGCCCAGATAACAGGGCAGAAGAGATATCCAGGGATATGCTCCATCTCAAGGTATCTTGTTTTGTAGACAATACTAACACTAGAGAAAGCCGATGAAAAGACAATGCAAAGATGCGGCTGATCTGCTATGAAGTGCTTTGATGCAGGTACCGCAGGGCATCAGTAACATGTTGCTGTGGGCTTCCTGCCTCATGCAGACAAAGGGCTCGGCCATGACTTTGTTAAGCATACAAAGGCAGACAACACTGGTGCACAAATATTCTTTCTTCTCCCCCTTTTCTGTGTGGGTGGGCTAAGTATAATCACATGCATGCAATTCCCCCCCATCCTCTTCCTCCCCCAGTTTTATAGATGTGACATGCAGAAATAATCCAAGTGTTTTATAGCCTATGCAGAGACCAGGAGCACTACCATTCGCCTGAAAGACCATCAAAAGACAGATTTGCAACTCATGTGAAAAGCACTGATAAGCTATCAGCAGTAATGAACCACCAGGCATTTATTGGTTGATTTTGGTACTTTTGGTATTTCTGCTATTTCCTGAAGCCTAGTTTCCATACAGACCACTGGAAATCCTCAACCTTTTAACAATCAAAATGTTATATGACTCAAGTATTTGAAAGAGGAAGGTCACAACTCTCCACAGCAGAAAAAACTGCATGGAAATTATCCACTCTCTGTAGCTGCCTGTGCTGGCATGACACAAACCACACTGTGTGACAGAAAGCATCTACCTAGCATCGTGTCAAAGGGAGAGCTATGATCACCCTTGGAAGCGGCAGAAGTCATGCTGATTTTAGCCTGCATTCACTTTGCAGAGCTTCAAGTAACAGAAGGGTGTTAACACTGAATGGAAATACTCCAGAAAATATGAGCTAAGCCAATTCACTATTACAGAAGTCCAGCCTGAAATAATTCCTGTCTTTCTCTAGGTCTCACAGACTGGCAAGCAGCCTCTCATAACTTTCTCATAAACCACTCAATGCTCAAAAAGTTTCATTTTTATTTCACCAAATGTTATTTCACTGTCACTCTTGGCACGTGAAGCAATTTCATCAGCTGTTACCGTTTCTTTTAGGTATGGTAATCTTGAGGAACAAATTAATTAAAAACTTAAACCAGACTGACAGGTGTGACCTCAGTAGCAGTTTTTAAATGGAAATGCGTATTTAGAACTTCAGGGAGGTTTGTAAGTATTTCAGGTAGGTCAGGTTTTAGATGAGATCAAAATATTAACATAGCAATGGAAAGGTGTAATTTGGTGGTGTTTATGTCCTTGGACAATCTAAGGAAACCTATTTAGTATCTCAGCTATTGTGCACATACTGCAACCATTTCAAATGCAGTTTGTAAACTTGAACTCTGGCTATTTTCAATAATATACCCTGCTGCATTTTCCAAAGGGCTTAGGCCTTCACAAATGTGACTGACTTAAACAGGAACACCTGTACCTCTGAAAATTGAGTGAAGAGTATTAAGTAGGGTACCTGCACTTGAGAAACCACTTCTGAATTTTCAGTAGAATGTGTGACTGAGCCTGAAGAACCACTATCACAGAAGCATGACAGAAGAGAAGTATCTGATATAATCCTCGGGGAAAATATGAAAAGAATTTGAGCACAAATTAACACATAAACAGGATAAGCCAAAAGAACCAGTTGTTCACCATTTCACACATGCTTTTTTACTATAAACAATTTGGTTGTAATGACAAGGAAATACAGTATTGTGCAAAATGTGGACTTGACAGCCCAGAAAATCATAATCCTTTTAAGCACAGAACAGGCAATGCAAGCAGAGGCCAACTCAAACACCATTCCTAATGTGACCTTGTCCCTGGACCTGCACTTCAGTATCTTCCCTAGTGGTTTATCTGGCTGCAGCTTAGGCTCAGTTAGCAGTGCCCATGAGCAGATGCCAGGCCACTGGTAACACTCCCATCACTGCAGTGATGTGCTGGGTCAGTGCTCAGGGCAGGCTGTCGCTCTGGAGGTTCAAATGCCCATGGCAGCTGTTTTGCTCTGAAGATCACTGGCTCTTTCTTCCTTCATGGAGCATGCCATTGTGTATATATAATTTTTTTACACACATCTGACACTGCCAGTCTACTGAACAGAACTCTGGTTACTTCAGACCAACACAACTGTAGAGACAACCGAGACCCAGTTCCACATTGTCCCATCAGATAATTTATAAGATGTGGGGATGACTATACAAGGTCACATTCTGAAAAGGCTAGATGGCTCTCCTGGATCATCCAGTGGCTAGTATGTGCTGCTTGGGTGGCTGCTCCTGGACAGCAGCATAAAGGACAAGTGCTTCCTCTATGTCCTGGGTTACAGTGTATTCTATTACCATCCTCATGAGCTGCCTCCTCCCTCCGGACTATCTTCTGTTAATGGGCCCATCAATGCCTTGCCCTGTGACTCACCATCCCATTGTGAGATGCTCCCCCCAGGGGGAAGGAGCCACGCATTCCCATGTGGATATAATCTGGGGTTTGGAACAGCACAAGCAGCCTTTTCCACTGGATTCCCAGAGGAAGACCAGACCCTTCTACACCACAACTGGACCTTCAGGGGAAGACCAGACCTTTTTCTACAGAATCACTGCTTCAACAGGACCATCACTAAGAACCCTCTTACTAGAGGTCTGCCACTACACTTCAGATAGACATTTAAAATCAATCTTAGACTATATCACTTATTCAACCTAAGACAGTCTTGGAAACACTCATTCCTAACTTATTCTCTGGACATACTTTTTACAGAGTCCATAAAACAAAACTGCCTTCAGTGATTTGAGAACTAAGACAGCCTAGTCTAGACAGTCACACACAACACTGAAAAAACTAATAAAACACATTACAGAACTGTTATTACAGAGCACTCCACAACAGAACCACAGAAGGGTTGAGGCTGGCAGTGACCTCTGGAGACCATCTGGTCCGAGCCCCTGCTCAAGCTGGGCCATCTAGAACAGGCCACCCACAACAATGTCCAGGCAGCTTTCTATTATCTCCAAGGATCAATACTCAAAAACCTCTTTGAGAAATCTGTGCCAGTGCTCAGTCACTCTCACCAGAAACAACTTTCTTTTTTTTTGACTGATGTCCAGAGGGAACCTTCTGTATTTCAGTTTGTGCCCATTGTCTCTGGTCCTGTCACAGGGCACCACTGAAAACCACCAGTCTCCCTTTTCTTTGTGCCCTCCTTGCAGGTATTTATACATACTGAAAAGCTCTCCCTGGCCCTTTCAACTTCTCACCACAGCAAAGGTGCTCCAAATTCTTCATTTGTGGCCCTTCACTGAGTTGACCCTCTCCAGTAGCTCCAACTCCCTCTTGTACCAAGGAGCCCAGAACTGGATGCAATCCTCTGGTGCATATCAGCCCTTCCTCCCATTTTTGTGCCATAAGCGAACTTGCTGTGGGCATGGTCTGCCCCATCACTCGGATCATTAATGAAGACAATGAAGAGGACTGAACCAGATCCAGTGCTGACGCCAGGAGTACAGTGCTAATTACTGGCCTCTAACTAGACTTTTTTCCACTGATCACGGCTCTCTGGGCCCAGCTATTCAACCAGTTTTCAATCAACCTCGCTCTACTCATACAGTCCATACTTCATATCCTCTCTATGAGGATCTTACAGCAGACAGCTTTGAAAGCCTTTCTGAAGCCTAGGTAGACAATATCCAAGACTCTCCCCTTGTCTATCAAGTTGGTATTTTCACTGCATTAGTTTATCAAGTTTATCAAGTATGACTTCCCTTTGATGAATCCATGTTGACTTTTCTATCACTTTCATGTCCTTCTAGTACCTGAAAGTAGTTTCCATGATTAGCTGCTCTATCAGGAAGTGAGCTGAGGCCGACCAGCTTGTAGTTCCCTGGCTCCTCGTGACTGCCTTTTCTGAAGTGCTTATAAACACTGGGAATTTTTTTATTATTATTCCAAGAGTTTCTGTGGTGTTGTATTTCCCCATTCCTTTCCTTGCTGGATTGCCTGCCCTTTCCAAGTGGCTCTCTCTTCCCCGCCCCTGGTCCTGGCCACTCCCTCAGGTTTCTCCTATTGGTTCTGTTAGCCCAGCCCTTCCCATGTGCCGTCCCTGTGCTCTGAGACCATTAATCCATGTGCTTTCTCTGCCCCCCTCTTCCCCAGATAAACCCCAGGCTCCAGGCCATGTGCTCTCTCTCTCTCGCTCCCTGCCTCTCTGCCTTGGGGCACCAGCCATGTGCTGGCTCTCTGCCTCTGGGGATCAGCCTGTCGCCATGGAATAAAGACCCTCTGCAGTCCCCATGCGGAGAGCCTTCTCGCCTCCTTTATCATCACTGTGTTGTGGGGCCTACAGCTAGCCGGAGCTAGCGAGGGAAGCCTGGAAGAGGCTATGGGAGCGGCATAGCTGCTATCCCCAAGAGACCCCTGCAGCGCCCTCCGGGAAGGCTGTGGCATGCCATGCCACCGCAGGAAACCACACACACCACAGCAAATGGTGCCCAATGTGGGGCGCCACTTTTTCACCCTGTGGGTGTTGATGGAGAAGCTGCTGCTTGTTCCAAGGGGAACCCTTAGTTAAGGAATCCCTGGCGGTGCTTCTTGGCACCTTGCAAGTCAGCTCTCTCACCCGTGCGATGGATACACGCAGCCACGCTCACACTGAGCCAGCGAGCTCAGGCGACGCTAGAAGCAAAGAGTAGAGGCGGCCCTCGCATGGAGTACCGAAGTTTATTTACCAATCCACTTTGGAAGAGTCCAAGCGGGCACTTCTATTTGGGATACACTTATAAAGGGGTCCAGAAGGGAGGCGGGATAATACAACAAAAACCAATGGTGATAAGGAGGGGGCGGAGTGGGGGCTGGATTACATCCTCTTCAGGGATACAAGGGGGTCTGGCTGCTGGCCAATGAGACAGACCGAATCTCCATAGGGTCACAAGATCAATGGAGGAGGCCTTTCTCACTGAGGTAAGGGGGAGTCTCACACTTTGGAGCCTGTCCACCAGCAGGCCCCCTCTGTACCTGGGCTCTTTGGCCCCTCGGCCACAACAGCTGCTGGTTCAGCAGATAAAAACAAGTTTCTAGTAGGTGCTTCAAGAAAACAAAAAAGCTATTATAAGGGTGGGACTGAAAAGTCAGAATTATGAATATGATATTCTATTCTTCAAGAGATTTTAACTTACCAGAATCTTTTAAGTGTCAGGTATAGTTCCACATAAAACTTTCAAAACTTTTTAAGTTTTGAGACACAGACATCAGATTATGCAGTGATTATTCTGAAATACATACCGAAGATAATTACAGAACTATGAACTCATGTAGTGATCAAGACACCCACATTTACATTTTATGGTTTAGAATTAACCATATACGTGTACAATCCTCTAGGAAAAACAGAATAGTGAATTTCAGCAGTATTACATTTTGCTACAGATATGGCCTTAAAAGTTATTATCTACCAAAATAGTTTTTACGTAGTGCTATTGCACAGTAGAATTCGATTTCCTCCTTCCCTGCATTTATGAAGCCAACTTCTGCATAAAACAATTCAACCATTCTAATATAATGATCTAACAGCTGAGAGACGTCCGGGGTATGGAAACTTCAGGAATTATTATATGGAGGCATATTTGAACTAAGCAGTACATGTAACACTAAAAACGTACTGTACCACTGATACGAAAGTCTAGACAAATCTCAAGCTCCTAAAAATGGGCAGAATCATGTAAAATTTGTAGAACGTAGACAAATTGGAAAACAATGAGCCTCTGCAGTCAACATTGTTCATCTTCACAGAAACTGTGTGGATTAAGAGACATTAAAAACTTAACAGAAGACTGGTGAACTTGTGACTCGGCAGCAGCTTAGTCAAATCCCATGAAATTTAACTTGTAAACTCCTTTTTTCCCCCCCATTAGCCTTCTTACCCTAAAATAAAGCTTTCCAAAGGTTGGCTGGTTGCCGTTTAATCCCATTTTGTGGGAGACTAGAATCATGATAGAGGAAACAGTCTCCGTCAGAGTTACCACAGTAAAATATAAATAAAATGACTTTAAAAATCCAGTTCTGAGAGCAGGGAATAGGGAAACACTGATAAAAGTGACACCCCAAAAATAATTCTAAAACTGCAATATGTAAACAAAGGCAAACAAATGAAATTAGAGCCTAGGAACTGCCTTTCATTTTAGTGGGCCTGAGATGCTTCATCCTGTTTATAGCTTGGACACAGGAACCTGCAACATCCCCTTTAAAAGGAATACATAATACCCTTCAAGTCAAAATTTGCTTTGGCTGAGATGAATTCCACAGCTGGGAAGAAATGCACATTTCATAAATAAGGCTGATATTAAAACTTTAAGTAACAATTTCTCCTTCTCTAAGACACACGGCCAATCTTCTTCCTATTGAAAACACAACGCTTTTAACCAAAATATCTTTCCCTTTTTACAATTATATAGATATATAGGCCTTAGGCTTTCTCCTTTTCTATGTGCCCAGGTCTATTAATCTAATTTAAAAAAAAAGTCCAATGCATAGCCAGACAACTATTCCTGTGCTATGGTTTGACAGCATTAGTTCATTTACTGGAGACAATTTCAACTACGAGAGCTTCATCCAAGATAATGTCTGTCTCTGTAAGAATGAACCCCTTATCCATGGCAAGATTTGCTCTCCAAGATGCTGTTTGGTTGCAGCAGACTCATGATAATCTCCCATGTTCTATATTATTAACCTCTGAATTTAAAAAAAACCCAGAAAAATTACCTCTGTTTCTCCCAGGATACCTTAAGACCAGCAAACTGATCAGCTAAGGGTTGTTTCCTAGGATCAACTGGTTCTTGCAATTCAGCTGAGGGAATAGAAATGCAAATAAAGATCTTGAAGAGATGTACAGCAGGAGTCATGGGGTGGGACTCACATGACATTACTTACTTGAACACCTCCAGCTATACGTAAGTCAGAACATATTACCTCTTAGCTTATTAAAAATTCACCCTGATTTTCTTGAAATATTCCTGCATGACTGATAGCTGAAATGAGTTCCAACCAGGACTTGACTTCCTCCATAGCACCAAGGCTGTCCACCCTCTGCAGGTAGAAGTATCTACTCCATGAAGTGCTGATCCTATGGAAAACAGGGATGTAGCTTAACTCTTTGAATAACTATCTTCAAGGGAAGATCAGCTGCTCTGCCATATTGAGAGTGAAAACAACTTTAAGAAGCTGTGGCAATGAAACAGCTTATCAGGGACTCTCAATTGCCACTTGTTTGTCAAGAACATTCTCTTTGGCATTTGTGCATGTGGCAAAAATTGAGGTGTTGAGGTGACAGTATTGTTCCAATGATGGAACACACAAAGCAAGATGTGCAGGAATCTTCAGGTGCGAAACAGAAGTCTAAATATTTCAAATATATAAAGGTTCACAAGACCAAGAGGTCATCCAAATTTTCAGCTCTGTTAGGAGGTCTAATGAGATACACCATCTGTGCTTGCAGATAAGGCATTTCTGCTTGCAGGTATCTGCTCTGCATGGCTAAGGCAAAGCAAATACAGTTTAACCTCTACAAGATTTCTCCAAGCTTCACAAGCCAAATGAGACTGTCCTGCAATTTTGGCAGACAGCAATATCCCCAAAAACAACACATAAAACACCAGCTATTCTTTATCATCACTGCTTTTATGTGTTGTCCCTACTATACACTGTTACACAAAGGAAAATCCCAGGACATCCAAGGGCAGAAAATACAAGCTTCACAGGCCAGGCAGGAACAGATACAGACAAAAAAGACTAAAGATTGGGATTTGCGAAAAAAGAGGCAAAGACACCTGAAGCTAAACTGGAGAGAAACTTGACATAGAGCGATAAATTATGAAATACAGGCTATAGATGATGAGGCTGATGAAGAGATCAGACTAAATTTTACAACCGATACACCTGATTTCTTTTCTGTATTCCTGGTGAACAGCAAGCTGAACATAAGCGAGCAGCCTTTTCTAGCAGCCTATAAAGCTGGCATTATTTTGTACTGGAGATTAACCTGCTCTGCTGAGTGCTCACTAGAACACATTTGGAATAACGTGTTCAGTTCCGTGGCCCCCAAAACATCAATACAGTAGTGTGAGCTCAGGGAGGGCCATTAGGATGCTCAGGGTGTTGGATCACTTATCCTGTGAGGAAAGGCTTGGGGAACTGGGTTTGTTCAACCTGTAGGAACAAAGGCTTTGGGAAGACATAGCAGCTTGCCAATGCCTGCAAGGATGTTACCAAGACAGAGCCAGGCTCTAAGCAGTGGTGCATGGCTGCAGGATGAGACAGCAGGGCTAAGCTGAAAAAAAGAGAGGTTCTGTGACGAAAAACTTGCCATGAGGACAGTGGAGCAGAAGAACAGGCTGCTTGTAGGGATTGTGTAGCCTCCATCTCTGGAGATTTACAAGACCTGGCTGAATAAAGCCATGAGTATTCATTCTGGTCTGAGCTCTGGTTATCCCTGCTTTGAGCCTACACTAGAGATCTCTCAAGGCCTTCTCCAACCTGACTTATCTCACGAGCCAGAGCCTGGACTGTGTCCTTGGATGCTATGGTTTGCAAGAAGCTTAGAACTTTAAACCAGGCAATCCGGATCTGGCAATTGGTTTCTAATAGTGACCAATTGCAAAAGTTTAGCAAAAGTGCTAATGACTAAATTAAGTTCAAAGTGATCACTTCCCTGCTATTCATCTCATCAACAGCTCTTTGTCTTAATCTGTTCCCATCCATTTTGGCAATGGGATGAGAGATTTCCAAAGTCTCACCATGGCCTTTGGTGTCAGCACACATCTGAAATCATCCTCAGTTAACATACACTCCCATCTAGCATGTAACCAGGTAGAAAACAAAATTCTGCTAATGGTGTGTAAATTGTTCAAAATGAAAGAGGCTGAGAAACTAAAAGAAAAGTAGCATGAACGTGTGTACGAACTGGATGTTACTTACTGGAATTTAGATGATTCTACTCAGTTTGTCTACTAATAAACAGAATTCACAAATTGCACTGAATGCTCAACTCATTTCTCTTATGTTACCCTCATATAACCCTGTCCTTCTTCAGCAAACAGAACAGACCTCTGGTGATCAATGAGGATTACACAAGAGGTGCCCTTGCTGTAACAGCTGGAAAGGGTTTAGCAAAAAAGCTAAGGAATGCTCAAGAAAGAAGACATCTAGAACTAAAGGAGTCCAGTCATTTCCCAGAAAATATCCCAAAGCTATACTTAGAAAATCACAAAATCAAGCTTTTCACAGATGAAACTTCCTTCTTTTTTTTCAGTGTCCAACTTGAGATGTTCAATTCAATGGAGAAAAGGCCAATGCAAATAAAGACAATAGGAGCTACAGCTGGAAAATACATGCAAGCTAAGTATTCTAATATGACTGCATCTTAGGGTCAAGCTGGCCAGCCCATTAATTATCCTCTCTGCACTTTAACTTCAAACTTGGCTTCGTCATACTTCAAGAACGTTTTAAAAATAAACTGATTCTGAAAGCACCACTTATATGCACCATCAAAAAGCCCATAAGGAAATTATTCTGAGACTGCTGTGAAAAAAGATTTTTAAAGTGTAATAAATAGGAACTAGAGCCACAGGAAATTCAATGGGTATTATAAAAAGTTGGGCAAGTAGCTTCTTAATGGCACAAATTCTGTGGAATAAGGCAAATTTTGAAGAAAACCTGGAGAGTTGATCACGCAACTAAAGTCTGTCAGTGAATATATAGATGGAACAGATTTGACCCCAATCCTTAAGTTTGGAGGGATTTGTTTGCTTGTTTGAAGTCTTACTGTTATATTAAGACAACTTTTGCACATATGGAGCTTCTGATTGGTATCATTTCAGTGTGATGGTCTAATAATTAAGAGAAATTAAATCTGAAACAGTTGTTACTGAATTTTCAAGTCTGAAAGAACTGACAGGTTTTCTGCAGCCCCCACTGCTTTTATAAGAAAACATAAAAACAAAGGTCATTGAAGGTTAAGTTGATTTCTTTAAGTTTAAACTTCAAGTTTAACCTACCTAGTAATATTATTGAGGCTGAAATCTTTCTTGCAGCAGGGTAAGGAAAAGAGAAAGCTTTTTTTGTTCTTCTGAAGATTGCTTTCACAAGGGGTGCAGGGTTGCACACAGCTCATTAGATGGTAAGCCTGCATGGGACTAAATCTTCACGTTTACCTTTAACAAGTGAAGTTGGAAAACAGATTTCATCATACTAATCATCACACTGATGAAGGTTAGCTACTTAAGCCAGAAGGGTAAGTGATGGTAGTAATGAGCTGTCACCCTCTGTGCTGCCTAGCACTGCATGAGGTAAGGACACTGGTAATATCTTGTGTCCAGCTCCTGGCCACAAAGGAGAAGGAGCAGAAATATTAGAACCAAATACATTTTTCTGCATTCTGTTTCTCAAGCTTAACCCCTCTGCCATTCTAGTAAATCTTGATTTTGATCTCTTCCTTTCTCTCCCTCTTTCTATCCAGCTCTTTATTAATTTCAGTAGGCCTACCACTCAGTTTTCTGCCCTATCTAGTACAGTTCAGGCGTCTCTCACACTCAAGACAATCACCTTCCCATTATCTTTTCAGACAACTGCAATCTTTTCTTCCAAGAGTCTCCTATTCCTTGACCCACCCTTCTTTGTCCTAGAAAGATATTCATCCCCTCAGGATCTTTAATTCCTTTCCCTTATTATCTAGCTCTGATAAATTACTGCTTGGAGACATTAGTCCCTGGATATTTCTACAGCCAGGATCCTCTGCTGATTTACATCTTGTTGCAGGATCAAAAAGGAACTTCAGAAAACAGAACATTTCCCTGCTGCCACTAACCAGTGCCCCGCCAGAGATGACAGCAGATTGCAAAAAGAGAAAAAAACCAATTCCTTAAGAAAGAAACAAATGCTTACATATATTTAGAAGTCAACTCAACTTGAAAGTTTTGCTAAAAATCTTTCTGGTACTGTTGTGCAGTTTTGGCCACTGCCACAAGGCAAGAGCCAATAAATGTTAAGCGACTTCTTCAGAAATTCAAAACAACTGCTGGAACAAAGCAAAGAGAAGAAACTGGTGGCAGCAGTCAAGACAGCTGCCCACAAAGACAGTATTTAGTCTAGATTTGTGCCTGAAGTCCTACCTTCCTGGAGCCCTACCTTCCACTGCCTTTTCTGTTTCAAAGCCAATCTCACAGCAGTGTACAGCAAGCTGCTTTTAGTTTTTGAGAGAGGGACTGCATTCTGTGTCTGCCCAAAAGGTAATACCTAATTACACCAGTCTGAAGTGATAACAATAAAACTTTGATGATTCAGACAATTGGTTCCAAGTTTATCTATGCGATTTGCCAGGCAGTTATTTTCAGTCTTCACTTTGATCAGAGAAAGTGACCTTGCTGTCCTTTTAATACCAGCTGTAAAATAAGCTTGCAATTAGTTCTTTAAAGTTCAAATGATTCTAATGAAATCTCTTATGACCAAAAATGCAAATTAATTCTTTAGTTCTACATCTCGGTAGTTTAGGGAATTCGGGTTGCTCTCTGTCCCGGATATGCTTCAGTAGGGAAGAAAATATTAACAAAACCAAAAACAGGATAAACATACTAAAGTTGCCAAAGCTAGCAATATTTTTATGCCTATTTAATTAGCAAAAATTATGAAACAAGAGTACAACAGTTTTAAAAAGCATTTGATGAAAAGAACACAAAACCTTGCATTATTTCTACATAAGCAAAACTTATAGACAGCCGTTCCTAAAAACATGCATGTTTCAGCTCTTCCTTTCTCATTAAGTCAAGCAATGGTTAGATAATAGAGCTGAAAATTATTTTTGGTATCAGTGTATTTATCGGGTTTCCCAGCACATCAAGCTGTCATGCTAACAACTAGTTTCATTTCAAATTAAACCTGACAGGCAATCCCTTGGTGAAAGAACACACACTAATTTAACTAAAACAAATACCTCTTCTCTTTCAAAATACTGCTTTCATCAAGCACACAGCTTTTGTGATACTCTTCCTGCTAGCTGGGACTGCTCTTCCTGTCATTCCACAAATTCTTACAGCAAACCTCTTACTTACCCTCAGGTTGTAAACAAAACAAAGGTTTTCTCCACTCCCTAAAGAAGCAGACATGAGATCCAGACTTAGGTGTCGCCATCATTCACTAGTGACCCTGCTAATAATGTATAGTAAATAAGAAAACTTCTCCTGTGTTACCCTGTTAAATAAGGATGGCAACCCCTCTGAGGAACTGACATTCAATAAGCAAAATACCCTCTACACTTCATTGCTTTTCCTCAGACAGATTCTTCATCTATCCGTGCCCTTACCCTTTTGCAACTGAGGTCTACAAAGTGCCTCCAGGACTGAGGAACAATAGCCAAAGTCACGCAATGGGAACACTTGATGTTTAGCTACCAGAAAGCAAAGGACACTGAAGGACAGCTGTCTTCCCATATCAAATGAAAAGAAACACTCCAAGAAATGCCAGGAAAATCAGCCTTGAAGACTTGGTATTTTTAATTCAGTATCAGTCAGTGTTCCCTTTCCTTCACAGCCTCATCTTGCCTCAAGAAGAGGTGTCAGACATACAACGGCAAGCAAACTGTACCAGAATCTGCTTATAAGGAAATTTCTTCCTACTGTATCATATGGAGGCTGGTATTTTTTAACAAAGATGGTTTATACATAAATGAGACTATAAACATTGCTACTCTAAATCTTTCTTTTTCAAACCCTCCAAAGCTCTTATTTGCAATAACATCAAATCTCTAGGTCAAATGTGCTTCAGGTAAGCATTCTTGTTTTGCTTGGACTTCTAAAAATACAGCAATGAGCTATTCAGTGGTCTGAAATTCCCCCCTCCCAAAATACGAAAAAACATAGGCACTACCTGTAGACACAGAACTACCAAATGGTTTGGGTTGTAAGAGTTGTTTAACCATCATCTAGTCAAACATCCTCTGCCATGGGCAGGGACATCTTTAAGGCTGCTTTGAGCAGTCTGCTCAAGGTCTCATGCAACCTGATTCTGAGTACTTCCAACAACAGAGAATCCACTACTTCCCTGGGCAACCTGTTCCAGTGCCTCACCACCCTTACAGTACAAAATTTCTTCCTAATATCTAATTTAAACCCACCCTCTTTCAGCTTAAACCATTTCCCCTTGTCCTAATTAGTCCTATTAAAAAGTCTGTCCCCAGCTCTTTTATAAGATCCCTTTAGAAGCTGAAAGGCCACAGAGAGGTATCCTGGGAACTTGCTCTTCTCCAGGCTTAATAATCACAACTCTCTCAGCCTTTCCTCATTAGGAGAGGTGCTCCAACCCTCTCACCTCAGTATTGTGGCCTTCCCCTAGACCGACTCCAGTGGGTCTGCATCCTTTTTATCTTGGGAGTCCCCAGAGCTGGATGCAATAATCCAGGTGGGCGCAGACCAAGGTACGACTTGCCTTCTGGGTTGCACGTGCACACGTTCAGCCTGTCATCCACCAGATTCCCCACACAATTCTCTGCAGGGCTGCTCTCAATCCATTGATCACACAGCCTATGTGATGGCAATTGTCCCAACCTAGGTGCAGGACCCTGCACTTGGCCATGCTGCACTTCACAATGTTCACACTGGCTCCCCTCTCCAGCCTGTCAAGCCTGCCAATCAACCACAACTCAGTCCTTCTGCTCACTCAGGCAGGAAGTGCCAAATTATCTGGCAAAGCTGATTCTTCTTTTTAAGAGACTTGGAGTATGTCAGACAGATTTTCATAACCTCCTCACAACACTCTTCCAGCATATTTTGTCAAGGAAACTCAAGTTTAGCAGCTGTGTTTCTTGCATGCCAGGTAATGAAGAACAAAACCATGCCGGACTTGCATTTAAACCCAAAACTCCACAATTGATTAATGAACTTCAGTAAGAACCAGCAGAGATCTCAACAGAGCAGTGGCACAGATGCAGAAGATTACTTCATAAATATTTTAAGGAGCTGTGCACTGGATACTGCTTCTCAGTGGGCCCTGATGGAGCACACAGCACCACCTGCACTAGGGGTCAAAGATCCTACGTTTAAAGGCAGGTAAAAAAAAGGAGAAAGTTTTTAAAGCTGGTGCCTCCACACCTCTGCTTACCCTAGGAGTGTAATAGCAAACTGATTGCCTTGCAGGGCTCCTCAGTAGTATCTTGTCTCATCTCAGCTGGCTTGAGTACAACCCAGCTTGCAGTCTTTAAAATGTGCCTTAGTCCCTGAAGAATTTTTTCCATATATTACCCAGAGCAGGAAACATAGATAACAGCTCAAGTGGCCTCTAGGGCAAAAAAACAATTGCCTGCAATTTCTCTTGGATGATCACAGACAGGTGGGACATAATCCAACAGTTTTCACAACCAATTTTTTTTCAGAGATTGCTTACAGAAAGGAACACCTATGCTGCTTCATTTTTTTACTATGACAAGATCATAAATTTACAATTTGTAGTTTCTAACTGGGCTCATATAAAGCAAATCATTCACCTCTACAGAAACATGAGAGAAGAAGTAGTCAAATTTTTCCCCTCACAAGTTTCTTTTCTCCTCAAGAAGGTCTTTCAAATTGGAGTTAGAGGGTTAGCAGTGTAGTCTGCAAACCCAAAACCACTACAAACTAGTTCCTGGCTAAGCTGAAAAATAAGCACAGGGCTCAAATGTAGATAACCTCCGGCAACAGATTATTCCTCCTAGCTGATGGAAGTGGGAGAAGGAGGTTATTTCTTACTCTGGCTGCAGCCTAGGCTGCAGTCATTTTATCTGTTAACCAGCACAAAACTGTGTTAGCCCACGGCCAGGGCTTGCAACAGCAACAGAGCTCCCAGTGCAGGTAAGATGTTTAACTGTTTTAGTGTCTGACCTCACTGACAGCACGCTGTCCTCACCTCCACCTTTCTGTCTCTCCCTAACACCATGCCAGAGATAGGAATCTAGTCAAGATGCAAAGGTACCACATGAATATTTCAGACAGTAACAAGACTGCCACAGCCGCCTGCAAGTGTTTCAATCTGCAAGGCAAAGCAGGGATGACAGTGTAACTGAAGGGATTTTCATCTGTTTCTCATGTTGTTGTGGTATTTGATCATAAAATCCTCTCCCTATCCATAACTCCTGGATCAGTTAAGACTGGGGGAGATTCGCAAAACCAAAATAATGGTGGTTCTTGTTCATCATGAACCTGATAGGAAAGAGCTCCAAACCAGGGCGGTCCAAGAATGGAAGTGAACAGGAAGGACAGGTCCTTCTTGAGGTCAGACCAACCTTCCAGCTTCAAGGTGGGTTTACACCGGGTGCTTGTGATCTTGTTCCCAAAATGCAGTAAGACCCACAGCCCAAGCACCAATGCCACTCACCAGCCTAGCTGACAACCCCTCAGTTAAATGCCCTATCACTGGCGAGGAATTCCAGAAGGGCATCAAACTCTCCAAAAAGAAGGTCTGGTTTACAAAGGCCACTGAAAAATTAGTAGAAAATGGTTTGTTGAGGGCTTCTATATACAGGGATACAAGAGGCTGTGTGTTTTCAGAAGACTCCTCTTACCTCAGGAAATGCTGCTGTTGCTCTAGCTTAGAGATTTACTTTTTAACATTACTAAAGAAGTGTCTCTGGTCCCAGCTACTGCATGGACACGTGACAGACGTCAGTTCTGATCATCTCCGGCTTGCCTGTAATTACCAGCTGACGAGTGCTACCACAGAAGTCAATATTTATGCTGCCAATACTACTCCTATCAAATGTGAACTCTTCCAGGACACTGTATCAAAAAGAACATTCCTTACAAATTATTTCAAGATGTCTAGCAGCAGATGGACCACAGACTTGCATCCTAAATGAAAATTATCACACCAGGTCTGCAGAGGTGAAGAGAAGTGCATTACTGAGTATGAAAAGTCATGAACACCAAGTAGTACATACTGAATTAAAGCAACTCTACTCTGTATAAAGATTTTCCAGGCTTCTTTCCATACAGCAATACTTCATATCTTCCAATGGTTTACTTTAAGGAAGTGAAAGTAAGCGATGTATTACCAAATTAAACTTTTACATCAAAACCATCCGTATCTTGACATTCATCCACAGATCGACTGATCTCACTAGAATTTATTTGCAGAGACTGTGCTGGTTAGACTACCATGTAGTACCTAAATTTTTCATCTATATTTACCAGGTTGTTTTCTCAATTTTCATCTGGAAAAATACAGACATTTCTCCCCAAAAATCTCTGCCAGATTTGTGGTAAAATTCCTTTTTTCTGAGAATGCTTACATTTCCTTCTTTTTCCATATTTCGAAAGCTAAAACATGACTTTTAGGTGGTTTTTTTTCCCCTCCTCTTTTAGTCAAGCTTATTTTGGCAGATCATGAATCACCAACTAACACTGCAAGTCTTACCTTCCTTCATCTTAAAAAAGAAAAAAATCAGACTGAAAAATGTATAAATTGCGGTTCTTCTCCTCTCTTTGCTTTTCATTATTTCCTTTTATCTGCTGGAAAATCTCAGTGTGTATTTACATCCATGACTATAGTCTGAGGAAACCAGAAAAGAATTACTCATATTGAACTTATGCCACATATTAAAGATAATGGATACAAATCTAAGGAAAGCCCAGGAGAATTAAGGTGCTAATTCATACATTGTTATGCCAAAACTGAACTCCTGGAAGCACTTCCTGGCAATCAAATCTTCAAAAGCAAACCAAAACAAACAAACATATGTATGCCTTGAATTCACCCTCCCACAAAACTAATTCTCAGAATCTAGCCAGGAGACATTTCCTGAGGTACTGTAAACAGAATCAGTGTTATGTCTGAGCAATTAGATTTACATTTTTTTCCAGCCCTTTTTGCCTAGGGAATCTTGCGAGATTAAAGGTATTAATAGGAACATGTGCAGCAGTGGTGAATCCAGAGAGCAACACTGCTTTTGAGTTGTTCCATGAATTTGCTATAGAGCCTACAGACATAGTGCACATAACATAGGATACAGAGACCCAATCCTCATGGAAGGCTAAGGAGGCAGGGCTGTCACCGCTTGAGAGTCTAGTCTACTAATCTTACAACAGGGCTGAGAAAAGCAGCAGGTTATTAGAATAATTTAGAATCAATTTTAAAATGCCTTTCTAGAAGGTGCTTCCA
Source organism: Rhagologus leucostigma (assembly GCA_013397725.1). Classification (NCBI taxonomy): domain Eukaryota; kingdom Metazoa; phylum Chordata; class Aves; order Passeriformes; genus Rhagologus; species Rhagologus leucostigma. The sequence continues at coordinate 827,873 of VZTD01002082.1, read as the reverse complement.
ATTTTTCATGTCCCTAAAAATCCAGTGCAAATGTTTTGCAGCCTAATGCAGCAGTACTGGGTTGCCTCCATAACCAACTAATAGCACCACAGCTACTGAGAAGAAATTACCAAACACTTCTCTTACTCAGTTTCACTACTTGAATCTTTCATGAGATCTCCATTTCTTCCCAACACATCTCTCTACTGAAACAGCAACTGATCTTAACGTTAACTCAGCCTACAATTAGCTGGACGGTGTTGGACCACATACTCCCCTTGCTGCCTCTCACAGGACAGCAGTGAACACTCAGGGCAGATGACGGAGCATGCAGACCTGAGCTCCTGAGAGCACTCTCCAGAAATCTGCTGCTCAAGAACTTCCCAAGCCAGAGGCTGTGTCCTTGTATTGTCCTACAGTCCCAACTACATTCCATGAATTTTGTAATCCAAAACTTCTTTTTGCAGAGTTTACTGATGTGCTTCTGGAGTTCCTCGCCATTGGTGTGGCATTTAACTAAGCAAACCAGCTATTTACCATCAGCAGACTTGAAGACTTCACTGTTTACTTCCAAGATCACTGAGAGCAATCAACTCTTTCACTGCTGCATAGATCAAGTAGTATGTCCAGCATTTCTATAAACATAGCTTTTGTTTATTCATTCAAATCCTAATGCATGACTGTTTGCCCAGAAGCCCGGCTCAGCACTGCCTTCTCTACTGAAAGGTGAGACACGCTATGGAATCTCATGGCTGTAAACACTCGCTGAAATCATGGCAGACTAAACATCAACTGTGAGGATTCAATAACTCCAGTGTTAGCAAACATCACTAAGAAGGCTGTGAAAACCCAAGGGGATGTCTGATGGAAATTTTGCTGCTAGGGTTCTCTGCACAGACACTTTGTCCCATTTGATGATAATATTTTTCACCACATTTTGTAGTAACGTAATTAAGTTCAAATAAAAACAAATGAATGCCACTTATCTCACAGAAGCTATTTATTCGCCAAGGTTTCTCTCAAGTATGTACATAAAAATAGCTTAGAAAAGGAAATACTAAAAACAAGCAAAGATTTAATTTCTTCAGCATTATGAATATTAATTTAGATTCAGCAGATTAATCTATTACTTAATTCTTTCGTTTGCATATTTTTGCATGCTACCTAGGGAGTGTAACAGCATTAGGAAACCTTAGCTGAAGATTTTCTAGAGAGAGAAGGAGTGTGTTTTTAAGGTAAAGTTACTGCAAATTACCCCAAACCAGAGGTTATATTTGTTGGCTAAATATTTAATAGGACTGGTATTAAAATCTGAATGAATGATCAAGTGAAGAAAAAAAACTTCAATCTATTTGGTATGCACAGAATTCCAAAAAATGCAAACAAGGCTCCTCAGTAAATAAACTGAGTTACCACGGGATATGGCAGAAGACACTCGAGAATCACAAACTGAAAATAGAGCAGAGGAATAAATCAAATATCATAATGATGGGGTTAACACTGGGATCCTGCAAGAAACTTGAAAAGAGGTATAAATAGATGACAATATATGCTAATGTTAGTGAATTATTCAGGATAAAAAAAGCCTGAATGTAAACAGTTACAAGAGATCTCAGAGGAATGACAGAACAATAAAGGGAAAGAAAAAAGATGGCACCATGATAAATACAGAAGACACACACTGGGAAAAACAATCCTAACTGTACCTACATGATGATGGCCTCTACCACAGTTATTAAACTCAAAAACAAATGTTGGAATCACTGGGAAAAGATTTTTGAAATCAGCAGCTTAATATTAAAATAAAATACCTAAAAGGCAGTTAAAAAGACAAGTGGAACACAAGAACAATTAAGAGAAGGAAAAGAACCAGAAAAATAGAACTATGCCAGTGCATAAGTCTGGGGAAGGCTTTTACTCTCCACACTGCAATTCTAGTTATGCCCCCACAAAACCAAGCAGAGAACTCGAGAAAAATATACAGTAGAGAAGAGAATGTAAAACAAATACAGTTATTCACTATTTCTTTGTATGTTAAGACTTGCGGGGCACAGGAAAAAGTTACCAGGCATGCAAAAATAAAAACTTTTTGCAGCACACACTACTTAAGAGTGTGATGCTGCCTTTTCAGGAAGGTGATTATCAAGGCGAGAAATGTACATATGGTCAAAAGAGGGATAGAGAAATAGGAACTAGGTCGAATGGCAGTAATTTGATTAGCAAGTTTCTAAGCAGTAATTTGGATTGAGAGATGCTGGGGGAGTTCATCGGGCTCATTGTACACAGATTCTTCTTGTACACTGCCCCAAAGGACCATCTGCTGGGGAGTGCTGCACAGGCACAGCTTTGTGCTGGCCTGCAGAGACATCCATACTCTTTAAAAGAGAAGAGGAAGAAAGAGACTATAATAAGGTTATAACTCCCTCTTCTCTTCTTTGTATTACTACTTATTTATTGTTTTAGAAGATGTGGCAACAGGCAGGGAGAAGTATGAAACATCCAGCGTCTTAAAAAGCCATTAGGCAATAAACCCACAAAAATTTTTAAAAAGGTGGAAAGGAAGACAAAATCTGGTGCGTTAACTGTGGGCAGCTATCTTCCCTTTCCTCCTCCTATGGCAGAGGAAAACAGTGTGCATTAACTTGGCAATTTGCTCTTCCCAGAAAAGAGCATTAAAACCTGACAGAATTATCAAAACAAACAAAAATCTTTTAGCCTACTTGGCATGCAGAGATTTCCAAAAATGCCAGTAAGACCGCTCATTAAACTGAGTTAGCATGGGATATAGCAGAGAGAAACTGCAATAGTCAAATACAGAAATGACACATCACTGGTTTTAAAACATGATTACTACCTATCTAGTCCTATTAGAACTATGCAGCTCCTAAACAGCACATTTATTTATTTTGCAGTCTGACACAGAAAATTATTATAAAAGAGCCACGTCCTGATCATCAGACCAGCCAATTTGTTAGCTCTGCATATGAAGAGAGAGGTATACAGGTCTCTCAACATTCGAACTCTTCTCAGGAGAATATGGAAAAAAAAATAGTGATTTTAGGAAAATGCAACAAGATGAGAACTGGTGATCACTAACTAATACAGAAATAGTTTCAAGGGTAGGACACAACACAAAATAAGAGCTTGAACTACGAAACAAGGTGCCATAAAGGGAGATCTTCCAAAGAACAGCAGAAGGAATAAATACATTATCAGCAAGAATGCACATTTTCTGTAATTGTGATTGCTTATAAGATATGAAGGAAAAATGTAATATTAAACTTCAAAGCCATAGAGGTCATCCAAACCATCCTGATACGGGGACGGAACCAAACCAACCAGTGTTATCAGCCAGAAGGGCTCTGCTTGGGGAAAACAACAGAACACAAAGCTCCACTCCTCAGAAGCTTTTTTTTGTTCTGGCCTTTTTTTCCCTATTGTAAACTGGAATAAGAATAAAATCTTTCAAACACACCAGCAGAAACAGAATTGTGTAATCTCTGAAAACAGGAAATTAATTCTACAGCAGTTTTCAAAGCAATAAATAAGAATGCTGAATTTCATTTAGTCAAAAGCCTTCTAAATAGCCTTATGTGGAAGAATTTGTGGTAATGCTATTAGTGTCACTGTTGATATAAAACAGCATACACATGGCTAAATACACTTTTCCTCTAGAATCACAAGTTAGCACGATACCAGAAATAAAGGAAGAATCACAGAAGTGAAAAATACTCAGTTCAGTTTACTAAAATTTCATTCCATCAACTGCCATACAAAACCAACATTTTAACAAACAAGCCAAATGGGGTTGTGCATTAACTGGTTGGTTAATTCATTAGTGCTCCACGAAGTCAAAAGCCTAATACATTACATGCAAAAAAAAGTTGCTTATTAGCAACAGTAACATGTTGCACATGAGCACATATGTTAATAAGCTGCATGGAAAAACAAAAGATTTAAGCAAAAATAAAAATCTAGCAATAGCAGCTTTCGTAAGTAGAGTAGTGCAAGGTACTCTTGATCATCCTAACAACCACTACACAGTAAACATAGCTAACCACTGCATGTTCTAAACACTCATATGAGGTTGGAGTCTCAGGAGAGTGACCATCAGCACTGGAATGCAGTCAAGCTTATTAGCAGCATTCAAGGTGTACAAGGATGCACACAGTGAGTAATGAGATTGTGCTTACTGAATTATTTTGCACGTTTTCGGTAGTTCCAAATACTCTCAAAAGAGACGCTTCAACTTAAGCTGTTCTAGCAAAAAATCCAGCCTAGCTCTTCCACTGTAACACCCGGAGCTCTGCACTGATTTATTTATTTAAAGTAAAAAAGAAGGCTTTAGAATAGGGTTTGGAAAGCAATAGTAACTACTCGGCACTGCAAAGTACCTGTGTCTCAAGGAGTGTCTGATTCAGTACCGCAATGTGAGGTGCTAGATGAAGCCAGTCATAATTGAGAGCTAGCCTACTATTTAATTACAGCTCTAACAAGCTGGAAAGAAAAAAGAAGAAAAAAGCTACATTTCAAGATTATTAGGGAAAGGAACTAACAACTTTGGTTGTACCCAGCAGCAACAAAGCCAGCTGCCTTTTGAACGCAGAACCAGCCCCAGGCTCACTGCATCACGTATATTCTAAGGAATGAGTCCCAGAGAAACTGAAATTCACCTAAGAACTAAGATTTGTGTGAATGTTGCTAAAGTATTTTTTACTAATTGCCATCTATTTACCATGATGTCTGTGACCAAGACGTGGCCATTAAAATGTTACACTAATACCAGAAAGCAGCAAGCCTACTACAGTAAACACGCCCCCAACAAGCAATGTGCTGCAGTGAACAGGTCTATGAGCCGCAACAGCAGACTAAATGAAGATCTAATGATGACAATGTAACAAATGCTTTCACTGTTGTTCTTATCTCTCATGTATTTCTTGCTTCTAGTACGAGTGTCCTGGGAGAAGCTTGGAGTGAAATAAATCCCCTCCTGTTTGGCCCAGTGAGTTAAGGAATTATAATTAAAAGTTTATTTTAATAATAAACTGCTTCAAAGTTTGGTGCCTGATGCAGCTGAGGCAGAAAAAACTTAAGGGAGAGGAAGGTGCTACTGGAAAAAGATCCCCCTCCTTGGCATACACAGTGTCAATCACACACACCTCCTACTCATTTTCAGCTCATGGTGACTTCACTTCAAACATAGGGTTTTGATGCTAAATAAATGAGTAGCATCTGGTACTCGGCAAGCTTTTTGTAGGAGAAATTCATACCTTTAGCTTCAGAAATCCTCTCAGTGTTGTTGAACACTTAAATAATAGAGATTTGGGCTTAGCAGGCATAGCGAAATGGATTTGACTGTACTTTTGGGTTTGAAAATTTTTGTGCTTTATAATGCCTGTGCCTTCAGACTGGCATAGTCACCTTCATCTCATGGACTCCAATACTATCAAGAGAAAAGAACTAGGAAAAATACCACACCAGCTATTAGTTCAAGATCATTTACTTTTCTGTACTGACATGGAATGCTGTGCTAACTAAGCTGTGCCACTGCAAAGATGCCACTTCCCATCCATTTTCCTCTCATATATGACTAAGCTGTTCTCACCTTCCTCATCACACGGAATACAAATTAAAGACTTTCATTCTTTTAAAATCTTTTTTCTTACACCAGCTTGGCTGACAATTCAGCTCAGCTTTCCAGCTAATTTCATAAGACAGCATATGTTTTTTCAGGACCGAACCTGGCTCTCGCTGAGCTGGATGGCGTTATCTTCTATTCACTTTGAGGGGGAGATTTATCAGATCTTTTTTAGTTCTTTCACACAGGCACAGAGTACTTCAGGAATATGAAAAGAGCTATCCATATAATGTCATAACTGGCACTTACACTGATGGATTTATCAACTTACTGCTTCAATCATCAAGAAATACTGGAAGCATGAAACACTCTATCGGAAGACTCTCATTTTCCTGTATGAGAATGCTTCATTCATAATCTTGCCTAGCCTTTTCTCCATTCCCTACATTCAGATATTTTCAGTTCTTAAATGGAGATATTCACTGCCTATTTTCTTGCTTTACAGTAGTTCTGCATTTAAAAATCAGTATTACACATTCTATTCTCTGTAAATACGCTTAAGGCTCTTACTGCATAGGCATTTGATAGAGTTCAACAGAGGTCGTAGCAATTACTTTGCGACTTCTCCAAGTAACTGGTCATCTGCAGAAGGTATTGTCCTGAAAAATCACATGAACACAGCTAATATTGTTTTCAGATTTTATAACTAATCAAATTATGTATGTATAAACTTCAGCAGACTTGAGCATCTGCTGATCATAAAAACTCTATGCAAAAGACAGAGACACAAAGATGAATAATAAAGTAGGAAAATGCGCTGAAGGCAATGCCACTTATATAAAGGAGAAGAGTGTAACACTATTAAGAAGCTATGCCCTTAACTGTGTGTTGTGGTTTGGCACTGGCCCAACACCAGGCACCCACGAGAGTCGTTTGCTCACCCTCCCCTGCCACAGCTGGGCAGAGGAGGGGAAAAAAAAAATTAACAAATACTTCATTAGTTGAGATAACGACTGGGAGAAAACACTTCAAAGGCAAAACAGGCTTAACTTAAAGTTACAAAGTGAATTTATTGCTAACAGAATCAGAGGAGGATAATGAGAAATAAAATAAGCCCTTAAAAACACCGTTTTCCCCCCAGCCCCTCCCTCCTTCCCACTGACAGCGCAGGGAGACAGGGCATGGGGGTTTGTGGTCAGTTCATCACCAAGATTCTCTTCCACTGCTCTGGGAGAGGAGTCTTGTCCTCCGAGACCATGGGGTCCCTCCCACGGGAGACAGTTCTCCATGAACTTCTCCAACGTGGATCCACTCTCACAAGCAGCAGTCCTACCACACCTGCTGCAGCGTGAGTCCCTCCCACAGGCACACAGTCCTCCCAAAACTGCTGCGCCATGGGTCTCCCTTTCCATGGGGTGCAGTCCTCCAAGGACAGGCTGTTCCAGCCTGGAAGCAAGGGCCCTCTCTCTCCACCGGGTCTTCCACTGGATCACAGCCTCCTCCAGGCATCCACCTGCTCCGGCACAGGCACCTCCCCCACGGGCTGCAGGTGGATCTCTGCATTCCCTGTGGACCCATGGGCTGCAGGGGGACAACCTGCTTCCCCATGGTCTTCACCACAGCCTGCAGAGGCATCTCGGCTTCAGCGCCTGGAGCAGCTCCTCCCCCTCCTTCTTCACTGACGTTGGTGTCGCTATGTTGTTTTCCCTCACATGTTCTCACCGCCTTCTCTTCTCTGACTAGAAGCAAAACCTTATGACTTTGTTTTGATTTTCTTCTTAAATATGTCATCACAGCGGCATTACCAACCTCTCTCATTGGCCCAGTTTTGGCCAGCAGCATGTCCATCTTTCAGAGCCATCAGAGATTGGCTCTGCTGGACATGGTGGAAACTTCCAGGAGGTTCTCACAGGAGCCACCTCTATGGCCCCCCTGCTACCAAAAACCAGGCTGAGCAAAACCAATGCAATGTGAAGTGAATTTAAGTCCAAAATAATAAAGATAAGAAGGGCGAAGTGATAAAAAAAAAGCAAGCACTAAGCACAGAATCTCTTTTGGAAATAAAGATGTTTTGGAGAAGGTAGGAAGCTTACTTCCTACCTGCACTACCTGCACCTCCTTACTTCCCTTACTGCACTATGTTCAGTATTATGCTTAGTAATATTACAAAATTATAGTTGCAATTTTTTGACAGCCTTTTTCCAGCAGAACTTTCTTCAAACCTGTGGAGTATTTAGCCAAGTCAAGAAAAAGTTAGTCACACAAAACTTTGGCATGACCATGGGGTAACACCCAACGTTTGCTGCAATTTGCATCTTTCCGAGAAACCGCAAGTACGGTATTCATAGCCAGGTTGCTTTTCCATTGCATTTCCCCCAGACATTTCATTTTTAAGGCCAGTTGCCTCCTAAGCTCCATACCTGAGTAACAAGAGATCAAAGGCCAAAGATAGGAATAAAAACGTTTGAGTCCTATCCATTATATCCATACATTTAATCAAATTTCATTTTTTACATGGTCAAGTGTAAAATGACAATACAATCCGTGAACATAACCTCTTTTGTGAAACCGTATCAGCTCACTGAGGTAACAGAATGAGGCCACAAAAACAGGGGAAAAAAAGAGGTGGTTAGAAATATGGTGGAAGAAATCTGACTTCTGTCAAAGAAGAGGATGACAGATGCTTTTACAGAGGACCAGTTCACTCCTTCAGGGCTGCCTCCACTGACACAATAGCCCAAGGGTCCTTTGAAGCAAAAGGGGACTCCATCAGTCCAGTACCCACCAAAGCTGTACATTTCCTCTCCAGAAACTTAAGCAGAAGGTGTAGCACTCTATCTGTCCTGACCTGTCTCTTTTTTTTAACCTTAAATATTCATCACACTGAGTCAATGCCTGCTTACACTTCCAGTACTTTGGTTTTACAGATGCATGAACATAGTAATGAGGTCTTTTTCGGGTTTCTGTTGGTGAACTACATGGGAGAAACACTAATGGGTTATTCACTCCGAGTATTTATGGAAGTTCAATGCTACCTGTTCACATTTATACGGGTTTGGTTTCCGTGTCTAACAAGCTGCAAAGTTTTTGTGGTGTTTTTTTTTTTAACACATAGAATTCTCAGTATTTCCTTCTGTCAAACACGTTGACTCTACAACAGACAACATCAGAACTACCTGGACTGGAACATCTTCATACACGATGGAAACTACCTCCTAAAGAACGAGCATGCAAGTGAGCTGAATACTGCACATCATTTCCCAGGTCTTAGCTGTCCTGAAGACCAGTTATTCCCAAGTTAAACGATCCGAACTTTGACTCTACACTTTCTACCCCAGCTAAAACAACCAGAACAATAAAATACAAGGAACAGAAATGGTTTCAAACACTTCCATATTCAGGACGTAAACAGACATACAAACCTTCTCTAATGGCTTAATTATATAACCTAGTTTACATTTTTAAAATTCTGTCAGAAGTTTGGTCAACACGGTCATTACAAGGCAAAAACTAAGAATATTTTAATGCCAGGAGAATCTTCAGTGGCAAATAAAAAAATGGAAACATGCCTGTGACTTATTTCTTGTCAGTTGCAGCAGAGCAAAGTGAGGGACAGGAACTTCAAATTTACTCTTGAATGAAAGTATATACCCACAGCCAAGTTTTTGAGATTTTCACTGCACTTCAGAAAGAAAAAAACCAGCTTCAGCTTAACTTGCATATTCAGACATAACAAGTGACACTGAGGGATAACAGGGGCCTTTGACAACTCCTCTCTCACCATGTAAGTACTGAAAGTACTCTTTGACATACAAACACCCATATGCTTCATTAGCATGATTTTACTTTTGAGTCGCCACATTCTAAATTACCCTCTTGGTTTTTCTCCTTTCACGCGATGGATATTACTAAGGCAAATATCCACATCGTAAAAGTCAGGCATAATGCTGGGTTCACAGTCTCCAGGTAGGTTTAAGATACAAAACACATACAATTTACATATATATAGAGAAACTACACTAGTGCATTTATCTTGCGTAATTAAATCATGGTAATTATCCACTTTGTTTCAGAAATATAACAAAAGAGAAGGAAAGAGACAGAAAAGCCTTTGCAGTTTACCTTGTTTGTTAAAAACAAGCCAGATATTTGCTTTAAATATTTTTTAAAATCCAGATCCTGATAGATAATTACAGTTTCTTCTTCTTGAGATCCCACAGTGACAATTAATGAATCTCTTGTGCAAAACTGAACAAGCAGCTCTCAACTCAAATCATCTGTCTTTCAGGAGTATTTATTATGCCTACAGTCAGCTGCTGGCACAGCAATGCACATGATACTGCAAATCTCAGTTAAACAGGCATTAATGGGCTTTTAATAAAGCCCAGGACTATGAGTAGCCTATTTATTCCAAATAATTTCTATGACAACATACAGTCCTGAAAAATGATGGGTCTGATTCATAACCATACTTCTATTTATATGTTTCACCCTCTTCTAGCATCACAAAAAAAGCCTTCTGGCAGCAATCAGTATGACTGTCAATCAATAAAAACTGCAACCATATCCAAAAAATCAGACCAACACAAGAAATTACAAAAAACTAAGAAAAATCAGTAATTCATCAGTACAGAAGTTCACCCAGCCAGCATCCTAGCTCTAACCAGGATGATCAAAATCACTCATCTTGAAGAAAAATGTTGGCTGAGGATCCTACCTCACAGTATAGTTTAACACTGACACCCTGACCACAGGGGTGCCACTGGCTTTGGATGCCGCACATATTTTTAGTTCATCTAAACCAAACTCCTCCCTTCTTTCATTGAGTCTTTTCCACCATATAATCATATCCAGACGTTCCTTTTTTAAGTAAAACTATATTTACACCAGACACATAAAATTATTTCTGCTACAACTCAAGGCTGAGACCTGCCCTGCAGCAAAAGTTTGAATTTTTGTAGAATGGTCTTACCACATATTGTTTTAAAGGATCACAAATCACCATCCTGACAAGTCTCCCTACAATTTCATGACATGGGAGGTTGTGATAATTTTATTTTAGGAAACAGAACTGAGTAAAATACTTTGCAGAATAAGTTACAGTAACGAGTTGCTAAACAACTGAGAAAAAGAAACATCAAAGAAGATATACCTGGTGAATGTCAAAGTCACCTTTATCACAGCACAGTTAGCTATGTCAGGGGGGGTTTACCTGTGTCAGCTTTGTTTACATTAAGACTGGAAACATTGATCCAAGTCTATTCCTGCAAGGATGCTGCAAAAACAATGCCAGCTGTCTCCAAAGCCACAAACAGTTCTAGGAACCGAAGCTGAAAGCTTTCTTGCTGAGCAACTGCTCAGATTTGTGCCATCACGCGGAGGGCGCGAGAACTCTGGGAGAGATTGAATTCTCTGCTTCCATTTACTGCCAGTTCCACTAATCTGTCTTCAACTACGTTTACAATGAGATTAAAATAATGACTCAGTCATCCTAGCCTCCCTCTTCATACACAAATTACTCTTCTCTGTTCTATTATTTTCTCTTACACCATTGTCAGCTGCCCATATCAGCTGACAGAGATTTCCTGAAGGGCTGTTTGCTTCTTTTGACTTCGAATGCAATGGGGAGTAGAGATTGCATCATATCAACAATACCACCTTAAAATGGCAAAGACTAAAACCGTGACAAGTAAAAAGTTAAAAACACAGATGTTTCCACATCTCCTTAACAAAGGGACATTAAATACCAGCTAACTAAGGCCCAAAAGTACACATATATCGGTGCTGGAGAAAGCCGAACAGAATGCTCACTTCTCCCCTCCTGACAAACCCATCTCCTGATAAACCACCCCTCACACACATCAGAAATCCAAGGGTGTTCAAAGAGAACCATGAATCATCTGGAGCAGACACAAACTCTGGAGGACTGCACCTTCCAGCACAAAAGCAGCTGACGTGCTGCAAACCTAATTTAATTTTGACTAGCTTATTCTGTCTACAGCTAAATACCTTCTTGCTCACATCTATAGCTTCTACTGCCACTGGAGCTGTGCAAGTATTCCCACAGGAGCCTACAGCAGGCACATTAAAGTCTTTCCCTTACATACACAAAAGGGTCTCAGTTCTACCAGGAAAACAACTTCCTTTGACTTGTAAACAAACCTAGGTTTTATGTTATAATTCATATTAATTCCCACCTAACCATGCTCCTTATGTCCCTCCTGCTGCTTTCTTTCTCAAGAGGATTAGATCAAAGAAGTAAAATAGTTCAGCTCAATGCTTTCAGTATAAATACACAGGCTCAGAATAACTGTATGTGCAAGTGCCTAATACAAACCAACACTGTACCCTCTACATGAAAACCAAAGCGAAGGGCACACTCAAAGTGCATATTTTGACAATCAACTGATCAAGTGGATGAACGAGTGGAAGAAGTCATTAAACTTTCTCCTCTGTCTTAGAAGCATAAACTTTGCTCACAGTACTAATATACAGGGGTTTTTTTAGGCCCTACTGATCAAGAGTGCACCTCTCTCCCAATTGTTCTAGCCTAGTTGCCTAGGCTTTGTTTCACACTGGGAATTGGTCTCAGGGCACCTCACCTAGACTCCCTGCAGATGATGCTATAAACTGGCACACACAGTTCAAGGAGACACTTAACACATGCCAGCTAGGATTGGTCCTTCAGCCCAGATGACCAAACTAATTAATCTCCAAAACACACACAGTGTGAACATGAAGTCCTCAGCACCCGCTGTTTACCCCTACAGATGTGCTTGTACTGTGCCACAGCACCTGTTACAGCAAACACAGCCACAAATAGCAAGGTTAAATTTTAACTTTGCCCTGGACTATTTGAGTGGAAGAGGGAAAACATAATCCTGCTTGAAGAAAGAAATAAAGCAGGTGCTGTGTTGTAACAGAAGCTTAGATCTGTGAACAGGCACAAGAAGTCTTGTCATTTGGATCCTAATGAGGCTCCTCACCACGAGGCTGGCATGCCAAGGAAAGATAAGAATAAGCAGGTATATAACACTGTGCTGGGTCTGGCTGAAGTGGTAAATCCTGCCCACAGCAGTGCTTTGCACTGGTAGCCAGAAAGGTGCTTATAACACACCAGTTTTGGCTACTGCTGAGCAGCACTTCCACAGAACCTAAGCTGCTTCTCCAACATTATCCTCTCACCTGCAGGCAGTGGGTAGACAAGATCTTGGGAGGGGACACAGCCAGGACAGCCGACCCCAACTGACCAAGGGGATATTCCATACCATCTGCTCAGCAATAAAAGCTAGGAGAAAGGAGGAGGAGGCAGGGAGTATTCATTACTACACTGTTTGTCTTCCAGAGCAATCACTACACACACTGAAGCCTTGCTTCCCAGGAAGCGATGGACATCATCTGCTGATGGGACGTAATGAATACATACTTTATTTTCCATTGCTTCCATGCATGGCCTTTGCTTTTGCTTTATTAAACTGTCCTCATCTTGACACATGTGTTTTTTCCATCTTACTTTCTCCCTCCTCATCCTGCTGAGTAGGGGAGCAATAGAGCAGCTTGGTGGACACCTGCTGTCCAGCCAAGGTCAACACACCTCAAATAAAAGGATGTATCCCTAAGCAAAGTTTAAATTGACCCCAAGATACAATTTCTTACTTTAGACAAAACTTGGCTGCAATACAGACTCTTTCAACTTACGTGCCACAGTGCAGAATTACAAGATAACCAACTTGGTTGATAAAGAAAGGACATAAATTTTAATTCTCCTGCCTTGTATTTGAATATATTAATTAAAATTACTTTTCCCTTCTCATAAAGGTGTTTCCTATTCAAGTAAATAAACACATTTGTGTTTATTTCTAGATGTTTTCAAAATGCTTATTTATTACCATTGTTTTACATGTAAAATAAATATAATCTAAGTCAGTCTACTTACCAAAGCACAGGAATGGCTCTCTAGTTTGTTTTTTTTAACTTGAGCAAATAGCAAGGACAAACGCAAGCCCTAAGTTAGTAGATAAACATTTCAGGTAAATATAGTCTTGGCTGGAAAGAAAAACAGCTAGCTGAGGAAAGCAGCACAAAACCAGGTGGCTTTTCTACGAACAGAAAAACAGCTACAGTCCATTGAACCTCCCTGCTTTCATTTCTAAACAGCAGTAATCCAATAAATCTAGTTAAAACTGCTAAGTAACTGCAGTCTTAGTATCCTCCACGACCAAAACAGATAGATTCCCATCTAAAATAAAAGCAGATAACAATAGTACCATCTGTTTTCACTTGTCTTTTCAAAAGCACCATGTTGTCAAACACCTCACAGACACAGGATTAGGGGCCAAAGGGTAAAAGGAATCACCCAGCACACAGGAAGACCACCTCATATATGGACTGCCAGCCTAATACTTGCGTCCAAATATGCCTAGCCTCCATGCTTCTGCACACTCTTAGCCCAGACATTTCAGGAAAGCTGAGGTTTTACTTTTATTGAATTTTTTTCTCCAGCCTTCTCTTCTCTGGCAGGATCATTTAAAGGAGGCTCAGAAATATGAAAATTCCCAAATTCCCCAATTCTCTTGAAGGAGCGTCTAAATTGCTACTGCTTTAAGATACAAAAATGACTGTAACTTTGGTCTGCTAGTCACAAGGAAAACAAACTGGTGATAAGATTCAAGGTCATGGAAATTCACTGCAGCACATGCACCAAATCAAAAGTGCTCACCTGCTGGTTTCCCAGTCTTGGTCATCCTTATCTTTTTCTTCTTTAGCATCAGAATTGTGTGGGTGTTTCTGCACAATCCGCATCCCACCAGCTTTCACTAAAATGAAAATTAAATAGATAACAACAAACCTCAGTCAAATCAGCATTAAGTGAAGAATGCTTTAAGGATGACCCACCCTGCTTCCCTCTTGATACTGTGCATAGTAGTTTAATAGTAATCACAGTTTGAAAAAGAGCCCCAGAGTGTTAAAAAGTGGCAAGCCTAAAGAACAGCTACTTCAGGACCACATCTGCCATTCTCTTTCACATGATGCCATCTTTCCTTATCCTGAGAAGCTGCAGCTCATTTTACCACCTGCTTCCAATGACATTTTTGAAAACTCAGTTCTGTTTTAATTCCTCCTCCACCCCATACTAACTTGCAGCAGTCAGAAGAAACTGAGGCAATGACTTGCATAACACTACATGAAAGGCCACAAACCAAAGAAACTAACTTCTCATTTCACGTTAAAAACTACAGCTGTAATAATAGCATTTATACACAGAAGTACTTCACAAATAGTGTAATAAAAAGCAAAATTTAGGAGGACTGTTAACTTGCATTTAGAACAGAACTTTCAGTTTTGCAAAACATATGAGCATTTACAACATTTCAAATCCTTGCATCATTTAAGTTTTAGAAATGAAGCAAACATGAAAGCAGGCTTTTGAAACACAAAACAAGAAGTGAAAGCAAATCCACTTATGTACATCACTTATCCACTCCAAAGTGCAATATAAAACAGGAACCCAGTCAGGCTTAGCACTGCAGCTACTAAGCAGAGCAACAGGCAGGCTGCTCTTGATCTGCTTTCTGGTTCAATAGTGTACTTTTCTTTTTCTTCAACAATTACTACACACGCTTACAGGACAGGGCAGGATAAGACGATGCATCTCATTAGCTTAATTGGATGGGTTACATGGCCATCAGCAACCACATCAGAAAACCACTACAGTGGTCAGAAGTCAATAAAACCACTTACAGACATGCTGGTTTGTGTTTCACAGAGCCTTGGCACAGTAAGCCCATGCTGAGATGTCACAGCTGGAGTGAGCAGGATGCCAGAGTAGCACTCAGAAGTTGAAGCACTTCCTGGCACTGAGAGGGGAGGCTGTACTTCTGACAGCCTTCCTGTGTCCTGCCACAGAGGGAGCAGGGCACCTCACAGCAGTTCAGTGCTAATCCCAGAAACCTAGACACAGGTCTAATTCCCAACTCTTAACCAGGACAGCAATGGAAAGGCCATTGCTGTGCATAAATTTTACCAGCCTGGGTGAAGGAAAGCAGGAAACAGAAAGTGACCTGCTCCAGGAGAAAGTGAAAGCTCTGTGGCCCTGTCTTTTAAAAACAGATTTTAAGGTCTGAGTGATATTTGAATGATAAATTTCTAATTCAATAAAGGTCATTAATTAAAGACACGCAATCAACAGGCAAACTCAAAGAAATATCTTTTAAAACCTATCAAAACTGTGTCCTCTTATCACGCACTAAAAAAACCCCAAACCCAAATCACTAACCATTTTGAGTTCTCTCTGCAGCATAAAACTTTAATTGGCGAGAAATGTTTCACATGGGACAAGGAAAGAAAGACAGTTTAAAAAACTACATTTCTTTGTTGCCTAAAGAGAAGCAAAAATTAAAATTCCAATTCATTTTTCTTCATTCAAGCTCCTTAGAAATTTAAGTTTGTTCGCAAAAGCCAACACGGAGTTCTGTCAAGTGCAGTCTTGTTTTAACATCTCAGTTAATCAAAGTAGTGCTATGCTTTATTTACATTTATTTATAAAATATTAATTTATTTTAATTAATTTCTAAATTTAACATCATTGCACAATCAGAACTTTTTACTTATTCATTTCAAATGACTTTTTGTTGAAGATGCTGTCTCCACAGCAACATCTGCCAGGGTTACAAGCAGCAGCTCTGAACAATACACACACTTCCATGTCCTTCAACATCTAACAGAAAACTAGAGAAAACAATACCTGAAGATTTAGTGCTAATTTAGATCTAAAATGTCTCTCCTCTCATATTGTGCATCATCAGGCCACCAGCCACTCCTTTTCTCTTTATCTGTCACTGGAAAAGACACACAGCTAACACATTCAGATTTGCCTCTATGCAGAATTAACACGGATTAAAAAGCAAATAACCAGACAACTAAAAAGGCATAATAGTGACTAAGGCAGCAACTTAGAATTTTAAATCTGATTTTTTTAACTAATATCAGCAGGCATAGTATAGACAGCTTAAAGTATTTTGGTGCATAATTTAATTATGTTTAGCAATCCAAGGTTACTGTGCAGAAGAATCCAGAAAACAGCTGCAATAATCATGTGTGAGACCAGAAGTGAAATAATTAGATAGCATTCTGTACATATAGCTGAGGTACATATTTGCTGCCCATGACTCAGCATGCTCATACCCAATCCAGTTTCAAGAGATTTAGCTTAAAATGATAAACACCCTTCCAGCATAATTCACCTTCCTTTTCAAAAGGTATTAGCTAAGTTACACTACCTCAGAGTGTGACAAGAGAAGAAATTACATCCACCAAGCTAATGAAAAACCCACTCAACATTTGTGAGATTTTCTTGGGAGTTATGAGGATTCATCTATTCCCTACTTGCCTAGCATTTACTACATAATTCGACAGATTCTCACCATGGTGATTTTGTCACTTAGAAAACATCCTTAAAAGACCTCAGATTTCCTTATCCTGCAAACAAGGGATTTAAATAACTGATAAACCACCTTCCAGAACACTGCCAGAAAACAGTGTCCAGAAGTGGACGGTGCCAATGACCCTTTGTTGGGAAGGGAGGAAGAAAGCAGCTCCTGTGCTGAAGAGCCAGTACAGAGCTCAGGTGCTAAGGCAGGAGAGGACAGGGAATAGCTCCCTGGAGTAGTGACGGCCAAGAGGCCACAAGCCTGTACTACAGCGTGAAATAAAGAAGGGATCATTTGCCAGCACACTGAGAAGTCCAACAAGTCTATCTGCCTCACTACTGAATACAAGTTTTGGATTTTAATTATCATCTGTCATGTTCTCCCCCCTCGAGAGGCAGACAGGACTACCTTGTCAGTCCTGTGAATGCCAGCCTGTGTTCCTCAGAAGGCTATGACTACTCCTTCGGGAAATGTATTAAACAACTGTGTTAATCAATTACCACACAAGCTGATCTGGAGTGGGGAAGCATTCTACTTTTTCCTCCCTGCCCCCACTGCTGGACTCCTCTCTGTTTCTGAGACTGAATTCTGAAATAAACCCCACTGAGTTGGAGCAAGTACCAAGTGCCTGGAGAAGCACCACAGGTCAGGGACACCCCGGGCCTCAGCTCATTCAGGGTGCAGTCCTTCCCAGGGAAACGTTCCAGCTCAACCCAAATCACCTGCTGGTCACAGGACCCAGACAGGAACCATTAGAAATCCAGAGTACAATCAAGAGTCTTAGCAGTCTTCCTTTCTCTTGAGTATGGTATTCAATATTAACACAAAAATTTATTTCTGACATACTGTGTAGTAACAGATTCCATGACAATGATAAGATGTATGAAAAGGGGAACACAAAATATGCTGTTGTACAAGATTAGGGGAGCATACATTAGTGTTCAACAAAGTAAGAACAGGAGTTATTATATGCCTTCATTTCACAGAAATCTTGGCTCAGAGCTATTTTTTTTTAATGTAAGAAAAAGCACATAACTATTTTCACAAACCTATCATAAAACTTAATAAATACACTATTAACACAATCACCTTCCTTCATCGCTCCATAGTATGTACTAGATGAACAGCTAAAGCATAATTAGATCTCTTCAGAAGAACTGTACAAACCTACTCAGCAATGTATTATGGGCACACTTGATCTCACTGACAGGCGGATATTTAATAAAGATTAAGATAGAGCCCTCTTAAATTTCAGAGGGGAGGTCAAAGTCGCTTCCTGCACTGAGGTCTTGAGGTTTCTTTCCATTTCATTACCCTTTGTATTTTCAAGTGCCTTTTCTTTTCCTCCTATGTGAAAGATCAATGCAGAGAGGAATGCAGTGCACTTGAAAAACAACAGATTTGTCAATTTTGCTTTTAATTTGATGACCCAAATCCTTCCTAACTTTTACATGTCCACCACACTCAGTAGGATAAGACATATCTGTAACTACAGGTTACAGTTCTCTTTATAGAACTGTATGCAACAAAACCTGAGCTTTTAAGCCATTTATCAAAAGAGATCCCCTATTCACATCTTTTCTTTGATAGAAATTTGCCTTGTTATTTATAAATAGAATTCCACCTGTATTAATTTATTTAAAGAACTTCTTACTTTCATTTTATTGAAACTTGTTTGCAGGTTGATCTATTGCATTATTCTAATATTCAGAGATCTAAACCAGCTTGAGGTAGAGGATTAAAACCTATCTTCAGCCACTAGAGTAAATATATACTCTTGCTAGTCAAAACATTTCTTGTGGAATTTCCCAGTGTTAAAAGACCAAAGGGCCAAACAGCTCAGAAAAATCTTCTTCCCAAAGCAACATGAACATACAATTAAAGCATTAGTTTTTCTCTGGCCTCAATGACAGACTCAGTTATCACCTTCCTTCCAAAGCTCAATTGTGTGTGCGTGCTCACAGAAAAATAAAAAAAAACAGGACAGGGATGCCAATGATTTAAAATGGCACATAGTTGAAGCTGCTACTCAGTTCATATATGGGCCCATGTTTTACAAAGAAAAAAATCCAAACTGAAATATTCTGACGGCGAAGGAAGCCTGTACTGTACTCCAGTTGAGCTTTTACACTGGGCATTGCTAGCTTCTCAAGAGGCCTAGAGAAGCTCACTTCAGGTCTCAAAAAATTCCCACCAGTTTCAAGACAGGTTTTGAAGCAAACCTCTCAAACGTGGAACAACATCAGACAAAACAGTTACAAAGCATCTTCATTTCATCAGTGGTGTAGCTGGAAGACAGAGATAAACCAACGTAAAATCTTAATGATTCCTCCACTCTGGAGCTGACGTGTACCTGAAGCCAGCTCAAGAAGCTAGGGCAACAAAAGCTGTCGACATTGGAAAATGATGCTTTGGTTTGTTCCCTGAAGCAGCTCAACAGGAAGTCAGGTAAGAGCTAATGCCATGAAAAGGGAGGCTGCAGGACTGGAATGACTGCTCAGCCAAGAGACTGACTTACCTGCACTGCTGAACTGTATCTGCCATGCAAAGCAAAGCCCTTACTTCTCACTTCTATTTAGAGGAATTTCAGGTCCTCGTTGTAAAGAGCACAGAACTCTATTAGGGTTCAACAGCTGAACATAAAACTAGCCATCTTCGGAATTTACAATTTCAGCATTTTTTACTGAAACGCCTTAAAAAAAAACAAACTCACCACCTACTCCACAGGGAAACATTAGACGACATATGTAAAACTGCTAATGCAGGGACCAAAGTTCGCTTTTTTAAGAAAACTGTAAGAAGCAAAACTAACAGTACGTGAAGGAACACAACTTCGATACTGCCAGGAACTGAACCTCACCTGTGTACAGAGAGGAGCTGCCATCTATGGACGGTGGCAGATGAGTGTCCCACTGGAGGTGACACACAGCTCCTACCCTGACCGCCCACTCGCACAGAGCAGCAGGATGGAAAGCGATGGAGCTCCTCGGCTGGGCACTTCTCAAGCAGCTTTACCTGTTTCCTACCCCGCCAGAATCGGAGCCAGGGGCGCGCAGCCTGCTCTGGCACTCACACCGTGAGGCCCGCAGGCAAAATGGATACACACGGCACTCTTGGTTTGCAGTGTCTGTTCACACTCAGCGTACACTCTGCTGGAACAGCCCCGCAGGCTGCGTGGGGCCGAGACCGCTCCGCTCCCCTTCCCACCACCACTAGGCAGGGGTTCCGGAGGCCTCCGCCGCCTTTCCAGGGCGGGATGCTGGTGAAGACAACGCTGTCTGCCTGCCGGGTCGGAGCCTGGAGACGCCAAGCTGCCCACACCCGATGAGGGTTTGGCCACAACCAGAGAGCTCCTCGGGGAGAGGCAGGGCGGGGAGCGTCGCCTCGTCACCGGGAAAGGCTGCCGAAGGGCAGGGAGGGCCGCGGGCGCCCAAGGCTCAGGCGGGGATCCCAGCGCACCTTCCGCGGCCAGAGCGCCGCATCGCGCCCGAGCAGTGAAGAGCGAGGAAACCCACCGGGGCTCGCATCCCCAGGGACTCGAACCTACCGAGGCTCACACCCCCGGCGGCGGCGGGACCCGCCCGAAGCCCTCCTCAGCCCCGGCGCGCACAGGAGGAGACTTGGGGAACCGGCGCCCGGCCCCACCGGCCCGCAGCCGCCCCGGCCCCCCCCGTCCCGTCCCCCGGCGTGGCAAGAGAAAGAGCGGAGAGACGGGAACCGGCGGCCGTACCAGCAGGAGGGTGTCCGGCCCGCGTCTCTGCTTTCTCTTTGGGAGGAGAAGACATTTTTACTGTGGCAGCGGCCCCACTCCCGCACCGGGCACCCGCACCCCGACACGGCACGGCGAGNNNNGGGCCCTGCCCCGGCCGGGCGGGCGGGGACGTGGCGCCCGCAACAGGCGGCCTCTCGTGTGCCGTGAGGGCAGCGGAGACAGCTCTTGCGGCGTAACCTGCCCTGTTTGTTTTATTTGCCGAGGAAAAACGGCGCGGGCAATTGACAAGATGATTTTGAATCGTCTGCATGTGCACTTCAAATAATATTTGTAATTAGTGACTAATTGGCAGTTCGCGGCTTGCGCTTTGTTGTGTTCTGCCAAACCGCGTACGTGTGTAGTGGCATAAAGAGAGCTGTGCTGGTTTTGGCTGGGATGGAGTTAATTTTCGTCACAATAGCTGGTATGGGCCGAGTTTTGGATTTGTGCTGGAGACCGTGTTGATAACTCGGGGCAATAAGTGCCCGCCTTGCCTTTGCTTCAGATCTCATTTACTTTCTGAGATTACAGTGCTGATTCACATCATTATAAGAAAATTTTTAAACACTTGAGTTATTTTTTCCCAGTCATGCGGAAAAGCAGAGAACATAATATCTGAATGAATTACATTAGCAGCAAAGTGTAAACCATGCAGGCCGTTCTGGTTTTCTTTTATAGTTTGAAATAAGAAAGCAAGTATCCCAAAAGATGAGTGTTTGGAAGTTGACCCTTCCCCCTCCAAAGTGATATAAAAATATTTCATCGCACATTTGTTATAGGGAAACTCATGTAATAATATTTTATTTATTGGTTATCACTCTTTGTAACATCTGTATAGCCATTGCACAAATATGTGTGTTGTGTAAATACATGTTTGGGGTTTTTTGCGACAGTCCAAAATATAATCACGTCATGGTATCCCTAACAGCCCGAATGAACAAATGTAAAAATACTGTAACTAAGTTCTTACATTTTGCTGCTGGGTTATTTCAATTTCTTACACATGCAGCACTTTAGAGTCTCAGATTGTATTTTCAGCTCTGTCACCTTCCGTGTACCCTAACACAAATTACTGCAATTCCCTTTCTAGTCTCTGTCAAAGGCTATCCAGATTATAATTTTTTCCTAGGGTAGAATTATATCCTAAATGGGGATTTTAATGCTTTTTTGTCTACCATCCTCTGAATTTTAATTAAAATATTACATTTCCTCTTTTTCTTGGTTTTGCCAGGTTTATTTGCTTTGGTTACTGAAGCTGATAGAAATTTTTGCCATTGCAGGTTTAATCTAAACCAGCTGTTACAGAGATGAAATTAAAGACTATGTGCTTTATGCCATTAAAACACCTGCAAGTTCATGATTTTTCTCTAGGAAACAGTAATAATTTCCTATTTAAGCACAAAGTTTTAGTACATGAAGATGCACTGGAAGGAAGTATTAGATCAAAGATGTGCTTTGGCTGTTCTTGCCACAGCCAGCAACATTTCTTAACATTATCAGAATTCACATGTTGCTATTAACACAAGTACTCGTATGAAGGCTCGCTGTGGCTTCACAGCTAACATACAACATCTATCCTGAGTATTTCTTAGAGACAAAGGGCTGAAATTTCCTGAAAATGCAGCTGTGCATCTATGGGGAAAGATAAGCACATAGCAGCACAGAGGAGCACATGGCAGCACAGACCCTGGGGGGAGGAGGTGTCCCCGGGCAGACCCTACAGAGAGGAGCCTGCCGGAAGCTGACAGGTGGGTGAGCAGTGCGTGATCACCCCATAGAAGGACATCCAAAAGGTGCATTGCTGACGTGGCAACGCGGGATAAGTTGTGTCGTGAGAGTTACCATGTGAGGAAATGCTGTGTCTTGGGGAAGTGTACAAAAGCAGCTCGTTTCCTTTGAATGAAGGATTCAGATCGGAGATCCAGGAACTAGAACCAGACTCAGATTCAATCTGCATTTCAATCGCCGGCATGCTTCGGGTTTGGAAGCTGGGATCTCAAGGCAAACCATTCTAGTGCAGCAGGAGCAAGGACTGGAAGAGGGGAAGAGAGATCGAAAAAGGAAAAAGTGAGGAACAGGAGGACTTGGCCTGAATGGACAAGGAGACATGGTTGAGTAGGGGGTGGTGGAGAAGGTAATATGAGAATTGTGAAGCAGGGCAAATACCATGGCAGAAGGAAAGAAATGTTTTTCCTCAAACAATGAAGTAGGAGCCAGAACTGGTTGAGTGAGATGAGGATGAGAACCCTAGGGAGAATGGAAAGAGGACTGAAGGTAGGTCAAGCAGGAGCAAGCACGCAGAGCATCAGGCTTGTGGGAGGGAGAGGGAAGGTTCTTCACTGCCTTTCATGGTCTGGAGCTTCTCAGACCGACCTCTCTATAGCTGTCAGTGCACATAATTACTGCTTTCCTCAAGTGACAGACGCCTGTGCAAATGCTAAGTTTCTATGCTTTCAGGAGAATTGTGCAGGTGTCAGTATGATACTATAGGATAGAATCTCATTTTCAGATATTGTTTTTAAATTGTTGCAAGAAAAGTAAAAGGAAGACAAAAATCCAAAATTTGAAAAAATAAATACTTAAGTAAATAAATTGAGATTTGTAAAATCTAAATGAGGAGATGCTGTAACGTTTGTAAGTGGGACTTCAATTTCGTGAAACAGAGCGATGGTTTCTTCAGCAGATGTACGGCAACGTGCATTTTTCCAGCTAGTGGCAGTACCATAATATTAGTAGCAATCACAGCATCAGAGGATCATTAAGGTTGGAAAAGACCCTTAAAATCATCGAGTCCAAACGCATCTTAGCACTGCCCATGGAAGTGTTCAAAAATGTGTGGATATGGCACTTGAGGACATGGTTTAATGGTGAACATAGTTCGCCCTGGGCAATCTGTTCCAATCTTTTACAACCTTTTCCATGAAGACATTTTTCCTAATACCCGATGTAAACCCCTCCTGGCACAACTTGAGGCCATTTCCTCTCATCCTGTTACTTGTTACCTGGAAGAAGAGACTGGCACTCACCTGGCTACAGCCTCCTTTCACAGCTACTTGTAGAGAGCAATAAGGTCTGCCCTGAGCCTCCTTTTCCCCAGGCTGAACAATGTCCTGCTCAATTATGCCGATGTACAAGAAATACAAAGGCATTCTTAATGAGAGGCAGTAAAATGCCAGGATTTTTCAGTCACTTAGTCATTTCCAGCAGGCCGGTTGTTTGTACCAGCACGCACAAATGGCAGCAACAGTGGGAAACTTCATCGGAAAACAGGCAGAGTTTTTACAAAAAGTTGGCTGTGGAGTCACTTCCTTTGCCAATTCAGCCACGCCTGGTGCTGACACACTTTCCCCAGAGACTGTAGCAAAGGCAAGTCCCTACTGGAAAATGAGTGAATGACATCATCACAGGGCACTGAAACGTAGCAGCACACTGAGGGAAGAGTAAATAAAATATGTCATTTAGACTATTTCATGTTTTAACGTGTTTTGAAGACTGCTGGATGTTTTAGAATATGAGTACTTTTGTGTAGGATTCCACCACATACCTTTTCAGTTTGTGGGTAAGAGCTGGTAATAGACATCTCAAGTCTCTGTGACATTATCCAGCACAACCAAGAAAGAGAACTCTCCAGCTGCTACTAATTTTAACTAAAATAGCAAGCAGAAAGAAGTTACATCTTTTGTGGTGATGGTGCAGGGAAAAACCCAACTGCCGCACTAAAGAAAAGCCAACCAAAAATAGGAAAAAAGCCCTTTACAAATCCCAAAGGCTAAGTTAAAAAAAAACAACCTGAAGAGAATAGTTAGGAAAGTATGCAAGAGCATGCATATAACAGCTATTTTCAGTGGCAGTTGGGCCTTCACAGCACTTTTGACAGTAATACCAGGTCCTTATTTTTTGCGCTTTATAGCCCAAAGTATGTTCAGTAAGCAGTAAATAAACAGTCTGTTGAACTATGATTAGAACACCATTTATGTCAATTTTGAAAATGCTCACCAGTACTAAACAGATGGCTGTAGTTTTGGTGCTTTCACTCGAGGCCTGCAGCAAAATTTTGTGTTCTTTCTCAAAATCCTGACACACATAGAAAAGCAATTTTTGGGTTCAAGTCAATGGGAAATTATAATAGTGCAACCTAGGGTCATTCAGCATTTAAAAGGCAGCTAACTGCTTTGCCACACGACTTCTGCTGTCATTTCCAGCACACATATGCACATGCATGCTGTAAATCCCGGGGACGTACGATAATCTGCTCTGTGTTTAGCTACAGGGTAGGCAAAACTCTTTCAGTGAACAGGATTTTGCCAAATTAATAGAGAAGCATTAAGTCAACAAAAACTACCAGCTGATTTTGATAATGCATCCAAGATAGTTTTACCTGAAAACAGGTAGTTGTTTTGAAATTTTGATTGTTTTATTTCAACATGTTTTAAGATTTTGCTGTTTTCAAAGATTAAAAACCAGGGGGAAATGAAATTATTTTCTCTTTTTATCTTCTTATTTCTCTTTTTTTTCTCCTGCCAGTTAATAAAAATATCAGTTATCCACATAGTTTTAATCCTTTGTGACATTTTTAGGGTGCCATAATTTCTGAGAAATGGTAAAACAAACCAGAAGGTTTACTTATGAATTTGATCCTTTGCTTTGACTTTTTGAGTTTGCAGATCTTTATAAGTTGCTACCCACTACTTATAAGAACGGGCTTAGTCTGATATAGCCAGATGGGAAAATTCCTTGCTTTTTTACTTATGTGGAAATATGTAAAACTTTTAGCAAAAGTCAAATAATGTAGTTTCAGTTCTGTCCACTTCTATACCAGATTGAGGAAAAGGTGCTGGGTTTAGGACTATGATTTGTTAGGAAATCTTCAGAGACTGTGTGGGCTGCCACCAAAAAAGGTGATTTTGTTATAGTGTGCAGACATGGGAAAATAGTTTGTGTAAGAAAGCAAGCAAATAAATTTGGGGCAAGGACTAACGTGCTTTAATAACGATTTTCTACCCTTCCCTTACTGATTGTTGTTGCATTGACTCATTAAAGTCACTTGGGTTGCAGTGTTTGCTGGTTTCTCTGTGTCTTGGTGATCTGATTAATTCCATGTTGTTACTCTTAACTGTATTGTTACTCTGACCAGGAACTCAAATTTATTTGCTTGATTGATTTACTAATTCCGTTTTCCAGGAAAACCTATATAATTAATTTTTTTTTCTTTAGAATTAGAGTAAGTTCCCAGTGGGGCAAATAAATTTGTTGAGTGTTAAAAGTTCCTGAATTGAATCACAACATAATTGTAAGACCCAAATGCTCTTTTTTCTTAGTGTTTTATTACATTTCCTTGGAAGTATTTCTGACAAGAAATATACTACAGGTCTATCTCACGAGAAAGGTAGAATAATGATGTTTTCAGAAAGAAATGTTGCAGTGTTACATTGCCACTCTTATATTATATTGTCATAAAGTTTGGATTTCTGAGCTGTTATCAAATATTAAATCAGCAATTTCTCAGTATGATGGATTACTGCTGAGATATGAATCAAATTCAGGAGGCTTGTAGCAAATTAAGAAATTGTTCTGTATGCCTTTTTCACAAAAGCGATCTGTTATTCTGTTAGTATCTATCTTAGCTGCTAAGACTGCTTTTTACATTTGCTCCTCCCCACTCTACAGTATTATTTTAGTTGTTAAGTTTTAGACATGGTGCATGCTAGAGTGACATAATTTGTTGTAGGTTTCTTTTCTTTCAAGAACAGGTTGCTGTTTGCCATACAGCTGAAGTAAAAATTTGTATTGAGTTCACATGAGAATTCTGCCTTTAAGGAAAACCCAAGTGGAAACTGCTATCACAATACATCCTCACATTAAGCTAAAATTTATTGCTTTTCATTAAATGAAAATAAAATTATATATAAATGGCTTTACCACTGTATACTAAAAGGAAAATAAAGAGAATAAATGTCTGTGAGTTTCCAGAGGCTTTCCCTTGCAAAATATCACTGTTCATTCTTCCCCCAGTGCAGTGCTCTGCAGTTCTGCTTTAAAACACTACTCATGGTGATACTACTACAGAAGTATTTTGATAAGGAAGATTAATAAAGCAATTTATAGATTCAATGGAAGAAAGGTAGAAAGGGGGAGGAGGCAGAGGGAAGAAGAAAGAGAGAGGGGAAGAGGAAAAAGAGAAGGAAAGTAGGGAGGGATATGTCAACAGAGAAAGTAAATCCCATCTTTTGGAGGTTTTTTATCCAAAGAGATCAATATTCTGCATAAAGGCCATAATTTTCATTATCCACTGCCTTAGAATGGGTAAACAGAAGTACAGAGAATTAAGTTGCCAAAGCTGAACTAGTAGCAGAGATGAAAACAAAAGCCAGGCCACTTGGGGCACAGTTCTCTCTCCATTGTCTCACTAGTCTGGGACTTACTAAAGAAACAGTGTATTTTTTCATGGTAGATAATGGGCACATTAGTGCTGCCCAGTTAGAGAGGGTCTTGTTTTTCTAGCTCTGTAGACGACAAGGCTTCCCTCCACTTGAGATAAATGTGCAAACCCTCTTGCAGTTTTGGACTTTCATCGCAGTCTCAGGATCAGTGTTAAGTGGGGGCTGTGATTGTTCCTGGGAGTTACTGGTGTTCATACCAAATGAGGCTCGAAGAATTAGGTGTTGTACTTAGCAAGTGGGTCTTACCCATTCCTCTCTTCCTTTCTTTCCCATCCCATTCTGTCTTACTGATTTGGACCTGTGCAAGCTGTGCTTTTTCAGAAAAGAAAAGAATTAATGTTGGTTCAAAAGTGAAAATGAAAAAAGTCAAGCTAATTTAGCTTCTTAGTGTTTACAAACACACTGGATTTGGTAGGGGGTTTTCTACATTTTATTTCTGTAAACAGTTAACATCAGAATGTGGGAGTTTTGTGGTTGTGATGGAAACTGAGAACCTGGCTAACTACAAGCCTTGCAGTAAGCACTCCGTGCAGAAATGATGGTTGCTTACTGTCCATATTTCATATTTAAAGTCAGATACCATGGTAAATAACATCCAGCTTCATTGATTTCAGTATCTTCAGGGTCTTTCTAATCTTTCACAGAAACTTTGTTGGCTTCAGAGGGAGTTTTTTATGTACGCAAGTAAGTTGCCCCTAGCTTCTAGGAAATAACTTCTTAAGACTGTAGGTTTGACTGCTACAGGTGCTGGAGAGCTGCCATTAACACAAGCTCATCATAGGTCAGCACCTTTCAGTACCCAACAGGGTGATGTCTTTTAGCTTAGATACAAGAAGCCACTCCTAAGGCAAGAGTGAAGGTGGTACTCAACTTCCCATGGCACGAATACCTGACATAGGCTTTGCCTGGCTCTGCTTTATCCTTCTGATACAGCCAGACCTATTCTAAAAGACATGTCTTCTCCTGGAAGAGCCTTAGTGCCTTAGTTTCAGACCTAAGATTTCTGTTAACTTTGCCATAAACATATCAATTGCAGAGTTCTGGTCTTTACACTCTGCATTATTTATTTATGTTCCTTCCAGAGAACATTAAGTAATATACAAGAAATTATATACTGTGGTGTATATTTAGTCCAAATGTGTTTTTGTCTAGAGTAATGTAGTAATTTTTTAATGTTTGAACTGATCTGAACACATACCTCAATTGTAAATCCACCCAATAATTCTCCTTTAGAAACACCACTTTATGTTTCAGAGAGAACTAATTGCTAAACAGCAAAATCCCTTTTCAGTTGAATTCTAGATGCCAGATTTCCAACTATAATTCTTCATTCTTATTAGAAGGAGTCTCAGCGTGTCAACATTCTTATTGATGTTTTCTGCTGAATGCTTTTTTATAAACTGAACGTAATTAAATGTAAGTAGACTGGTATTTCATCACAGCTCAAGGGTATAAGGCTAACACATTTTTTCTCCTGTTATCTCTCCAGTTCTCTTTCTTCTTACATGAAAAGAATGCAAAGTATCAGCATTCTTTAAGGTTGGGAAGTTTTATGACCTCTCCTTAGGAAGCTGCAGCATTTGAACAATGGTGGAAGGGCTGTTTTGCTTTTCAGTTGTGTCCCAGAATTATGTCAATTTTAATGAGTATATTTTCAAAGTACTTGCTGGCTGAGAGCTAAAGGTTATAAGCTGTTTTAAAGTATGTATCTATATTTTATTTTTTCTTTGCACAAATATTCAGTTTGTTTAGCAGTTTTCATTTTTTCCTGCTTGTCCAGATTACATAATTTAAATTCTTCTTTCTTTTTCTTTTNTTTTTTTTTTTTTTTTTTTTTTTTTTTTTTTTTTTTTTTTTTTTTTTTTTTTTTTTGTGTCTAGTATTACAATTTTTTTATACTTTCCACAGAAAATTAGTTTTATGTCCACCAATTATCCTGTGTTAAGCATTTATCAAAATACCATTAGAATGTTTTTCATGCCTGTGCTGTGTAGGTGTGGGATGGGGTTAATTCTCATCACAGCTGCCCTCATGGTCCTGTGTTTTGGATTTGTGACCAAAGTAGTGTTAACATAACAGTGTTTGGGCTGTTGCTGAGCAGTGCTTGCATAGCATCAAGGCTTTCTCTTTCCCACTCTGTGCCCTGCAGTAAGTGGGAGAAACGGAAGTGAGCGGATGTGTGGGTGCTTGGCTGTTGGCCCAGGTTATCCCACCACAGTGCTGACTGTGGGAAGCTGAGTCCCAGCTTCACTGTGTCTTAGGAGTGGCTGCTTGTGCCAAACATGAGTACCTGTCAGGTACTAAAAAGTGCTAACCTATGATGAGCTTGTGTTAATGGCATCTCTTTAGCACCTGGAACAGCCAACCCTACAGTCCTAAATGGCTTCCAGGAAAATTTGTCCCCAACTTCATCTTTTGGAGGTGACATGGTCCTATTTCTCCAGATCTTCCTTCTTGCCCCTCTTGAAAAGGGACATGAAGTTTGATTTCTTCTGTCTTCAGAAACCTATTTGTGATTGCCACGCCCTTTCAAAAGTGGTAAAGAATTTGTAGTCACAGCAGACAGCTGTTCCAGCACTACTGAATGCACCCCACCCAGTCTCATGTGCTGGCTTAAGCGATCCCTAGCTCTGCTAGTTACCCTTTACCATCAGTAATGCTTCAGTTGCACTGACCATTATTAGGTTCCTGGCACACCTGAGAGAAGAACATGGCAGTAAAAACTGATGCAAAAAGAACACTGAGTACCTCACCTTGTCTATATCTTTTGTCAGTCGCTGTCACCACATTTTATTGTAATACTGTTCTTTCTTCCCTCCCTTTCCAGCTAAAACCAGTAAGCTGCCAGAGGCTTTCCACTTCCCATTTCACTGCCTGTAATGCATTTTGATGAATTACCAGAGGCAGCACCAGCCACCAGGCAACATCCTGACATTGCTTTCTTGAAGAAATACTGTCCCTGGATCTTGAATCCCAGCAAAAGTGGAATCATGATATTGGTCTGGTAATAGCTGAACTACCAATTTGGTGTTACAATTTGCAAGCCATGTTACAAGGCCATGGGAAAGAATGACTGATACTGCCAGGTCAAGGAAAATGTGTATCAACAAGCACAGCGAGGGTCACCACCATCATTTATGGATGCTCTGCAAGGGTAAGAGGTGGGCTGAATGGATCATTCTGAATTCATCACATTCTTTTGTCAATATCTGTCCTAGAGGACTAAAGGGACCCATAATCCTCTTTGCAGCAACCTCATTTATTATTTTTTTATAGGCCATTTCTGTCCAACTCTACTGATTTTAAATTCTTGGCTGTTACAGTATTCCTGGTTCCCCCTGAAGGACAAGTCTGCTAGAAATATTGTCTCTTAGGGTCATCCTGAAACAGCCTCAAATTTACACAGATTACCTGAGGAAGTTCTGGCTCCCCAAACTTCCTCATCCTTCTGTCCAAGGGTTAGTGCTTCTTCCTTGCTGTTTTCATCTCCTCCTTATCCTGCTTGCCCTCTTCCATGGCACAAGCTTATCTTGGTTTCCAAACCTGTGTCTGACACAACAGTTTGAGAGTTTATAACTCTAAAGGATAATGCTTTGCTCTGAAACTCAACTGCACTTTTGCTGTCATTAGCATCAGCCGTAACTCATACTCATGTCACCGTCCCCGTCCATCAGTTGATTCCTGTTTAAATTCAATCACAGGTTAAGAGTGCATCCTTCAAAACAGTCTGTTAGGTGTGCCTCTGGTTCTGTAATGCTTATTGTTGCCTCTGGCCTCCCCTTTCTGTACTCTATTGCTATCTTTTTCCAATGCAACAATGAAAATAGCTCCATGTGGTCCTCTTTCAAATTCTTTACAGATTAGCCAGTCCTCCATGTTGCTGCTAACTCCAAATACCTGATGAAAATCCCTCCAGCAACAGGTTGTTGTGGAAGAAATGCCCTGTTTCTTTGCTCTTCTCAGCCCCATATGTCAGTTAAATACGTGTTGTTTGCCTGCTTCTGTTCACATAACCTTCTTGGACCTTTGGAGACAATCCTGGAATAAAGCTCGGCTGCATCAAGCTCACCCTCAGCAAATGAAATACGTATGATAACAATACAGCTGCTTTTTAGTCTCGTGGGCATTTATCATATCTCATGACTTCCAACTCTGTAATAAAAAACCCCCCTCAATATTAAAAATACCAAACAAAAAATATCATGCAATTCCCAAATGCTTCCACTCTGTCTCTTGGAATGGTTTTTATGGCCTGTTACTCATACGCCTTGTCCCACATGGGCATTTGTGTTGTCTCTGCAGCTCTGCAAATGCTGAGAATCCAGCAAAGGTAACCTATGCCTGGAGAGGCTTCGTCTGTTCCTGAAGTAGCTTTGGAGTGCTGTGGCAGTGTCTCAGAAGTGCTGTGTGAGAGCCTGCATGCTGCACTGCCCACAATTAGCTGCGCCATGGACCTGCAGTGAATCAAACCCTGTGCTACAAATATAACTGTCAGCTGGGGATACTCTTCAGACATCCCATGCCTGACATATCCTGTGGGGTAGAGCTCAGTTGCGTCGTGTCCAGGGATCATATCTGATAGGCTGATGTGGCATAGTCCATTGTTACGTTTGTATAAAACATGAGCAAAGCCTTAGGT
This sequence comes from Rhagologus leucostigma, assembly GCA_013397725.1. NCBI lineage: Eukaryota > Metazoa > Chordata > Aves > Passeriformes > Rhagologus > Rhagologus leucostigma. The sequence goes on along the minus strand of VZTD01002082.1, from coordinate 796,057 downwards.
GAAATAAAACTTTCTGATTAAAGTGATAATACACCCTGACTTCCAGAAGTATTTTCAGTTTTGATCAGGTAGGAAGAGAAGTGCATCAGCTGGTGATAAACTCATTAACAGTTTGCTAATACTCAAGCCAATGAGATGACAATGTCTGGTTTGCCAGAAAGAAAGCAGCATTTTCAGAGGGGCATGGGAAATCAGTACTCAATAAAAAGATCCAAAGTGAGGGATCGCTTTTCATCTAGGAAGGGAAAGTTAAAAATTTTGTGGGAAGGTGTAAGATCACTAGGGTTAAAAAGATAATGGTACAGGAGTTATGGGGAAAAGTGTGGCTGCTACTCGCCGTATGGAATGCAGTCAGCATGTCCGACCTCCCCCACTCAGTACAATCCAAGGGGGACTAAATGGGTGATGGAGCAGAGTGGAGCCACCATGCCCAGGCTCTGCCAAAACCCTTGCGGAGGAGGTTCAGTGGTACTTTCCAGCTGATAAACCACACAGCACTGAAAACCAAGGGAGATAAAGGAAGATGTCCTGCTGTTACATCAGCAACAGTGGCAAAATCTTGGACTGATCCATGTCCCCATCCCAAGGTTATCTCACTTACCATCCAGAGATATCCACCCCCAAGATACGACCACCACTCACTAGTAAGGTGTGTGACTAAAGTCACCCAAGCTCCACCTAAATGTAAAGAAATAGTGTAAAAGTAAGCTAAGAGAAGGAATTGGGGAAGACTCCGGGTGGGATCAGTTGTGTGCCTGAGCCTGTCTTCTCCCCCACAGAGATGCCTTTTGGGTAGAGAACTGTGTTCTCTGCATGCTGAGGGATCATCTCAAGCCAGCTTTTACTGGGGATTAGAGCTTGTTAGTATATTGCTTTGAATTAGTATTACTTTGAATATATTTTTGCGGTCTCACAATTTCATTTATGAAGAGTGTTATTCTGTAAACTGTTAATGTGAGTCCTTCAAGGATGCTGGCTGTCACTGGCAGTGGGTAAAGGTGTGGAGACCCAGGAGGGGTTTCTCTGTTTGGTGTGTGACCCCGAACAAGTCAGTCTCTGATCTAGTGAACTGCTCAGTGAAGGGTCCCCCTAACAGGACGCTGACAGGCTGGTCGGGCACAAGGGTCTGAGGTTTCCTGGGTCTTGGCTTTCCTTGACTGATCAAACACAAAGGGTTTGAGTAACTCTCTCTTTTTCATGTGATAGAAAAGAAATTTGATTTCAACTACCTCCTTAAAATGTGTTTAAATGAATATATTATGAAAGGCAAGATTCTTTCCTGAGCAAGATCCCCTTCCATGACCTCACCCTGAGGATGTTTTCAGGTTTTTCAAGGCTGAATCCTCTGTCAAGAGGGTGTGAATTTCTACAGTCTCAGCTGCCTCAAAATGGGTGAGAAGAAACTTTAGAGCCAACATAAATAATGACTAAAGATTTGCATGTGTTTTCTGTTTCCTTTTGGCACTTTGACTTCAGAAAATTCTGCAAGCACCTATTTTAAATTCTGAAAGCAAATATTTTTTTGCCTTTTAGTTTAGGCTTCAATTAAGGCTGATTTCAAGGTAAATAGCTAATGACTTAATCCCATTGGTGCAGCTAACCTTAGAAGCAGTTTAGTGTAATATTCTTGCAATACCCAGCATCCTGTACATTTTGTTTTTCCATCTTGGAGCTTGTCAGATAGGGATTTAAGTCAAAACAACATTGTCTGGTGACTTGAGCTAGTCAGGAAAGCAGCAGAATAGTGGAGGAGAATATTTAACCTAAGAATTGTGCCAGTTTTGGTGTGAAAGTATTTCCTAATAGTGAATGAAAAGATTTTTTTAAATGTCGAGTTTCATAACGTGAAAGGCATGCAGCACTGTGAAAAGCAGTAGGAAAATGGTCTGTTATAAATATTTGAACTCTTGCTGAGGTATCTTTTCGCCTTTGTCCTCCCTGGTATAGCTGAAACTAACATCTCTATTGAGCTTAAAGAACCAGGTCAATCAACTATTGAACACACAGTGTTTGTTGCCTGGGGAAATGAATAATTAATGTAGCCTCACTAATCTGATATCAAAGGGAAGGAAATGTAATAGCAAATAGGCCTACGTGTAAGGAGAAGAAAAAGAAAATAGCAATATCCTATCAGCTCTGCTTAAGTGGTTCACACACATGAACCTGAGCTGAGGGTGCAAACTGAAATGCTTAGTGAAAATAGGTTGATGGAAAAACCAGAAAAATTTCTTCTGCTGGGAAGAAAAGTGAGATGAAGGAAGAAAAGGTTTCTGAGCCTGTTCAAAAGAAAGCAAGGAAAGTATTTTCAGCTGAAGATTTTGGACTTAGAGATGAAATCACTGCTGCTAAGCTCGGCTATTCTCTAAGGTAATGAAAGATTCAGGCTGCTTGTATTTCTGTAACTTCTTCAGTATATCCTGCCTCTGAATGTAACTTAGCCAAATCTAGAGGTAGAAATCCATTTCATTTTCTATTCACTGTCAGAATATTTCTCTTTAATGGTTCTTTCTCTATTAAATGGTAAGAATGTGTTGGGAGGATGGTGGGAGGGATATATTCTGAAGATATTCCTAGAATCTTGGTTAAATTTTTGAAAGGAGATGCTGTAGTCCAAATGTTCAAAATTGTTTTAGAGCCAGTACAATTCACACAGAAAGTGTGGAAAAAAAAGGTTAAAAAAGGAAACAGGAGCTGGTGAACAGGAAGTGTAACCACAAGAACATTTCTTGAGATCGTTGAGGTTCCCAGAAGCTGCAGTGAAATTTATGCACGTTTCTGTTTTATGAAACAACTGAAAAACTGAGCTTGCAGTCAGAAGTGTGGAAAGGATGGGGAACTCGCAGTACAGTGGGAAGAATAGTTTAGGGGGGACTTTGTATACTTTTTTCTTATCTTGCTTTGTATATTTTAAAGCCTTTTCTCCATGAGAAAGTTGCACCAGTCTGTTTAGGTATGCAGTTTTAAATAAATACGATAGATATTCCTAATGAAGCTGAAACTGATTTCTTTTCTCTTTAATTCAGGACAATGAAAAACTTCCATAAGCTATACCAAGTGAGAAGGTCTACACAAGAACCTACATTTGTTAAACAAGATTGGTTTAAAACCTTCTTTAAATTAAGTGAGTGTATTTTTCTGTTGTGAAGGCTTCCTGCATGTGTATTGTCTGCATAAGAGGCAAACCTGATGCAAGTATTTCATGGCTGTTGAGAAACAACTGAGGATTCACCATTTTTCAGAGAAGTACTTTGAGAAAGAAGCTGGAAATAAGAAAATTTGTCTGGCTCATAGAAACAATGACAACAAAAAAAGAAGCCAAATACCAACACGTCGAACAAACAGGAAATTCCGTATACAGCACAAAATTGGACCACAAAATCAGAAATTAAATACGTTGAAAGACAGAAGGGCCTGTTCACCACTCAGCTTTAAGGAAAGCAGGATCATTCATAGAGTCAGAGAAGCATCACATTTAGCTTGGTGAAGGAGCCAGCTGACAAATTCGGAGAATTTAAAGCATGTCATGTTTAGCACTCTGAAAGGTGAAAGAAGAGTTAGTGACACGTCTTTGTTCTTAACAGATCGAAGTCAGAAAGGCTGCTGCGTTTGCACCTCATAGGCAAAGAGCACAGGCAAAGTCATGTTCATCCCTGCTCTGCTCAGCACATAAGAGAAATGCAATCTGGACTTCAAAAAGATCAGTGTTGCATTCTGCTGCGACGTGGGTGGACCGTTGGAAACCTGTTGTGAGAGAAGGAAACTGAACTCCTTTCTCAATAGGTTGGCATGGAGATTTTCTCTTCTCCAGTGGTTCATATATCTTTGTGAAAGCATAGTAAGCACTGGAAGGGAGTCTGGGTAGAAGATGGACTGTTCAGATCTAGGAAATAAGGCAAAAAACAGAATTTGAGAAGAAATAAATGGCAAATTGCGCAATATTTTTAATGAAAAATTTCCTCCTTTTACAACCATCTGTATGTTGCAGTGAGGTGACCGTGAGAGAAGTATGAAAAGATAAAGTATATGGGATTCTTTCAATAACACAGAATGGCAGTGAAGGGAGAAAAGCAATTCTGATAATAAACGTAAGCTAGGGAAAGGAAGAAGTCATAGCTGAGAAATAAGAGAATCCATGGACTAAAAATACCTAGTGGTAGTAGTAGGAGACCATTACATGGCTGACTGCAGACTAATTGCATTTGTTCAGTCATTGTGAAAATGGATACAGATGGGATGCACAAGTTTGGAAATATCTTACTGCTAAAGAGAAAATAAAGCAAATGTTACGTGATAAACCATTACCTAAGATGATGTTGCAGTGAACTCAGAAGATCATATGACTAAAGTATTCTTTTCTGCTTTAGCAGCTCTTTTAATTAAATTTACTAGTTCTTTTTTCCGGACAAAAAGAAATGGAGGATGGTGATTGGGTGAAGAAAAGGAGGCCAATCTTAGCTAGCAAGATAGGTTTTTTCAGTCTGTGACTGAGTAAAGCTTCCTTGCTTGAAACTGAACTTAGTTTTGTTAAAGTGTTAGAGTTGGTTGTAGAGATTCAGTGGTTCAATGAGTGTTTTGCATTTTCTCCACTGCTGTGGTATTGCAAGTTCTTAGTGGGATGCCTTTGGAGGCACAATCCAGATTTTACAAGATTTTTCTGAGTAGAAACAGCTGGGGAAACAGCTGATATCAAAGTTAACAATTCCTCAGAGGTCTGAATACATTCCAGATTAAAAAGGAGAAAAAGAAAATCCCAGACACATCTTTCGTATCTGATTTTCATATACTGATAGTACAGCTAGTGGCAACTGAGACTCACAGCTGTTATTCCTGACTGCTCTGATTTTATTAAGTGGTTCCTGGAAAGTAATTTTGAGTCCCAGCAAATCTTGTATTGGTCAGAGAGAAAGAATAAAGTACAAAAACTCTGTCTCCAGCTGCATAAACAACACACTGGAGTCCTGCTTAGTTCCCAAAATAGTAGGAGATGGCTGATGTATGCCAGGGAGGAAATCTGCCTTGCCAGTTAGTGTCCATCATTTCCCACAGTTCAGACAGATTCACCTCTCAGAGACACCGGGCAGCCTTTGGGCCAGATGGCTGGCATGTCATTTTCCGCAGCTGAGGAAGGGCACGTGGTACCCTCCACTGGAGGAATCATGAGATGTACAGGGCAACGAGTTTCTCTGAGCAGGGTGACTGCGACATTTAGCGCGAGTCTCTCAGAGAGCTACTTCACTTTTCATTGCTGCACCACAGGTAAATCAGCTTTACTGCATGCACTTTTCTCTTTATTTGTCTCTTAAAGCACCCTGACACAAAACTAGTACATGTTTTTTTGCAAAATGCTTTGAGGCTGCTGGATAAAAGCGGAAAGAAAATGCAAAAGACGTTTTGTGAATAGATTTAAGTCTGAAGATTAAAATATTTCTGAGTGGTGAGCAACTCTGAGGTATTTATGGTACTTCTTTAGGCTCTCTCAATTACCCAAATAAAGAGGAAGTGCAGGCCCTTGAGCTCTGGTAATTCAGCACAGATTTTCATTTATTTTGACTAAATTGCTACAAACTTACACAATCCACATTAAGCCTGAAGAATATGAAACAGCGTTTCGAAGGATCTGTCAGAAAAAACCTTATGGCCTTTGAAAAATATCCTAGAAAACCATAGAAAAGATTAAAATTACACCACAGAAACTCAGAAAATTGAATTGTCAGGGGGAAAAAGAGCTTGTGAAGAAAGGAACAATAGGGAGGGGAGACAGAGCCAGTGATAGTAGTTTCAATGTTATTTAGAAGAAAGAGGAGGTCAGGCAGAGCAGTATACACCAAAGAATTGTGTCTGGAACTTAACAAATCAGAAGGAAAAGCTCACACACTTGCTAGCAATAGTCCACATTTCTCACACTTAGCTGACGGCAAGAGGGAAGACTGAAAAAGCACTCCTGCGGGTACATAACTAAGAAAGTTTAGAGAGCATTGCTATTCACTCTGAGAAAGATGGATATTAAATATTTAAATCAATTTAAATGCAACTGTTCTAAGTCAGAGAAAATCCTCAAGTGCATCAAAGATGCGTGAGGGTGTTGGTAGCAGGCTTTCCAAGGAAAGGACCTGAAAAGCAATTACCTGAGATGTAATACCTACGCATCTGTCAGCCATGTCTGAAAACCAGGTGCTTAAGCTGGTATGACAAAGCCATTTTCCAAATATGTAGGTTGTGGCTGCAAAGGAGAGGCTCTAATTAGTATTCACTGATGTCTGTCCTCTGGACTCCCAGCCTCGGCAGCCTTTGTGTGTTCCTCCATCTGAGCCTACAAAAGACCAAGCAGACATGCCTGTAACAGGTACGTTTCTAACAGTGACTGTAGAACCATGGCTTGTCAGGCCAAACAAGAGCCAAACGTCCTGGCTGGAAGCAGGAGAGAGCACAGAGAGCAGCTTTGTGGATGGCATATGTGCCTACAAGTCTGGTTCTCTGCACCTTGATATCAGAGGTGGCCCTAAGCAAGTCACTTAAAAATAATAATTTGGAGAAAATCAGTTGTATGCAATAATGCCCGATGTCACAGCGCTGAAGTTTGACGTATGCAGTTTGACGTATTCACCTGAGTGGAAGCTCTTGCTAGGAAACAGAAATCAAAGATCCCTTTTCCTCTGAAGAAATACATGGAAGATTCAAATCCGTATCAGTGGTTTTCTAGGAGAATATTCTCAACAATTAACAGATCATTATCCCAGTGGAAGGGAGTAGGAGAGACTGCTCCTTCTGGGACATGCCTCTTAACTTTGCTGACTGGAGCACACCTAACCTAAGGATCCACATTATATTTAGAGGCAATTGTTCACCTGCAACTATGTCTCTGCCAACATATTAAACAGGGCTAAAGAGTCTTCTGTGGCCGTGAACTTTGCAGACCTGGCCTGGCTGGCTTGACCTGTGTGCATCCATGACATAGCAACTAGCCTTAGGTCTCCTCCATGGGGTGTTTCTGTGACTCCAGGATATAAATACCAGGTTTCTGCCTACCTTTTAGTTCATAGTGTCTGAGGCAATGAGAATGCTGTAAGGCTGATGGTTATTGCTGAAAGAGAAGCCATGTGTTGCATGCATTATGATGTGGCATGACACATAAAAAATGAGTTTGATTGCACAGTCCCCTGCAAGTGCACTGAAGAACAGTGCAGGTCAAAAAAATGTGGTACAGTCTTGTCTATGCTGCCTGGTGTTCTTGGTCTTTGGTTCAGCTGTCTCAGAGGCTGTGGTTAGGTGTGGGCAAACCTGTGTTAGGGACCATACAAGCAATGTGGCACACAGTCAGGTGGCTACAGAATGTTCTTGAACGGGCCTCCAAATCTTGTTCTAGTAAGGTGCACAAGCACAGTCAAAAAAGAATCAGTCTATGTACAAGAGCAAAACTTAAAGCATCTAAGTAGCTTCACTGCCGGAAACAAAAATGCTCAATTGAATAAAAAGGAGCTTTTAAGAATCGGGTGCTTAAATTGTTTTCTGGCCTTTGTGTGCACCTCAGCTTATCAGCAGGGAGGGTAATCACATGCCCCTCTGCTCAGTGTTATGAAGATGAATAACATAACAATTTTACAGGATTCAAATGAGAGAATCATGAGGGCCAAACAAGGACTTTGAGTAGTTTGGCCATGAGAACAGAAATGCAGTTTGACTGCAGTACTGTCCTTCAGTGTTGCAGACTCGCTCAGCTCTGTCAACTACAATTAACTGCACTGTTGTAAATTGGCCATAGTACTGTATTGAAATTTTCCAATTCCAGATACCTCTGTAGCCCTTTGAATAACCACTGAAGCAGTACCATGTGCCTAAGCCAGGTTCCTCTGATCCACACTGTTGATGAGGATACTAAAAATTGATATATGTAATTATTCTTGCACTCCCTCTTTTCATCCGAATCTCCTACATTACTCACCAAAGTCCTCAAATATAGCATGTCAGCCCCCAAGGTGCACTGAAATCCCAGGTGGGTTGGGCTCTCTCTGTTTCATGTTATAAGCTGCATGATAGCACTATGAACTGGAACCCCATTCAGCCTCCTGAAGCTGGAGATTCTTTGCAAAGTGATGTGTCCTTCCCTGGGCTAGGTCATGCTATTGTATGCTGCTTAGCAAATTCTCTGATGCCAGCATTTCAGTTCTGTCAGAAATCCCAGTTAGTTGTTCTTCCCTCTGTAGATCAGAGAAAATATTTTAGATGTCCTTTAGTGTGTTGCTTTTGCAGTGCCTTGAAATCTTCTGAGTTTTATGGATCCCTTCTCCTTCAGGCTTTGGTGCAGTTCATGTAACCTGTTACTGCTTCCAACCACCATTCCCTGTGAAGGACATGCTGTAGAAGAACTTGGTCTTTTGCTCAAGCCCATAGCATAGAAATCCCCCTCCTATAAGGACAGGCTGAGAGATCTGGATCTGTTCAGCCTGAAGAAGAGAAGGCTCCAGGGAGGCCTTGGAGCACCTTCCAGCACCTAAAGGGCCTGTAAGAAAGATGGAGAAAAACTTTTTAGTAAGGCCTGTTGTGATTGGACAAGAGAGAGATAATGATTTTAAACTAAAAGAGGGTTGGCCTAAACTAGATATAAGGAAAACATTTTTTACAATGAGGGTGATAAAATAGTGGAGCAGGTTGTCTGGAGAAGTGGCAGAATCCCTATCCTATCAAGGCCAGATTGGACAGGGCTCTGAGCAACCTGATCTGCTTAAAGAGGTCCCTCCTCATTGCAGGGCGGTTGGGCTAGATGGCCTTTAAAGGTCCCTTCCAACCCAAACTATTAAGGGTTAATAATTTCAGTGTTTGAACTGCAGTTAGTGGACTGGATTGCGGGGAAGTGGGAATTCTGGTTTTGACAGCTACATGCTCATTTCCAAGATGCTGTACAGTTTACTTCATTTCTAAGAGTACTCTGTACTGTTCCCTGGGCACCCTGGGCCTGTTAGGAAGAACATTTCCAGCAGGCTGATGAAGATCATCCTTTCCTTCTGTTCAGCACTAGTGAGGCTGTGTCCAGAGTGCGAGGCTCCCCAGTACAAGAAAGACATTGGCGTACAGGGGCAAGAGCGAAGAGCCACAAAGATGATGAAGGGACTGGAGCATGTCTCACATGGTGAAAGGGTGAGAGAACTGGTACTGTTCAACCTGAAGAAGAGAAGGCTCAGAGGGGATGTAGACAAAAAGGAGCCAGACTTTTCTCAGTAGTGCCCAGTGACAGGACAAGAGAAACTGACACACAGGAAATTCTACTTAAACATGAGAAGAACACTCCTTTTACTGTGAAGCTGAGTGAGCACTGGAACAGGTAGTCCAGAAAGGTTGTGGAGTGTCCATCCATGGGGATATCTGGACATGACCCTGAGTAACTTGCTGTAGCTGACTCTGTTTTGAGCAGAGGGTTTGGACTAGACAGTCTTCAGAGGTCCTTCCAGTTTCAGTCATTGTCTGATTCTGTGATTCTGTTTTATCTGTTTCCAAGGTATAACAGGAGATGATGAAGGCTGTGAAGTACTTAAATACTTCAGTAATAGTGTGAAAAATTACTTATAAAGGCAAATTTTGAAAATATAATTTTCCTTGGAGAATACTGAAGAAAGAAAAGGCTGGCGATGTCTTCTTTCATGCCCAAATACATTGCTCTCTAAACCCTGTGCAGTTTCAGGTGTTTTAAGTACAGTCATCTGCTATTTGCTCAATTACAGAGATACAGTTCAGGCTGCCCAGGCACATTTAAGAGCTGTATCAGGGCCTTAAAATGAGTCAGTGCTGTAACTAAGAGTTTTCTATCTTTGTTTTTATCTTGTTTTAGCAATCATATTGCAGGCTGCACTGCCTAGATTCAATTCCGGTACAAATGGAATTTATTTATTCCTTTATTTATTGTAAGAGGAAATTGACTTTGGTATGTATGCTAAATAGAACAGTAGAAATATTCCACAGTTGGAAAAGCCTAATGTTAAGTTACATTGTTCCATTGTTTTCCTGTCATGGCATATTAAATCGTTGCCAAGCATTCTGGTACATTTCTGTAATGCTGTGGCAGATTCTCAGTGGAATGGAGTTTTTATCTATCATGTTAATGAATGGTTTAATAATACAGTAAGAAAGACTACTCCCATAAAATGCTTTAATGATGGATGTCAGAACAGTTTCTACAATGGATTTGTTCTAACAAAGGCAAATGTGCTTCCTCAGGCATCTGTGGGATTGCTACTAATAAAAAGAAGAAACATCATTAAATTGGTAACATCGTGTGCCTATGCTTTTATCATCCTTACTTCTTCTTTTATTACATTTTACTAGATGTTTTTGAAACATAAATTGTAAAATATTTTTTGTCACTTTTATCAGTGGAGTTGAAGAACCTGTGTTCATTGCAGTGTTCCCCACAGCATGTTCTTCTCGTAGCATGTCTTTAAATATATCTAAGCCACATACACACAGAAGACTGCCACTCTGTCTATTAGATTGATGTTCCCTGGGAATAACCAATAGCAAATGATGATGCTATAAAAAATGCAATCACTGTTCTGTATTTGAGAGAGTGTTATAAGCATTTTTTCCTCTTTGTTTGACTAGCAAGTCATGGCTGCATTTTGAACTTAAGGTGGAATAAAGTCTCTACCAGGCAATTCAGATTATTACCCTAAAGTACTAAACATCAAACCTTTATTACCCTAAAGTACTAAGTATCAAACTTTTCCTCCTATTGTTTCTGTAAAGATATAATTAGAAAAGTTATGTTAACTTTTTTCTGATACCAGGAACAGAAACAAAGCAGGTGTGGAAAGGACAAGTCCTGAGTAAAAGTAGAAAAATAAGTACAGATTTAAGGACAGAACAGATTTCATTACAATACTGAAACGCCTTAGATTATAAAATAGCAACTCTTGTTGAATGTTTTCTCCTGTAATGTCATACATTAAGATCATGTAGAAAACAGTTTTAATTAGCAGTCAATACCTGCAAAATGTCTTTTGCTTTCTAAAATAAAAAAAAGTTGTAAATTACCTGTATCTTGTATAAAAATATGTCCATGCTTTGCATGTCTTGTCTGCATCCTAGGTAATACACTGGGGAGACAATCTTTCCTCCTTGCATGAAACTCTCATTTAGGAGCATAGTAAACCTCAGAGTAAATTATTTACTCCATCTCTCTGTGGTTTTGCATCATAGGAACCATAGAGTTGCAAGCTTATATTAAATATATTTCAGTTCAAGTTGGAAACCCTGTCAGTGGCCAGCACTTGGTGCATCAAAAGAGACAAGCAAACAACCAACCCAAAATCTGATTGTCTACTACTAAACATCTAGGGGAGAAATTTTGTCTTTACTCTTGCTAAGATTATTATTAGACCTGAAGCAAGTGACATGAATGCTCCTGTACCTAACATTCGCATCCCATTTTTGTCCAAAAGGAGTTTTTGGAAGCCTACTGCAGGTTAAAGAATTATCTAATGTAGTATATACATATAATATGTGTACATAGGTACACATATCAATTAAATTTTTATTTGTGTATGTATAAATATGTAGATATATCAAGTAAAACACAGAATATGATATCATTTTAGTCAGGCATAAGACATTATTCTGAGAAATTTTCCAAATTGTTAGTTTCATTGATGAAAATAACATTTAAAGGTCAATTGCAAATTGTTTTTAAAGTATTCTTTTTCTGTGTTTTTTGCCCTGACAGCTGTACTCTAAAGCTTTGACAAGTTTCCAGGGGAACTAATGTCTGCAAATGTGACTGATAATTGAATAACACAATTTTATTTCCTAATGGTACTACTAAATCTAATTGGCACAATGCACTTTCCTGAAAGCTTTGTGTCTTTAAAAAGTGACTCTTTCTTCAATTCTATGAAAAATATATAATTAGTGCTCATTATTGCACAAGTTGTGATTTGACCTTTTTCCTACCACTCTAGAGAGCTGAAAAAAGATGTTTACATACAGACCTGCATAACTGCTGGGACAGGATTTAGATATCTACGACCAAAATTGCAACCAACATTACAAAGTTACCTTTTTCTTTTTTTTTTCCAATACATTACTCGTGGGTTTGTGCTTATGAGCAAACTTAGAAGTGCCTGAGTCATTTTAGGGCAAAGCCTATCCAAACTTATTCATTCAAACAAATCTTGGGTAGCAGCCATTAGACAGGTACTTGGCCACCTATTTTGCCAGAGAGATCCTGTCACAGGCACTGCCTAAGTGCCTTAAGCGGCTGATTATCTGCTCTCAGGTTAGCAGTCCGCTGCCATTCTCCACTTCCACTTGCCTCTCCTCCTCTGCTCTGTGGTTAGTGCATTTGGCTCAGCAATCTGAATTTGAGTCTCTTCTTTTGCTTTCCAGAAGCTGGTTTTAAGAATGCAGCTTTGGTGAGACATACATTGTACGATTTGCACCTTTTCGGTATTTAAATCTTCTCCAAACTGCCCTGTAATTGATTGAGTAAATAAAGCATTTCATCTTGGAAGACGAAAAATTTTTAGCAGGTTTTGTGATTTCCTGTGTTTGGTATATCATGTATCCAGAAATTCAGAGGTTTCTGTCATCCAAACAGGTTCCCTGAGAGTGGGAATTATTCCCGCTTTACTACAAATCTACAAATGCTGTTTTCCTTGGGAAGGTAATTCTCCATAACATCTCAAGCCTTGAGCTCCCAGCTGAAAATAGCAACCGGGAGCCCAGGGAGCCCAGAGTGCCAGTCATTTTTGCAAAGAAGCTTCTTAATAATAGACCAGCTGCAGGAGGCACAAGTATCTGCAGAGCAAACCCATCTGCATCCTCTAGGGAAGAATGGAAGACAAGAGGGCTGTGTCAGATATGAGGAAGCAGCAAGGTCCTAAAAGAAGTCCATATGGGATAATTGTGGTACAAACCAAAAGCCTCTGGAGGTACAGGAAAGGTCAGCTGGTGGCAAAAGAAGAAGGGTAGTGGTTGCTCCTTGGCACCTTAGGAAGCATCAGAAAAATGAGCTGGTTGCAAGTTCATACAAACACATTGAGGCAATTTTCCATGCATCCTGTAGCTTACCTTCTAAATGCCTTTTCCTTAGATGGTGTGAATACTGGAAGTTTCTGTGAGTTAAGGGTCAGCTAGACAATTCTGTGGGGAAGAAAACGAACTCAAAATTATCAAGTACTAAGCTGCCACATCTGTCCCAGGTGGTCACCGAGTCACAAGTTCTGGAATGCTGGGAGAGAATTTCCTGAAACAGAGCATATTTTTGAAATCAGCATCTTGATAAAGGCACGTATGTAGAATCGAGAATTTATTGCTAGCCTAGCTAATGTTTTAACAGTCTCCTTTAACAGTCTGCTGCAAAAATTATATCGTTTATCCTCATTAATAATGCCATTAAAATTGTTGTGCAAGAAAATTATTGATACCTATGCATTTTCTCTGGTGTTGTGTTCGCCCTTCTGATGTCCCTCTGGGTGTCAAAATTCAGACTCAAGTCTTCCTCAAGATGAATAGTGAGAGTCCGAACAAATCATCAGCATCCTCAGGTCTCAGTTGGACACAGTAATGCGGGTGTCCCTCTTTCAGTCCTGGAGTTTTCCTGTCATAACCTGCCTCCTTTTTGCTTCCCAGCCACACACTGCTCCCTCCCCCATCCCCACTGCCCCAGGGGGCCTATTTGTCCCAAGTGATCCCAGAGTAGGGGTGCCAGCCTCCTGTCCTGGGTGCTCTTAGAGTGAGATCAGAGCAGGCACGTGGCCATCAAACAATTGCTGCTATTGTTAAAAACAGTTCGTGCCAGGGCAGGACACACACATCCTGAGACCCTGCACTGCCACCTCTAAAGCACAAGCCTCTGGCCAATTGTTTGATGGCAAACCCAAAATTTAGTGACTTGCAATATGCTCATCCTGTTTTGATCAGTTTTTCCCAGTTTTGGTCACTGTCACAAATAAGACACAGATTGTTGGACTTCTGGATCAACCAAGTGCAGCTGCTTTTACTTGCCAATGCAAGATTCCTTCAAGGGGGGTGGAGTCATGAGGAGCAATCAGATCTAGAAAACTCAAACTAGATACTTTTGTTTCTCCATCCCTAGTCAATAGATATTTTACGGGTCACTTCCAGTCAGTCCGGAGTCTCTGCTACTGTCCCCCCAAAAAGATAATCTTTCTATGAAAAAATGATTTTATTTCCTCAGAATGACAACGAGATAAGTTTTCACTTCCTCTTTGGACAGGAAAGTTCAAGCACGTCTATACATAGAAGTTTAAGGCCCCATAATCCAAGGGGAAATGATCAGTGATCTGCTGCACCATTTAGAAATACAGAGGTCTATAGGGCCAGATGGGATCCACTCAAGGGTACTGAGGGAGCTGTACTGGTGGAAGGGCTCACCAAGACACTTTTCATCATTTACTAGTCGTGGCTGATTGGGAAGGTCCCAGACAACTGGAGGTTGGAAAATGTGACATGCATCTACAAGAAGTGTCAGAAGGAGGATCTGGGGAACTACAGGCCTGTCAGCCTGACATTGGTGCAGGGAAATGTCATGGAGTAGATCATCTTGAGTGCCATCACATGACAGGTACAGGACAACCAGGGGGTCCGGCCCAGCCAGTGTGGGTTTAAGAAAGGCAGGTCCTTCTTGACCAATGTGATCTGTTCCTATGGCAAGGTGATGCGCCTAATGGATGAGGCAAAAACTGTGGGTGTTTTCTACCTGAACTTTGGTACTTTGACACCATTTCCCACAGCATTCTCCTGGAGAAAGTGCCTGCTCATGGCTTGGATGTGCACTCTTCACTGGGTAAAAAATTGGCTGGATGGCCACTAGAGAGTGGTGGTGAATGGAGTTAAATCAGATTGTCGGTCAGGCACTAGTGGTGATCCCCAGGGCTGTGTTATGGCCAGACCTATTTAGTATCTTTACAAATGATCTGGATGAGGGAATTGAGTGCACCCTCCATCAGTTCTCAGATGACACCAAGCTGGGCTGGAGTGTTGATCTGCTGGGGGGTGTCCAGAGAAGGGCAGCAAGGCTGGTGAAGGGTCTGGAGCACAATCTGATGAAGAGTGGCTGAGGGAGCTGGGGTTTTTTAGCCTGGAGAAATGGAGGCTCAGGGGTGACCTTACTGCTCTCTACAACTCCCTGAAAGGAGGGTTGAGTGAGGTGGGGGTTGGCCTCTTCTCACAAGTAACAAGTCACAGGATGAGAGGAAACTGCCTCAAGTTGCACCAGGGAAGGTTTAGATTGCATGTTAGGGAAAATTTATTCACTGAAAAGATGATCAGGTAATGGAAAAGTCTGCCCAGGGACGTGATGGAGTCACCATCCCTGGAGATATTTAAAAGACATGTCTTTTAGGGACATGGTTTTGTGGTGGACTTAGCAGTGCTGGGTTAATGGTTGGGCTCAATGATCTGTTAGGTCTTTTTCCAACCTAAACTATTCTATGATTTTATGACTCTATTTCTGCAAAGCCTCAAGCCAGCTCTGCCTCAGTTTAGAAGTGTGGAATCTACATTGTATCTTTAGTTAACAGTCATCATTTATTCTAATCAAGCAAATTCCCTCAGAAATCAATGGATTGAAGGCTTTGGAATTCGCAATAGTTACAATAAAAATTCTGGTTACTAAATAAGCTTCCAGGCCATCCACAGTGCTTTCAAAAAAGTTGTGTCTTTCCTCACCATTCTAAACTTGAAGAAATATTTTCTGTGGTACAGAGGAACATATGTCAAAACAAGACTACAGCCTGCCACACAAGTTCATCAATAAAACTTTCAGAACACACAATTTTAGTAGTGCAAGAAATTAGAGAAGGTAGGGAAGGGGCATCTGCCTCCTCCAGTGTGCAGGACGAGTCACCAGATCATGGTGAAGAATGCTTCTACAAGACCTTGTTCAAGATTGTCAGTGCTCCAAATTCACTCCTATTTAGTGTCTTTTGCCATTTTGTCTTTACTCAATCAGCACAGTACGTCAAATCCTCTAGGTGTGGAGAGAGGTCTACAGCCACATGTCCACTACTGTTCCTGCAGGGCTCCCAGGATTCTAAGCCATAAACAACATGATGCTGCTTTGATAATATGCTTTAACTTCAGTAGTTGGCTACATTTTTCTCCAATCTTTGCTATCCTTATTTAAAATCAAATTTAAATTAAAAGCAAGGGAAAAGAATGACTCAACTTTTTAGTTATTCCTGTACTGTTGTCTAGAGTTATGCTGTCAGACTCAGATCAATAATCACATCTGACAACTTCAAGTGAAGGTTTATTCTTGACTAAGGGGAAATAAAATAAAAGTTGGTGTAGAAGCAGTTTATTTGTAGAATTACCATTTTTCTCTATTACCCTGTATAGAGGTGTCACAGAGATAGACTGCATAGAAGACTCTGAAGAGTACTAAAAAGGCCACAAAGTGACAAAGTGTTTATTTGTAGAGAGTTGAAATATTTCCCAGAGGTCTATCTCAACTGCAGCACCCAGTGTAAATGGACTCTGATTTTAAAGGCAGAAGCTACTAATATGCATTTAAGTGATCTTCATGACTTCTCATGCAGAAAATTTATATTTTTACTTTCTTTCTTTTTTTGTTTTGTTTTTAGCATCAGACAAATATCTTTGAATTTCAGCACACAGTGTGAGCAGAAGAAAGGCTCAGGGGCAGGGGTGCACCTGGCAGAAAGGACAGAATTTTGCTTTAGGGATTAAAATTATACCCTATATTTAACATTACTGAGAAAAGCTCAGCAGTGAACTTCTGTAAGAACAAAACACCTTACTCTGTCTAGATACTTTCCCAGTCTACGAGGGGTGTAGAGAAATTAAAGTAGAATTCAAAGTGGTCTTTAGATTTTTTTCTTACAGTTAATATGTAAATTTTTCACAATCGTATTCCAACAAGTCCTGCATTTTGCTAACAACAAGACATGGGAATACTATGATTACTGTTGCTCCCACTATTCAAGTGTTTTAACTGTTGACAAATGAAAATAGTAATCCATACTCCCCATGGGGCTAGTTTTGCACTGAAGAGTAGTGGTTAGGTTAAGGAGATGCTTGATGCATCTCTGGAATCAACATTTTCCTAGATGTTTTGAAACAGCAAACACAGATGCATTTCTTTTAACCAATCTTTATGTTTGCTGAAAGCCATATAAGTTTTTATTTTTGTTAAAAGCATTTTAAAGTTTTCCAGTAGTTATTTGCTGTTGGTATAAACATTAATATTTAAAATCTCTTCCCCATTTCCAATGCATCTGCATAAAACTTTTTTTAGAGCAAGTCCAATTTGTGAAATTTCCTGCTTTTCCCATTCAACATAGTGAGAACCAGCTACTTTCATCAGGCACTCTGCTTGGTAACTGAGAAAAGCAGTTCCTATATCAGGAAGCAGGCAAGAATTCTTTCTTCTTTTGAGGTTATTTAAAAAACAATTTATTTTTCAATCATATGCAGGCACTCAAGGTAGAGTGAGGCTCCACTTTGTGGGAAGGCTTATGAAGCAGAAATACATCCTATATCCTAAAAATATTTCTAGTCTCATGCTTTAGCCAGATTGGGATTTATGTTTCTACTTCAGGAGGGCCCTAATGTCAAGCAGATGGAGGAGTGCTTGCAGGATTGGACAAAGCTAAGGTAAGAGCCAAAAAAAAGCATAATGATCAACAGAGAGGTGGGGAAGACAGGCAGAACAAAACTGTAAGCATGTGGCAAAAGAAAACATCTGTGAGAAGTAAGAAGATTGGGTTTTATTTTCTTTCAGTCGAAAAATACCAGATATAACCTATAGAAAATGCTACAACAAGGAAAAATAAAACATTATTAATGAAAGACATATTTCTGCTATGCATTTTACGAAAAGTTGTTACAAATACCTGTCCTTCCTCTAACATAATTCGTATTTTTATTTTCTAGAGTCCTGGCAGGTACACAAAGCAAATCCCAACCACACTCAAACTTTATCCATTCCGGAAACCTTTTGCAAAACAGATGACACTGGAGATGCCCCAGCTAAAAGACATCCAGTTCAATGTTTGCAGCACGTTCCAATATTTGAGGCAGTCCAACTGGAAATAAATGAGGTGCTGATTCTCCATCTAAAGAATAGATTCACATTGGGAGAAAACACTTCCGTCGATAATGTCTCACATTTGCTTACCTGTGGTAGAGAAAATTGAATTCAATCTGGAACAGATGCTAGAAAGAAGGTCTATGGGAATTATGAGAAAAGAAGAGGCTAACACACAGAAAATTATTCAAAGAGCCTTCTTAGGAAAAGGAGTATGAATGTTGTCTAAAAACCTCTGGGTTCAGAGTATATTATCAGGAGGGAAGAAGAACTACTTAAAATATTGGACATGTAGGAGATGTATTCACTGGAGCACTTGACCAGGATTCAAAAGACCTAGCTTCAACTGCATCCCAGCACAATCTGGATAGTGACCTGCATGTTTTTCTGCCCAAGCACATAGTCAAATCAGTATGTTAGAGGCATGTTCTCTCCCTAGTAGTTCCACATGAAGTAGACCTAGTGTAACAGAAGAAACAGAATCTGCTTCACCGTGTTTTAAACCACAGTGCTGCAACCTGGTGTCTTCCAACCTGTGGTACGCCGAAAAAATATGAATACTCCATCTTCTTCCCAAGAAAAAGGTGCAAAAATGTTGCTATAGCAAAATACATTCTTTAACACAGCCCTCATCTCCAATGCAACACACTTTGTTTTGGTAAGGCTTGTACTTCTTTTGGGATTTCTGGAGCCAGATGGTCAAAACATTTTGCTTCATAAGAGATATATCAAGAGAAACAACCTAAAGAAGATCCCACTTTTTTTTTTCTTTCTTTCTTTTTTTTTTTTTTTTTTTTTTTCTTTTTCTTTTGGTTTTTTTTAATTTCTTTTTGTTTAGGTAAGTTATCTGCCTGGCAGAGCCAGCCTGATGTCTTGTGTGGATTCCTTAGGCATGTATCTCTCTGTCTCCATGGGTTATACAGAGAGACCAAGCCTGAAAAACCTTCAGTATTCTGCCTCATTGATGGCTTCATGACACCAGTGTGCAAGATTTAAGAGTATGAGAAAAAAAGTTGTGACAGATGTTAGTGAAATTGCTTCACGCTCTACTGGAAGGTCCTCAGATGACAAAAAGTGTAGCCTAGTTTTAAAAATTTCGAGGTACTCATGGTAGAGACCACGTAAGGCTTTGGTTTAATGGAGGTTATTGCTTACGTAAATCTACGTGGAAATCTTGCAGACCAGTTGAATTTTTTGTACCGAACACATCTTTGTTCTATTTTAAAATCTATCTTATATTTTTAGCACATGTATCTTGTAAATTCAGTGCATGATTTTTAGTGCATCAGGGTTCAGACAACTAGAGGCCAAGATGTTCTGATCTCAGTATAAACTTTTCATTATTTTGTCACAACAAACTTGTTAATCTAAAAAGAAGACACTGAATACAGTGCCACTAGCTTTGCCTTGATGCTTTTTTTCCCTTATGTCCCATTTTCCCAAAACCCACAGCAAAGTTATAAAAAATTGAAAAGTAGAACTATTAATGAGTCTCAGCCAACATGATGTTTTTTTTTTTCATTTCTGTTTTTCAAAGAACCATACTTTTTTTTTTTTTCATCATAGCACAGTTCTTTAAGGCATCTAATCATAAAAATGTTGGCTCCAATCAAGGAAAGGGAGTAAAATGTTTAGCCCAACCTAATTCAAAACCTATTGAAAAATCTCTGCCAAGAACATAGTCTAATGCTGCATTCTTTGACTGCTTTCTGAGCAGTCAGCCTATAGAGTTATAATTTCCAGCCAGATCTCACAATTCCCAGAAGATGGCTGCCTGAACTGGTGAGCAGCTAAAATGAGCATCAAAGATAAAATTACTAACACTATAGTTGAAATGATGTGTGAAAAAATGGAATAAAAAAAGGTAATTAACTTTGAGACTACTACCAGAGCAAAGGCTTCATAATGAGCAGTGCAGATTATTCAAAATTGGGAGATTTAGTTCTGTTTCTAAACTAGAATGCAGATTACCTTTTGAATGTCTTCTTTTTACAGTCTTGTTTGTGAGTAATCCCATGAACAGCTGTTTAGTCCAACACTTTGAGCAAAGAGCCCAAATGACTGACCTGATGTAACCTCTCTGCAGCTACTACTCCTCATCTAGACTGCGAACAGAGACTCAATCTATGATGCAACGACTGCAGTTAATTAATAGATTGTTTTCTCTCCCCGATTTTAGGACTTCACTGAAAAAAACACAGTGAATAGCCAGGCTGCTGCCAAAAGTAATAAAGATCTTGCTACGTAAGAGGACAAACACAGAAATTGATTCATTATGCCTGTGATGTGCAGGAGAACATTGCAAATTAAACACAAGTGGTTTTACTGTGTGATATTTCACATGTGTTTGACTCTTACTTTTATATACATACTTAAAATCTTTGGGTGTTCCAGTTGTGTCCTTACAGTTAAGTCTGTCTTCTGAATGTTGGATTGTTTAAGAACGTGGGCAGTATCTACACATGTATATTTCAGAATTAATTCTGGTTTTATTGTCCAAGTCAAACTGGAATTTGAGAGCTGTTCCAGTTTGTGTTACTACCACACCCCATGATTAGATTCATTGATGTCAGGATGTAACAACATATTCAGGCTTCTAAAAAGAAGCAAGTTTTAGTCTATTTAGGATACAGGTAAAGGCTTTTGAAGTGTACCATTTTCTGCCACTAAGGTAAACAGGGTATGAATATATAGACAGACATTCCCTGGTAAGCAGAGGTTTTTTAGATGGATCTGCCCAGCTGTTGATCATCTTAGCAGTGGATCTGCCCAGCTGTTGATCATCGTCTTAGTATATAGTTGCTCAAGAGACCTAAATAATTATCATGTGAAGACACAGCTCCCTCAGAATCCTCTTCACCTTCTGCATGTGTTTGTACTGAGCTCTCAGTCATTCCTGCATGATCTGTTTTTTGTATCTGGGAAGCCAGTACAGTAGTCTGCTGAGAGTGTCATGTAATTTCCCCTGACATGCAAAGGCCAAAATGAGAGTGATGTGACACTTGTATTAATAAGGACTGGGATATAATTATTCTGGTTTTGCAGTTATTCAACCTTCTGCCGTATTCTTGTCCTCTGTGTCTGTGAGTGAGTGAGTGAGTGAGTGAGTGAGTGAGTGAGTGCACACGTGTGTGTGCGATTTTAAGGAACTTACAAACAGCTCCATTTATGCTGAGAACCCGACCCATGAAACAGGTTTCTGAATTAGCCCAGGCTAAGAAAGAACAGATGAAAGATGAGTGGATGGAACAGAAGAGTTGTGAAGTTTTCCTTTTCCTCCATTGACTTAATAATGGGTAATGACTTCCCAGTCTGTTCCTAAACCATTTAGTAGAGTAAATATGATGCCGTATTTTTAATTAGTCAGTAATTATTATATTACTATTAATTTCAGTTTGTGAAATGTAGTGAAAAACCTCAATGTGTTGATGTGTTGAAGAGGCTAAACCACTCTATGACTCTGAAGCTTCCATTATTTCCTTATTTACTTGGCATAGTATTCTCAGGCATATAAAACAAAAATAATAGCATATATAGATTGATATGGCTCACCCAGGATAGCAAAGCCCACATTATAACCAAATCCTGACACTAAATACACAATATCCTAGTAACATCCACAATTAGTGTAAAAAAAGCAAAAAAAAAGGAAAAGTGTCTTGCCAGAAAAGGAAGGAACGTAGCGTAATTACTAATGTGTTCTGTCTCCAGCATCTAAATGGTTTGTTTTCAGCCTTGATCAGTTATTAAGAAAAATCAAGCAGATATTTGATAGTTTATTAATATTTAAATTATTTTGTAACATATCATTAGTTGGATATTTAGTACATTGTACACACATGAGGTTGAAGGCAGACACATATATGCTAGAATAACTAATCTGATATTAAGTCTTTCTAGAATCACTCCCATGCATCAAAATCACAAAGAGACAAAGTTGAAGTTCTCTGTAAGCTAAAATAATTTATTTTATAGCTAAAGTAATACTCTAAAGATAAAAGTATTATACTGTAGTGACAAAGTCTTCTTTTCTGATAGGAATTCTTTTGTGGGAATCATTTGACATAGGAGATAGTAGCCAGCTCAACAGCACTGTGCTGACTGCTTCCTTATTTGAGATGAAATAAGTCACTGAGGTCTGACCAAGCCTTCCTGCACTCTCAGGACTCAAAAGGATGAAATATGCTGTTTAGCTGGAGTAGCCCCTGGCATTTACAGTTTCTGCAATCAACAAAGGCTGCTTCGGCCAAAAAGATTACTTTCTGTAGCCCAGCTAATGCCTGGGAGCCTGTGTAGAACAATCTACATCCTGCAGTACACACACAAGTCATGACTGCAATAACCCAGAGAAACCCTCTAGCACTCATGACTTAGTGAAATCTTGTTTCAAGCTAATCTACAACCAGAATGAGATCATCATTTTCACTCTCAGATGCCCTCTTCCTGATAGAGGGTGCTAGGGACCAGAAGTGCACAGCTGAAGCAGCTTCAGGCCAATGCACAAAATTCTCTTCTGCAGAAAATACCTGCAATGAGAATTTAGAGACTTGCTGGACTTTCAGCTTGGAGAGATATTTCCTCTTGAAAGAATTAATTCCTCCCTTTTAAAACACTAAAGCCTCTATAATGAAGTAATCATCAGAGCTGTAAGTCAAAGTGACAGACGGTCTCAGATGCTATGACCCTAAAAGTAATATATTCAAGGATATCAATGAGCAGGTCTTATTAAATGTAAAGCTTAGAAAGTGAAAATTTCCCATTGAGTTGGTCTGTTTGCTGTAGTTTTCAGAGGTTGCAAAATGGAAATTCTACTCTGCTCTTGTGAGATCCCACCCGAAGTGCTACATCCAGCCCTGGTTCCCCCGTATAAGAAGGACATGGACCTGCTGGAGCAAGTCCAAAGGAAGCCCATGAATATGCTCAGAGGGCTGGAGCACCTCTCCTATGAAGACAGGCTGAGAGAGTTGGGGTTGGTCTGCCTGGAGAAGAGAAGTCTCCAGAGAGAACTTTGAGCACTTTCCAGTGCCTAAAAGAGTCTACAAGAAAGCTGGAGAGGGACATTTCACAAGGGCAATTGTTATGATCCGATTATTAAGAGATGCCTCTGCCCAAATTAAGGTGCAAACTAGACCATGTGTCCAAGTCAATAATATGGATTTTATTTAACAGTGAATGTGAAGTAGAGAGGTAGAAAGAAACAGGAAAGGGGGGTTGGGAGAGAAAGAGAGTGAGAGATACAGATTAAGCAGAAAGGTATCACCACCTGTGGATCCAGGTAATACCCTGTTCATCTTTCTTCTTCTGCCTTTCTCAGTGGTAGAGGTCCCTGAGTCATTCTTCATAGGTATCACCTTTATACACTCCAAGGTCCATACCCACAGGGTGTAGATGCCATTCCCATAACTTGGCCATGGTGCATGTGTAAGCAGTTGCTTCCTTTCCCACAGTCTGTCACAGTGAGAATTCTTGTCTGGATGCATTAACTAGGAGGTGCTAAGCAAAGCTCACATCTGCTAGGCCTGGAATTAGCGCCTTCCTGTTGCACGTTCCTCTCCTCTGTGCTTATCTGAAGTTCCCGCTGTGGTGGTTTATCTCATAGCAAATTCCTTCTGTGGCCTTGATAATATTTAAAGCAATTGTGATCTTTAAGTCTCTTACAGCATGTAGTTACAGGACAAGTGGCAATGGCTTTAAACTGAAAGAGTGTAGGTTTAGGTTAGATATTGGGAAGAAATTTTTTACTGTAATGGTGGTGAGGCGCTGAAAGAAGTGGCCGGAGAAGTTGTGGATGCGCCATCCCTGGAGGTATTTAAAGTCAGGTTGGATGGGGCTCTGAGTAACCTGGTCTAGTGGTAGGTTCCCTGCCCATGGCAGTAGCGTTCGAATTAGATGATCTTTTAAGATCCCTTCCCATCCAAATCATTCTATGATTATGTTTAAAAACGTCTTCATACACAGTAAATTCTACCTCATCATAAGTGAAGAATTATCTTGTGATTCTGAAAGCTACAGTATTTGAGGAAGCTCAGCATGGCACAGGGTCTTTCAAGAACATCTGTTTGTAGGATTGAGGTTTTTCTGATCTGTCACTGATCAGAAAGATTTGAACAGCAGTACAAATGATATCAGAAAGATCTCATGTTCTTTGCTAAGGTACTGAGGTTTTCTTTTTGTGCTCATTGCTTAGGGGCCACATTTGTAGCACTCTTTGAGTTGCCTGGATTTTGCCTTGCTACAAAAATCTTTGCTCACAGACTCTGGGGAATCCTCTTGGAGAAAAGACCTGCCTAGCAAAAAGCCATCAGACCCTTGTTGCAGTTTAACAGTGAATTTATGTCCTTGTACCTACAGTTTTATTTAGGAGGCATTCATACATGAAGGTCTCAAAGTAACTTAAGAGTAAAAACATAAACCTAAGAGAATGTGAGTACAAATCAGACAAACCCAGTGAAAGAAAAGGAAATATTTTTATTCTTTCAGCTGGAAAACTCCCCCTCCTCTTTCATTTTTTTGGTGTGTGTCAATCTCTCTTTCGTAGTTTAGGAATGGTATTCTCCAATTTAGTGTTCCCACCAAAACACTCCGAACTGTGCACTGCTTGCTCACTTCCCCTTGCCCCACCCCATTCCCCTTCCCACTGCAGGATGGAGAGGAGAATTGCAGGCACAAAACGTAAAGATCACAGGCTGAGGTAAGAACAATTTACTGGAAACAGCAATGAGATAAGAAAGCAAACAGTAACAGCTACAATATCAGTAACAAAGTGTACGGGATAGGCAAATGATTCATGCACAATTGCTTGGAACTGGTGGTACTCGACCACTCCCTTTGCCACACTTACTTGACCAGGAGTGACCCCTTCCCCTGGCCCCAGCACTGATGTGAGGTAGTACAGAACAACCTCCAGGTCCTGGCCATGCCCCTCCTGGCTACAGCAAAAATTATGCCTGTCCTGGTGGGAACCAGGACACTGTCAAACACAGAAGAGCTGTGCACATGGAGCTTACCATTTTCCTAACCCTTCTTCTAGCTTTTTTAATTCAACAGGGCAGAAAATATGCAAGTATATGTCACCCGTGTTCCTAATATACCCTTGGGGTATGACAGGTGCCATGAAGATACTTCAGGCTCCTTGCTCCCTGACTGCCTGCTCCCGGCCTCCCTTCAGCTGGACCCATCTTGACCCATGACACTTCCTGGGAAACAAAAATCTTTTGCTCCATCCAGAGGTTTCTTCTGACTCAGAGTGCAGCAGCCAGGGCAAGGCTGTGGGGTAACATAATGCACATTACATAGTAAACCACAAACACAGCAGATGTCAACTGCCAAAGCTACTCACTTCCTTCACTTATGTCTCTGTTGGTTTTGTGGGTCTTTGCACAAGAAATGGCATTCATTAATAGATTCATAGAATCTTTAAGGTTGGAAAAGACCTCCAAAATTATTAAGTCCAACCATTAATTTGGCATAGCCAAGTCCACCACTAAACCAGACCACCAAGTGTCACATCAAAACATCTTTTAAATGTCTCCAGGAATGGTGGTTCCACCACTTCCCTGGGTAGTGTGTTCCAGTACTAATAAATACTAACAGTGTCTGTTAGAAATACTGATTCTATGAACAAAGGACACCTGTGCTAACACACCTACAGCAGAAACTTCACTCACAGAAAAATAGAGGAGCAAATAATCAAGTAAACTGTACTTAAGCACCTAGAAGATAATGAGGTGAAGTGGTACATCCAAAATGGACTTCTAAATCCATCCAGAATTACAAGTCTTGTGTGCATGGAGGAAGAATCAGATTTCATATATCTTGTGTTTCTACAGGCATTGCCTTCCATTAGTCTATAATTAAGTTAAAGAAACATGAACTTCTACATGAACTAATTTTATGCAGGGGAAAAATCATCTAGAAAATAAGGAACTATCAGAATGGGAGATATGCAAAGCAGCATTCCAGTAAGGGCTGATCTGTGTACAGTGTTTCATAAAATTTTCATGATTAATCTTAGTCAGGAAGTTTGGGGACAGAAAGTGGGACAGGGGAAACAACAGAAGGGAAAGTATGACTACTGAATCTGCAGTTGGTGTCAAACTAGGAAGGACCTTAGAGACCAAGCTTAGGATTCTGGATAATTTTGTTGAATTGTATGAATATTCTTTAAAGAAGACTGCTTACCATTCAGCAATAAGAAGCAATACACTTAGTCAGGAACAGTCCTTTATGTTAACATAGCAAGAGTAAGAATTGGCAAGAAATCATTCTGTGGCGAAAAAAATTATAGTGAAGAATATAAGTCAGCAATGTCATGTTATTGCTAAAAAAAAACCCCAGCACTAAACCCTCTATACTGAAAGATAATTTATATTTTTATATCTCTGTATATGGGTAGAGAAAGAAAGGATTATAGCTGAAAAGACTGAATTCCACTGCAGTCAGCATTGCCAGGGTCTCAGCAGGACAACTATGTCCACTTTTGATGACATGCTTCAAAAAGGCTGTGCAAAAAGGCATTGCAGAGAGAACAATGAGAGCACTATAAAACATCACCTACAGGGAGAAGTTAAGTCAGCTGAGGTTATTTAATCTAGAGAGGAAAATGTCAAGGAGAGACGTAATAACAGTCTTTGGATGTGTAAAGATGTTGCTGCTAAAAGCAAGTGAATAAGCTCTTCTCTATATCTGTAATAGGCAGGGGGACAAAGTAATAGATTTAAACTCAGGAGGAAAGATTCAGGTTCGACATCTGGATATCAGGCATACTACATGTTCCCATTGAAAGAAGAAAATTTAAGACAATTGAGCTTGATTTATCTCAGCAAGGGGACTGCACATAATAGAGACTCAGGGAATGATCAAAACTTTCCTGACAGTTACTGAATTTGATGCTGCTCCAAGCTGTGATGTGGAGAGAGGAAGGGTGTGGAGTACAGTGTAAATAACATTGCAGAAAAAAGATTAAAGAGGAGAATTAGGAGGCAGTAGGTGAAAGGAAGCAAAGGGAAATAAATTAAGGTGGTGAGGGGAAAGTAAGGATGCACTCAGAAGATAAAAAGGTGAGGATGGGGGTGAGAAAGAGAGAACCTTGCACAGAAGATCCAGTCCTAGCTGGATCCATTTAGAGGTCTGGGGTAGAGACACAGAAAAGTGGTCCAAAATATTTATTGCCTCCCAGACTATTCTAGATCACAAGTGCTTTCCAAACACTTCCACAAAGCCGTCTGTTTGCATTCTTCTGCGCTCAAGAATGACTGTAAAACCACCTGGCAGAGTTTCATCACTTTCTTCTTCCTTGTTTTCTCACAGCAGTTCATTGAACAGCCCCAAGATTTCTCAGTCAGTGTTCTCAGAGACTGACATTCCGGCAAACCCAGCCCCTTCCGTACTTGACTTTGGGTACAAGGAACTAATTACTTTGGAAAGTTTAGTAATGAGCATCATGTAGGAATCCTCCAGCAGCAGACTGGGGTATGAAGTACATTTCTCCATGGCACCATTCCGCTGGCTCCCACCTTTTTTTTTATCCCTGCAGGCTCCTTCTTTACTCACCCCATACTTCCCAAAAGCTGCAACATGGGAATCAAGGGAGCTGTAGGAAACAATGTAATTTGATGCTTGACTACCTCTTCCATCTGCAGCCTTCAGACACTGCACAGCAACCAAAGCCCAGGAGTTAGACATCCAAATAATACTTCTGAGGGTCTGGCAGTAACATGCTGGTATCTTTTACTGTTGCTGTAGTATAAATATAAAATAATAAACATAAACCTGCAGAGTATAGCTAACATGACTTGAAGTAAGGATGAATAAACAGCACAGAGATGGTTGTCCCTTTTGGGCAGGTAGTTATATGCTCCAACTTTTTCTGTGGCAATGGAAGGGAATCACTAGCCATGATGATTTATTTGTGAATGCTAGTGTCAGTGACAAAATAACAGGGAAGAGAACCGTCAAACAGCATGCAAGAGGGAAAAATGTCTGAGCAATTTGCTTCCCATGGCACAAAGTGTAGTGTTGCATCTTTGAACAGCCAAATATTTAAAATCACACAGAGGAGGCATTTAGAGTTTGTTGGAAAAAAAACCCCAAGTTCATTTAAAAAATATGTTTCCCCATTAATGTTTTCAGCCACATGTCTGTAAATCATTTATCAGCTAATTCTCTGCAGGTGCATTGTCTTGGAAGTACAACTTTTTCCCCTCTCAGCAACACTGCTTAATTTGATGAAAAATGTTGTCATGATAAGCTTCAATAATTTTCCCCTAGCCAATAATTCATTGAATTACAGCCAGACTAGAGGACTTTATGAAATTAGAAAGAGCCCCCAACAAATTTTTCTGTGAGAAAAGGAACTGAGCACTCTGGTGTTTAATTGCCTGGGAAAGGGGTAAGATGGCTGTGACACCAATTTAAAGAAGTCACAGACCTGCTGTGGTTATTGGGAGGTGGAGGAATGTTGCTATAAGCCAGTGTTTTCCACCATCTTAGGAAAAAAGTTATATGTGAAAAATGCAGAAGGCTCCAGTTTTCATCAAGCCTTCTTCATCATTTTTTTTCTTTTAAGGACTGTTTTCTAGCTGGGTTATAATTAACATTGGTATACTTTTTCAGTGAAGGTTGTTTGTATTGGTAGCAAAATTCATAGGGAAAAAACTCCTGATGACATTAAGATCTGTCAAGCTGAAGAGAAAGTCATGAAGAAAAAAACCGAACAAGGTAAAAAGGTCAAACTAATAGCAAACAAGTAGTATCCAAATCTTGTGTGCAATAAAGCTCTCGAAGACTGAACACAAAGCTCCAGTTCTGTCATTTCTGCCCTTTTTGGCCTGCTGTATCCTCACTTTTAAGATTATTTCCTAATCACAAGGGAAGAGAAAATTAAGGTGGACAACCCCTAGGTCCCAGGAACCGTGCCTCTCACCACATCCTGGACTGACAGAGAAGAGCATCCCTAGTGTACAAAGAAAATGTGCTAATGAACTTATTTTCTCCCCTGCTCAGAGATAAAAGACAGCTTTCCTTAAGGGGAGTTGCTGTTAGAAGGTGCCATCGAAGTAAAGCAGCAGCAGGCAGCAGATTGCCATTTTTTCTGGATTCCACTGAGACAAGAGGAAATTATTTTCTTGTTTTGAAAAACAGACAAAATTCAGAATTTGAAAACAGGTTTCAAAAGTCTTACAGTATAAATCTGTGCTCCTGCTCTCACTTCATTTAGTAGGTTCTCTCTTCTTTCCTTTTCCTCCTAAAGAACAAACACTGTTTTCATAAGGTTTCCTCACACAGGGATTAGGAAATCTCAGCTCACAGTCTTCCTTTACTTTTTCAGAAGGAATTTTCAAAACAGATGAAAACTCTAGAAATCGTTTGTTGGATACCCCAGGGTATTTTCTTCACATCAGAAAGTGGATAGTCTCCAGTGAGAACAAAATGTGTCTAGGTTTCAACAGAATCTTCATTAATGGATACACTATCCAATGCTAACTTTTCTTTCTTTTCCTTGTGTCTTAGTGATGGTTTGTGTTTACTTTATGCAGATTCAGCAATCCTTGAAAAGCAAGCTGTGTTTTCTGCCCTTCCCAGCAATGGAGAACCATGTTTCATGACTGGAGAAAACCAAACTACTCAAGGCTCATTACACATAGCTGGAAAGAGCAGCTTTTGAAATCCCTCCACATACGGCTTTTCATGTAATCAGACAGATTTTTATAGAGAAGATTGTTCTGAGAAAATAAATGTGGAATAACAGTACAGCAGCAACAAAATTCTTGGAAGGATGGCTAAGGGGGGCTATCCTGCATAACTGGCTACTTAAAGATGGGAAGCTGGGCAGCATTGCAAGACTGGACAGTGGTACTGGACAAGACAGTGCAGTGCTTCTACATGCCAATGGGAAAAGTGGGGGATGGATACAGTAACCTGGAGTGCTGTGGCCTCTTGTTTGCCTTGGTACTGCGAGAGCTTTTCCTGGGTAAACAGCATCCAAGAGCTCCAGTCTTTCATTTCTCCTGGGTGTTCTACAAGCTGGTGACAAGGATGTGCCCTCAGTCTGGCTTCACTATCCCTGCAGTGCACACTGGGGCCTGCAGTTCCTGTGACTGGATCAGGGTGTTTGGAATTATACACTTGCAGCCAGTGCAAAAGAGCTTTCTGAAGTGTGGAGATATGGGTTTCTTCTGTACTGCCTTGGAGCAGTAGACCAGCTTGCACTCTATGTGCTCTTCTTTAGGGAAGAAAAAAGGCATGTCAGGATGGCTTCAGATCACTAAGCCAGTGTTGGAATTGAGTCAGTCATTTCTGTGCATATTTGAATCTGTTATCCCACAGTTCTTTTGGAGTTTATCACTTTTTAACCTATATTATGTGGTTGGTTGCCTGCATGCAAATATGTCTTTTGTTATATATCAAGTAGATGCTGAATCCTGTATATTACATAGTTGTACTGCTGTGCTAGACAGAGATTTGCTGGATGCACTTTATATGACAATAGCAACTGATGCGCTATTTCAATACTACTAAAAACCATTACATGCAAACTGCAGTTTCAGTTATTACAGCAGACAGTACTGTGAAGGTTCTTGTTTGTGCAGAGATGGCTCAAAGGTCAGTATAACATGGTTTTCATATGAAAACAAGAAAGCCCTCTGATTTTGTGTGAGAGATTATTTTATAAAAGATTTAAAAGCTTTGTTTTCTAGTTGGGTGGGGATTTCTGTTTGGTTTTTTTTGTTTTTCTCCCTAGGTTTCACTAGAAGGTAATTTCATTAATTTAGGAGAACCAAACAAAGCAGTGGTGCTTACAGCCTTTCACTAGCTGGGATGGTCAGGGGTCTGCAGCTAGAGGCAGTTGAGCTTTTGTAGTCTGCAGGAGAGGAAAATAAGGAGCCGTGTAATAGCTGCCAACTGTACTTCAGGAAAAGTCACAAAGATCGGGAGCCAAATTCTGCATAGCAGTCACAGATGATTCAGCAGGGGGTAAAGGGCACCAGTTGTGTCTTGGGAACTTCAGATAGAACTAGAGGAAAAGCTTTTCCACTAAGAGGTCAGTGCAGCACAAGAACCGCTTACCTGGGAATGTGGGAAACCTTGAAGATTTTCAAGAACTGGCCTAGCGAAGCTGTAGCTGAAAATGAATTGCTGGTCTTTTTCTTTGAATGGCATTGTGGACTAAATAGCTTTTAGAGGTCCCTTCCTGCCAACGTGACCATGATTCTTTGATTGCTCACCAACCTGTAGTGCAAATGAGAATTTTTGTACCATCAGCAATTGCAAAGCAATTCTAGATCACCTATCTAGAATAAGCACAATATTAATTTCCCGGAAAAACTGTATTACATTTTTCCTGTTAAGAAACAGTTCATTTTTCAGTTTTACCTTCCACTATAGACACTTTAGGCACAGATTGTCCAAAATAAGGGTGTTTTCCTGAAATAAGGACATACATAATAACATTTCTGCCTTCTCGAAACAGAAAAATTAATATTGGCCTTCTGTTGATTGTTGTTATATTGAACAAGATTAACTACACGCTGTTGGTTTTTTGCATAATGATAACAGTTAGCACTGCCAAAACATCTTTCACCACTGTGTCTGTTGCTGCCCATACTAAGAGTGAATCATTGCCATAATGAATGGGCAGCCTAGGGCAGGGAAGTAATGGAAGAAAGGGAGTATATATAGAGGAAAACAGGGGAAGGGACATAAGCCATGATTCACCAAACATCGTGTAGAATGGGGAAAGATGAGCTATTAGATAAATGCTCTTCCTCTAAGGTCTAAGTCAGTACTACCAGAACGTAAATATCTTCCAATGTTAAAGCTGGTGTTGGTTCTGTTTTTTCCACTAATGAACAGAGTGGAGTTTTCAGAAAAAAATTGATTCTTCAGCCTCCCAGGGAAAACAGACACTTTCATAATGCTTTTGATGAAGTGTGCTGGGTCTCTGCCCCTGCTGTTTGCTGCACAGGCAGAGAAGTTCCCAGTTCTTCTTTCAGAAAGAACTGCAGACAAGTTTTTGTGGCAGTTTTATTTCATTCACTGCCTTTGAGAGTATATACATATTACTCAGGGCAGAGGCACAACTCAGTAGCAAATTTCTGAAGTCACAATTCATGTTTGGATTTTCTAACAGCAGAGTCATGCCTGACTCATTTATAAATGGGGGGAGAAATAATACCACGAGCAAACAAACCTGTGGATGTAAAGCTGTCTTGCAGTGTACAAACACAGGAAAGAGTCCCCAGTGAGTCCTGAACTGATTTGTTTCTTGGGTTTAGCTGATCTGACAGATTTTTTTTGTGCTGTTCTGTAGTGCCTGTAAGCCAAGGGTGAACACCAGGCCAGACATTTCAAATATTGTTTCCTCCTTTAGGAATTCCAGATTGTGTTCAAATCTGACCTCTTCACTTCTACATATTGAGGCAAGGTGCTGCATACAAGGCACTGAGCTAAGAGCACTTCAGCTACCACTTGAAGGTGCATTACAAAACCATCCCACAGAGCTGAAGATCAGCACAGATGAAGAGTTTTGGACATTAGGAAGATGCTGGTATGGATACTGTAATAATATGCACAGTCATATGTTCTCACACATCTTCACAATTATGGAGAATTTTCTGCAAAACTTAATGAGTATACGGGAATTTCTGCTTGTCTATAATATAAAGCAGAGCAGTTTTACAAAATACGTGTGCCCCAAAGCCCTTGTTCAGCTCACTAGTTCCTGTGAGATAACATATAATGTATGCCCAACTTTGCAAGACAACTGATCTGTGTGGGCCTAAAAAGTGACTGGAAAAAGTCATGGTAGGAACCAGCCATTCACAGCTACTAATTCCAGAAACACCAGTTCTGGTTCAGGAAGTCTCTAGAGGGATGGCAATTTACTGGAAGTTGCTTACACTCAGAATATATTTACACTCCAAACCTTGATATTGGCATAAAGGAATAGTTTAACATCAGCCTTATTAATATTTTAACAGCCTGATAGTCCAAATTAGTAGTGCATTTACAAGAACATGCACTCTAAGTCCGAATTTAATATAGAGAAACCTCATGAGTAATACAGTTTAAATTGTTTACAAGAAGATTTATTGATATCGCCTCCTTTTCCTTTTCTCTGATGCTCTGAAGAACCTTCCAAGGGCCCTCTCAGGTCCAAGGTCAAGGAGCT
Source organism: Rhagologus leucostigma (assembly GCA_013397725.1). Taxonomy (NCBI): domain Eukaryota; kingdom Metazoa; phylum Chordata; class Aves; order Passeriformes; genus Rhagologus; species Rhagologus leucostigma. The sequence goes on along the minus strand of VZTD01002082.1, from coordinate 762,824 downwards.
GAGTCTCACTCATAAAAGGTGGAGTGGGATTGCAACAAGTAATCAGTGCCCTGATGTATTTGCTGTGAGCAGTGCGCAGATGACCAGGGATCTCTTTCTCCTCAGCCTTGGGTCTCTTTCGGGAAATTTTAATGTAAAGTTTTATCACAGCCTACCTCCTTCTCCCTGCTTCCCAGACAACATTTGGAGAAGCTGTTTGTCCCACAGTGACTACACAGGGGTGCCAACATCCTGTCCTGGGCACTCCCAGAGCAAAGAAAATGCAGGGATGCAACAGGCACATGGCCACCAGGCAATTTGATGCCACAGCTAAAACCTATATCCTTTTACTTCTTAGTGTCAAAAATCTTATTTACAGGGTTACAACTATGAGAAAATTTTAAGAAAATATTGTCATTGTTGTATGTTACCTTTCTTTATAACCTGCTGCATGTATGTTTCCTGTTGTCTGCTGCTGAACTGAGGGTCCCAGACTAGATAGATGCTTGGCTTGCCCCACTGCAGCCCGCTTTATGTCTCTGTAAACAGAGGTGGAGCCAACAGCCAGTATCCTGTCAGCTATACAGAATGCCAGTGCCTCTTAGCCTTCTGAGTTTTTAAAAACACCACCTAAAAAGCACATCTTTAGCAGGGATGCATCGTAGTTTGTGCTTCCTTGCATCTGAGGGTCTGATGGAACACAGGACACCGGCCGATCTGCAGGAAGAAGGGCAGCATCAGTGAGATGTGAGAGAGAGCTTGCAGAGCTGCAGGCCTTTTGTGACAGGGTGAGGAGCATGATATAATGCTGAACATGTGAAGAGAGGCCAGGGAGGGTGAGGTTAGCACAGGAGTGCTGGTAGGGAATATGGGAGAACTGAGAGGGTGATGATTCCTCATGCAAACATCACGTTATATCAAGAAGAGATCCATTACACATTTTAGTAAAGTCTTTGTTGTATGCCTGATTGACTCATCATAGAGTTCCTGTTTGGGTAACTCAACAGGAGTTTACATCTCTCAGCTGAAGATAGATAAATGCAATCCTAAATTATGTAACAAAAATTATCAACTGAAAAAAAAAGACTACATTATGTCCCAACTGAGTCCTTTCCTGGTGCCTTCTGAAACATGAAGGTTTTTGCGAAGCAGCATGAATAATTTCAACATGGACATGCAAGTAATGGCTTTTCTTCATTATTTGCACCTTTCCTGTAGTAGTTGTAATGCACTTTTAAAAGCATATGTTTTAGAAGGTGATGACTACACTTGTTGGGAAACCTGTATCTTCTTAGCATCTCTCTCCTTTCTCTTCCTGTGACAGCGTTACAATAGTGGCCAGGCATCTTTGTCCTGCCCCATAAACAGGAGTGAACTTCCTTATGGAGTAAGTGCTGATGAGTTATTACTCATTCCTTTGCTTATCTAGTCATTTCTCCACAGAGAGTGATATTCATGTTGCTTTTTTTCCTCTTCTACAATGCATTGTCTGGGGATACATCCCTCACAGGAATGAGCTGGAGTAGCTCCTGTGAGATCAGTGATTCAAATTTTGTGAATTATTATTAATCTGACCCATACTGACTTTTTGATACATTGTATATTAAAATTGTGTATTGAATGCAAACATTTATTTTCACAAAACAAAATGATAAGAAACTTCTGTCTGAATGCTTTATATGAAATGTGTTATTAGGAACTTGTTGAGGTTATTGATCCAAAAAGAGCAGAGTGATAGGTCTCCATTTTTATATATTTCATATTGGATTTATAAGCCAGTTGATCTAAACAATCTGCTTCAACTCTGAAGCCGTGTTAACTGTTACTTTACGTCTCTTATTAAATTACTTTCTAAATGAGGTATGTCTGATTAAATAATTTTAAAGACCAAACAACCAGTTCCAAATTTGATTAATTTGCTATTCATGAGCCACAGTGAAGTCAGAAGAGGCTTTGTTTAGCCATAAATTGATATTAAACAATGCAGGTTCATGTTCATACAGTATCACTGAAAACCCAATAGGGAATATGCCTTAGCTTCTTCTTGCCTATACTGTGAAAAGTTAGGAATATTTACACTGAAATAATTGTTATTGCTGAGATGGAAAATTTGTAATCAGTAGAAGAAGAGTCCCCATACTCATGACAGTGTAAACCAACCCCTCGGGTTTTTGGAAGAAAGATGAAGACAACTACAGTGGAATTACATTGATGTATATTATCATAAAAGAAGGGGCACTCCTTGGCATTCCTGAGATTAATGAGAGGCAGCAGATAAGGGTGTGACATGCCATGTTGTTGTGGTTTTTTCTTGCTTTTTACTCCCCTCAGAAGTCTTATTTTTAAAGCCTCACTCAGCTCCCAGAATCACAAGACTATACTGTGCTTCTACCTTCTGTTTAAAGATGATTTTTAAAGTCTTGGAGACTGCTGAACAACAAGGATTGCCAGTTGCATCACTTGCATTTGCATTTAACACTACAAACAGTGCCCCACACAACACAACCTCTTGACCCTTGCTGATGGAGGAGAGGAGAACCAGCTCACGTGGCTGCACCCACTCAGTGGTACTTTCCAAGCTCATCTGAATGTCTTTGTGTTTGCCTGGTGTTTGCCATAATTTTGTCCTTTTCTTCCTACATGAATTTAGCAACGTTTGTTTTTTACATGTCTATATCGAGTACAAGTATCATCCTTCATTTTATTAACCCTGTAGGGAAAGATATAAGGTCTTGCCTAGTGACTACACTGATACTGGATATCATTAAACACAACCATGGAATTCACACTTTATCATTCTAAAATACAGATCCTTGGTTAAAAGAGAGTTGTTTAAGCTCCCTTCATAGTTAACTGAAAAGAAAATAGGCACTTCCAGAAGTCAATTCGTTTGATACCAAGATGAATCCCTCTTTATTACAGGGGAAGCCTAAATAACTGCCTTAAACTAGATGTCTCATAGTGGCTGCAGCTTGATGGGATGTGTCTCATCTCTTTGTCTAAGGAAGGAAAAGAGCTACAACCTCTACAGCCTGAAGTTCAATATGATGCATAATATTCTTAATGGTGAATACTTGAAAATGCATCCCTGATAACTCACCCAGAACTGCAACAACAGGTCACTGAAACTTCTATTTGTAGTGAAGTTTATTATCATTTACCCTCCTTGGGTTGAGCAACCTTGGAATTTTTGCACATTAGACCCCTGAAATTTCATTTATTGCCTGGTCTCTGGCAAAGGAAGGAGACCATCTACATGCTCTGATTGTTACTGTGAGCAGTAGAATCAGTAATTGCTACAGTGCTCTAGCTCTTCATTTGGCTTTTTACCATTGCCCCATGGTGACAGCAAAGTGTTATGACAGTCCCACTTTCTAAAGAATGGAGGAGTTACTGAGTTTCAGCCAAGCACAGGTGCTGCTGTCTAGAGTGTCTTCTGTCCTTTACCCCTCTCTTTTTAGTTCTCCTTGTCTTTTTCCATCATAGGCACCATGAACAAAACTTTCAAGGCAGGGTGTCACAACCCAGAATAGAGTTATGAAGATATAGGTATAGAAAACATGAAAACGCGGACAGTGCTGTGAGCTCCCTTCATTCTGATCAAATACTCCTAACCTCCTGCTCGGTTCCACTGAGATTAACTTTTGTTTTTTTTTTCTATCTGAAGGGTTTTTTTCCTGTAAAATCATGCAATCTCCCATACAGTGGAAAATCAGGTTTCCAGGCAGTTGCACACATAGATCAACACATTGACACAGTGGTACAAGCTAAGGTGACAGGGCATTCTGGCTCTGGTTGGCTTAGACTGCCATGACCTTGCAGCTGCAATCCTTCCTGTGGATGCATTTTGTGTACAACTGCCTATAGTTCTTAAAATGCAAACATAAACATAAGAAGACCAACATAAATAGTCCTGCCAGTGAACCACCAGCAGCATCAGGGAGTTAGACCTATTTTATCCTGAAGTTTCCCTACTTTAAGGGAACTTTTTAATTGAATTTTTAATTTCTGGACATTCTGAGGTGATTGATGGCTGTATTCTCAACACACGAGTGCACAAGATTAAGTCATTCAAGCCAATTTCATATTTATATCTGATCTCCAATTGATCATATCACTTTTATCCAGAACTGCAGCATGCAGAATGTCCCATTGATTCTTTTCAGGCTTATGTAGTGCTTATGATTAAAACCTAGGTCTGAAAGCCAGGCTTTACATACAAAGAAGAAGCCTTGGTTCTTAGAAGTGATAGTGCTTCTCACAATTTAAAAGATCAGGGCACAAAAAAGCAGAGTTTGTTCCCTGAGTTCCACTGTCTGATTTAAATGCCCCCAGCTTGTACACTGCTGAGGAGAGCAGTCACTTCTGAGAACAAAGGGCAAGCTATTCTCTAGGGCAACCTAAGGCTGTATCGAGCTATTTTTCATAAAGCTTCCTCAAGGACTCTCAGCAGAAGACCCTTATGTTCAACAAAAAAGGAAAAAATTCTCAATATGCTTTCCAGCTGGCTCTTGGGTATGTGAATCTGAATCCTTGCAAGTACTCCAGTTACCTGAAGTTACCTGAAAAGTTGCTTGCTGTGAAAGGCCACCGTGGTCTTACTGTTCTGTCCTGTAGCTCTAATGTCAGGATATCTGAAAGGACAACCTTGCACAGGCTCCCTCCAGCCAGATCATGCACCACATGGTTCCCCCTCAGAGAATGGGAATCTGTCCATCATCTTGTTTCTCCTGTTTTCCTTCCACAACACTAGTATTCCTAGGAAGTGGTGTTAAACTTGCTCTCTATTCTTCACACAAATACGCAGGTTAGCACACTAGAGGCTTACAATTAAGAATGAAATTTTAGATTTAGAAGGGGTTTTAGTCTTTTCCATTTCACATATCACTCAGTTATTTAATACCTCAAAATTATCACTTTGCTTCTTCCCTCTTCTTCCATTTGGAATAGATAGTGTAAAAGAAAAACTTCTGTTATTTCCAGATCAGCTCTCTACATTTTTCTTTGTTGATTTAAATGGTATCCATTTCTTTGTCCTATGCACTGTGTAATACACAGTCTTTGTGGACTCCACAATTTTCTGTAATCTCTACTGAAAGGTAAACTACTTAAAGTGCAGCATAATCTTTCCAAGACTGATTCTTTCATTTTTAAAAAGCATATGTATAGATAACCAAATGGTAGGTCACATGGAGCCTATTCATAATATAATCAGGCAGTTGCAATTTTGAAACACATTATTCCAACAGCAGCTTCCATCATTAATAAAATAGATATTCCAGTTGCTGCTGGATATTATGCTATCCGCATTCTTTCTGCTTTGTGGATCAGTGAAGATTTCCTGACTCCAGGCACTTCTTTCCTGTCCTGTATAGTTTAAGCAGGTCTCTGTCAGCAGCTTGTAGGCTGCATACAGAGAACCAAATCTTCAGATGTTGTAGCTGCTGTGTGTTCTGAGGGAAGTCCTCTTGCTTTCCGCCCCTCAGGAGATCCATCCAGGACCTGGGTAGGCTGCTTCATAGGTATGAGTTGAACTAGTCAGATAAACAAGGTTTCCATATCTCTGGATGCTCTTCAGGTATAATTACATCTAATTCCTCTGATCATTATTTTGAAGACTTCTACTATTTTCAAACACCCTGCAGTTATGCTCCTCTGCATCTGCAAATATGTTTCATAACAACTTCAAATACACGGCCATGTTGGGGGGAACTGCGACCCTACACGGTTCTCTGTTTTCCAATGTGCTATATTTAATGACAGCTTTAAATTTTTCAGTGAGAGCCCAGATCCTTGATCTTTAAAAAGTCAGGAATTATGATTTGAGATGAAAGGAAATCAGTATGGTAGGCTGGCTTTATAAACGCAGAAGACCATTTGTATTCTGTCTACTGAAGTACATATGAAAAGTGTCTCCTTGTCTGTCTTGCATGATAGCAAACATGCACCAAATCGCATAAGTGCATAAATACATAAAAAATACTTATTCACTTTTTTCCTCACTCCTTTCAACCTACACTTTACATGTCCTATTTTTACCCAGCTCCCAGTAACTCACTCTAATCAGAAAAGGTGTGTGCCTCATTTGGTGTACACCAGCCCAGCATAATATTAGAGTCATAAAAGTATAAATATGTGCAGCTTCCTGCCTGCTGCATGTAAAAGCCAGTCCACAGCAGCAGTGGGAAGCAGAGACAGGTCCTCTTTTGCAAATGCACATGACTCTGCTACCTGGACATAAGAGAAGTGACCTTTAAATTTACAGCAGTACATAACTGTGCCGGTTTGGCCAAAATCCAGTAATATAGCCCCTGAGAGAAAACCAGGTCACAACCACCCCTCCCCCTACAGGGTTCGGGAAAAAAGAAAATTTTTCCTCAAAGGAAAGTGAAAGAGATAAAAACTATTTATTTTAACACACAGGAAAAGGATAATGATGCTAAATAATGAATTAAAACCCTCGCTATGGAGAGAAACCTGGGAAGATTTCAGAGTCCTTCTGTAGGTATGGTCTCTCTCCTCCTTGGAGCTGGTCAGTGAGGGCGTGGGCCCACCCCCGGGCCTCGGGGAGAAAACTCTCCCGATGTGTTCTGATGTTGTTGAAACAGTTCAGAAGAGAAGAAGGAAAAAAACCCCAAAGTCCCAGGAAACAAAATTCAGCTCTCCTTCTCACGCCAAGAGGGAAAAAAAAAACAGCTGGCTGAAGAAAAAGCAAGCAGGGTGCTCCCTTCGTGCCTCCCGCAGTCAGAAAAAACACTGAGGAGTGTAATCTCTGTGTCCTTGAGAAGCTGCTTTGGAAAGTTCATCTGTTTTTTTTTTTTCCAAGCTCAGTTTAAAGGCACAGAAAAGGCACAATGTTACTTTTTGGGAATAGAGCATGATAGGGGATACACATGATAGAGTCACCCCAAGACAATAACTTACCATGGCTCCATGGCACGGATGCACATGCACACGAGACAGTTCATTGCAGCACCTTTTAGACCACATCTAATTTGCCTTTCTCATTAGCCAGGTTACTTGCTTGGTCATTGCAGCTCTAGAATGGTACGTGCTTATAGTTTTGAATTTCAATTTCCAAACAAGATAATGCTGCAAGAAGTTATGGAAGACAATATCCCAGATTAAAAAAAAAGTTTATAAAAGGAATACTGAGAGATGGGGGTTTCTTTTTATTAATGAATGCCTGTGATCTGTTCATTTCTGCTTTGCATTAGTGGAAAAAGATAGGTATATTCTTACTAGACTTATTAAACTCTTAAATTTATTTAGAAATAGTTTGATGTTACTCATTTGCTTTAAATGTACATTTGATACTATTAAGAGCTGGATGGTTACTGCTTGATACATGGTCCTAAAATTTCCTCTGAAGAACAGTGTAGGCATACTTCCAAGAGGTAAAAGGGGACATGTTTGAGAGATGTATTAGTCACATCTTGGTGTCCTGGATTTTACATCAGCAAAACTTGTTCTGGGCTTTGGTCTCCTTCGTAGCATAATGGGGCTAAATATTATTTGCACTGCTGAAAGCAATTTTTTAAACTTTTTGTTCATTTGTTTTTCTCAAGAAAGATGACATCTTTTGACAAGTAGGCCTACAACCACAGAGTACTTTAAAGAGAAAATATGCTACACATCACCTAGCCAGAATGCTTAGCAGTAACGACAGTAGGTTATTAGCAGCCTGCAAAAATATTCCCATATAACAATCTGTCCAAAGACCATAAAATAGTGACATTTCACTTGAAAGTAGACCTGAAACTGTACCCTTTCAACTGCAAGTATGTTAATCATTATTCAGGAAGATTGATTGGACTTTATGTCAGTAAGTTTACAGACTAACTTAACCAGTTTCCCTGTCCACCAATCTGTTGTTCCATATGTCCAAATCTACAGCAGAGAAGCGTCTCAGGAGACAGCAACACATTTTGTGCTCTGAGGCATCCATCACAGCTGGGTCTGAGCTCTGCCTTCTGAAATGTTTGCACCAGTGCCTGCAACTGTCTTCCTCATCAGTGGCATCCAAATGAGCCTTCTTACTGGAGTTATTCAGCTGCTTCAGCTGACGGGAACAAGTCGAGTGGTAGTCAGAGGTCTTACAATCCGCAAGCCTTCCTTTGAAGCCGGCCAGTTACCAGAGAGATGATGGAAGGCACACAGCCCAGGAGCTACCCTAGACATGCTATCAGAATGTGTTTAATGGTACAGGAGCTGCTGCAATCTCAACAAACATCGTATGTCATGCCTTGGTCTATTCTCTAAGAATGAAGACATGATAAATGAGCAGAAGATCATCGAGACACAGCAGTACCATTTGCCTTGCTTTTTCAAGGCACTGAATGAAAGTTTAGACAAGCAGCTTCCTTGGAAGTGGATAGATGTGGTTACAAACATTCACAGAGCTGCCAAGGGCATTGATTTGTGCATCTATTTGGTCCATGATTAAGAGGCCTATACTTGACAGAAATACACATCATTCTTTGGTTCTTCCCTAGAAAACTGATTTAAAAACCACCAAACCTTCCTAAAGTAGTCTAAAATATCAGTGAAAATACCTTTGTCCCTGTAACAGGACAGGCCATTCTTTAAGAGATTGTGGGCCTTACGGCCAATCCCCAGTGTGCTCCACGATGCGACCTCTTTAATGCAACAGATGTTTAAAGGTCCCACAGGCAAGCTAGGGAAGGAAAGCCAAATGCTTATCAAAGAGCAGTCCCAAAACCAAAGAAAAGTCCAGTTGGCAACTAATTTTAGAGGTTCCTTTTTTTTTTTTGGCCATTGCCATTTATTGAGAAGAAGACTATCAGTAAATAGAAGGCTATCAGTATTGCCTTCACTCAGAGACTCCTTCTACATACAAAAGAGCAGCTGACGAGTGGAAGTCAATTTGGAGAAAAACACTGTGATGTGATACTGATTGGTTTGCTCCTGAAGCAGATAGAAAATCTCTCTTGCTTAGTACCTCTGGCAAAACTGCTGTCTAAAGAATGACTTGGCATATATTTTTTATTTTTTATGAAATTTGTGTTTTGAATACATAATTCAAAAATATGGATGCTGATCTATATTTATGCTAATAAACAATATATAGTATACAAATATGTGATATACCAGGTTCCCATGATAAGAAACTACACAGATAAGAAATCTTCACAGAAGAGCAAAAAACCCCCGAAACCAACCAACCAATCAACCAACCAACCAACAAAACTCCAGCAAAACCCCAAACAGTTTTGACGTGCTTTTCTGGTTTTCAGGTTAGCATTTATCAGTGCTTTTATTGCTTTCAAACTTCCTTGGAAAACAATAGTTAAAGTTCACTACAGACCATTATTTCTAAGAATCAAATAAATTCTCCTTTCTCTCATTCTCCTGACACTATTCTGTGTGATTTTGTAACTCCTTTTTAATTCTGTCTTCCAAAAATGTCTGTGGGTCTCTAGCCCTTAAAAATGTTTCTTACTTTCTTAGATAAAAAGTTGCTGCTAGACACGCTTTCCTTTTTATTTAATCACTTTTGCATATTCCTACTCTCTCTTTATATACATGGTGTAGCTGGGGCAGGCTGGAGTTTCTTTGAGGCAATATTTATTGAAACCTGCTCATCAATTTCATGTACTTGTTCCAGCACATAAGTATTTCAAGAGATACATGCTGTGATAGGTGGTATAGTGTTTGCAAGAAGCCCTACCATCTACAAAACCACTTCTACAGGTAAAGAACAAGGTAGAAATACATGGACATGTGTGCAGCTCATCCTGATAAACCTGCTTGAGGTCTTGATTGGCTTGGAAGAGGAATGTGAAAGAGTAAAAGAACACAGTATGTTGTTGCCTATTTTAGAAATACTTGTGAAGAACTTCAAACTCTATAAAAAAGTTAACATTTGGTGACACCTAAATAAGACAATACTCCATAGTTTCTGGATGTGATGAAATTTCTTAAAAAATGGGACTAATTTTGAGCTATGAAACGAAGAAGCTGCTTTGGCCATACTTTGTATGTCAAACAACACACATTTCAATACCAAATAAAATTCCAGATTGGGAAATTAGACTATACAAAGGAAAATGAAGAGCACAATAGAAAAAATATTTCAGAATTGCTGCAGTCCAACATAAGAAGTATTTCAGAAATGCCACATCTTGCTCTTCTTGCCTTGGATAGCCCAATCAGACTTTACTACTTCGTTTCAAAAGGAACATAACTGAAATAGAAGTAGTTGGCTTGGGAAGGGCAGCAAATCACCAGAGAGTTGGAGCTGCTGCCTATGTGCAGGGAGTTGCAAATGATCATGGCTATTACTGCAAAGAGTATTAAGAGAAGATACAATAAAAGAACCTAAAATGCTGTTGCAAATCAGGACAGACAGCACAACCCAGGAAAGCCATTTTAGAGCCATTGCTGACTGTCTTGCAAACTCACTGACTTGCTGTACAACAGCAGCCGGAGAAGTCAATGAGGCTCTGGGCATCATCAGGAAAAGTACTGGGAATGCCACATTTCAAGAAGAACATGGTGGTCTTAGAGAAGGTACAGAGAAGAAAAACTGCAGAGGTCAAAGGGATGTAGGGGTTTCTTCATAAGGAGTGACTAAAGAGGCCGTGGCTCTTGCGAGGAGGGGATGGATGGGGCATTAGACTGAGGTTTACAAATCACAGAGGCAGAAGATGAACTAATTGTATAACTGGGCTGTTAACTGGATCCCATGGAGTACTGGCACTGGGTATGCCCAAGGAAACTGGTAGGAGACTGGATTACAACAGAGAAATGAAAGCACCTCTCTGGGCTGTGGGTGGCGAGCACCTGGTGTTCTTTGCTGTGGGATATCGTGGAGGCAGACACTGTCAGCAGGTCCAGCGGGGGAGGGCAGTCATCAAATTTAGGGTCTGCAGGTCCACACACACATGTTAAACAGAACAAGCAGGGCTGCACACCCTCTGGCATCTCTCACACACAGTTCTCATTGATGGAGGGACATGAGGAGGGTGGGCTGTAGATAGTGGCAGCCGTGCCACCTCTATGAGATTGTTAATCTGCACCCACCGGGCATTTTATATATTCTTAATACATAATGTAGTAAAGGTAATTAGGTGATCTCATTACCACCAGTCTATAAAATGTAGACGAAGAGACTTTATGTATTGCATATTCAGCAAAATGTAAACAAAAAGTAGAAATTGTCTTGAATACTCCAAATTCATGGAAATCATTGTGAATGACACAGAGTTAAGTAGGTCATCCAACTCAGACATGAGCCTATCCACCAATTAGGGTAATAACAAGAGGAATACTTGTCAGCTAGTCCCTGAAGACAGGAAGAGATTCATTCTGTATATAATTTGTTAATCACAGTATGACTTGGGTTGGTTTGCTTGTTTTCTGGCAAAGTATTTCTCTTGCCCATGTGGAAGATGTGAATTAATTCACTGTGTATTTCTGTCACTTTCTACAAGGGAAAAGACTTTAAAGGGCAGGGAGTGAAAGGTAACTTCCATAAATGCAAATGCTTTTACTTCTGCTTCCATTTCTGTGGCAATTAAGAGTTCAGGAAAGGCTGGTGTGTTCAGTTCCTTCAATACACAGATTTTGGCTCACAAAAGAAAGCAGGTATATTCGTAAACTTCCTTCATGTAAACATTTTCTTAAGTCTGTCTCTCCACTGGTCATGTCTGCCAACTATTGCTCTTTCTCATTATTGCCTGCCACTGTAGGGAGTAATTTTTCTTTTGCTTTTATATTAGAGCAGCTTGAGGACCCAGAGCTGAGCTCCACGCTACTGAGAGACAATGAACCATGACCAATAAAATCTCCAGTAGCACAAGTGAAGTCCTCAATCTAATGATTGGAAAATATTTTATAGTTATGAAACAGGAGTGAAACCTCAGGGTCTGACAGTGTACATGGCTTTGTATGAATAAACTAATTTTTTCAACTTTTTACTCTGGGAAAAAACCCAGGCTTTCAACAGCCAAATTGTTAGAAGTTATAGGGAGTTATTGCTATTTTCTTTATGATCCTAGATTACATCTACTGTCACATTTAACAAGGTAAGGTAGGTTATAAGATGGCACTTCTAGCCATTGCATGAAAGAGAGGGATTTGGGGTGCGGATTTTTTGTTTTTCTGGGGTTTGTTTTGTTTTGTTGGGTTTTTTTGGTGGAGTTGGTTTGGTTTGATTTTTTTTTATTTTGGTTTCGTTTGGCTTGGTTTTTTTAAACTTTGAGTTTCTAATTTAGTAAAGCCTTGACGATTTAGACATGTTTTGCTCTTCTGGTTTTCCTGCTCTCTGTGTCCCTCTTATTAAACAGGGATGTTGTACTATGAGAGGTTCTCAATGTGGGGCTTTAGAAGTTACTGTGCCGTAATGTTGCCAATACCTGTTTCTAGTGCTGAAACTCCAAATTAAAAAGGAGTGACTGAAAACTCACCTACCATGTTACTGTCACATGAAGTCACAACTCTAAGAAATGTTTTGATGGAACTTTTGTGCTATAAACCTACTTTCCTACCCTAGTCAGCATCCAAAATTCTTGGGAATCTGATGTGCTTTTGTGTCAGGTCATGCCTAAATCATGCAACAAGACAGTTCACACATCCTTGCAGCCCTTTGTAGATGCAGGTGCCTTGGATTACAGGATTAGCTGCATCTACAACACTCTTGTTTTGTAGTGTCTGTGTTCAACCCGTGTCTCAGGACCTGACTGACAGCAGTAAGGGTCAGCAGTAAGTTCAAATTTCAGAAGTTACTAATAAAACACTGGCTTTCATTCCTATCCAGAAACTGAGGGAAATTAAATTAAACTTCCTCACTTGTGAATGAATTGGCTTTATAAAGAACAGAGCATAGAGGAAGAATAGGAAAAATATCTCCACAGATACATTTATATAAGGCATGCTCCATGGGTCTGTTTTATTAATCTCTTCTTTCCATCAGATGTCAAGAGGAGAGGCTGTTCTACCTTTTAAGGCATCAGCAGCTTCAAGCTCCTGTGCACAGAATCTGTCTGCGTTGACAAGAAAGGGGACTGTAGCTGCAAATGTAAAGAAAAAGAGAGGTAGCACCTTCTTTGAATGGAAATAAATGGGGTTTTATCAGTGTCATGCTGCTAACTTTGTCCTGCTGGGAAAAAGGGAGACAGGGAACTTTCCTGCAAATCCTTCGGTATATTTGCAGCAGAAAAAAAAGTGTCCATCATAACAGTGGTCCCATCAGCAGGGCAGCAAGTGGTAAACATGCCTGGCCTGGTAATGGTGGATGGCTCCTCTGTGTAATGCTCAAGTAAAACAGAATCATTCTGGGCAGCTCACCTCTGTCAGGTCTCTTCAGTGATCACTGAACCTATTGTGAAACTGGGGGGAAAAAACCCGAAACAACCACAACAAAAAGCCCACCTGGAAAGCATGAAGAAGCTCTTAAAATCTGAGAAAAACTGAATCCCCCCTGAAGGCAGGAGGACACCTGGGAGACTGAAAGCAGCCCCTTGCTCTTGGTCTGCAAGCAGCACCTGCCAACACGAATGACACAGAAGGTGCCCTCAGTTTTTAATTCTGATAGTTTTACCAGTTTTCATTTAACTAGGTATCTGTTTTACAGACGTGGGACTGGTGTTGCCTGTGTACCAAAGGAGATGAACACAGATAATTTGTGACTGACTTAAGGCTAAGGGACATATTCTGCAGTGCTGGCAACAAAACCAAATAGCAAAAAAAGTTTGCCTTTGTATCCTAGTTACTGTCATCACCCAAGGAAAGTGACAGAGCATATGAGTAGCACAAGCATTGCAGGGATTCACCCCATATGCAGGTGAGAGAATCACATCAGACAAATCCATTTCACAATGTCACAAACAATGTCACCTCCAAATTCCTGAAAAAAGGGGGAGTAAAGGTGGCTGGTTTTGCCTGATGGGATTTTAGCAACAGCTGTAGTTTTGAAATTAGAAATCCAGAACCTACTGATGTCAAAGCAGAGACCGTGAAGTTCACAATAGGCTACTGCACAGATTAGCCATCAGACCCTAGGTAATGCAAATATGTAAAGGCTTCAATTTTACAGTGTGACAGGTTTTTGAATCTTAAATGCTGCTGTTGGATTTGTTTCAGAGAGAAAATGAGAAGGTTTTGTCATGACCCAGCTGGAATAGGTCACTGAGTTTTGGGGCTGCTTATGATCTGAGTGCAATGCTGTGAAAGAGAGATAGTGCACTCCTTAGTTATCCTTCAATGAGAGTGCAAGGTCGGGGACAGACAGTGGGATGAATGTGCCTGAGAGAAAGGCTGGAGACCTCCAGATATGTTTCTTGGAAGCAGTGCTGCCCAGAGACACTTACAGAGCAAGGACATGTAAATTGAAGTCTAATGGCACAAAGGCCCTTCAGCATTTACCACCTTATGCTCAAAAATGCATGTGACAGGACTCCAGATGGTGTACAAATGTGAAGAGGATTTGCCTGGACCTTTTCCTGCAGTGAATTCCCCAAGTAGCTTTTAAACTCAGAGAAGCCCAGGTTCATTACAATACTCCACTGCTCACATTTGTGAATGGAGACAGCACAAAGCTACAGATAGGGCTGCAATCCCAGACAAGGCAGAGCCAAGAAGATAGAGGAGGGTAAAGTTTTGGCAGGATTAGTGAGTATTCAATCAAATCTGTGCTGTTTTTTTCAAATACCTGTAAGATTTCAACTGTCGTAATTGAGTTGGGAATATTCCCCCAACTACTTCTCAATGTATCAGTAGTGGGGTTGATTTTTTATAGACAAAATTTTCTTGCTTTAATTAGGCTTGAAATGTTGGCTTCATGACTGGTTTTCAACTCCTGCCTTCATTCCATACTGTCTTTCTAAAAAGCTCTTCCTCTAAGCAGCCTTCATCTCCACATTGTGAGGCTGTGGTAATTAGTTGGAGCTTTGCTGAGTTTATGGAAATCTTGTAAGTGAAGTCATTATAGTGGAGTTCAGTGTTTCAGCCTCTTGCTTTTATTTGCAAAATTATTGACTTGATAAAAGAAACTGATTTTGACTATGTGATGGTTGTGGATATTTGAAAAATTGTCTCCAAACTTGTCTCTTATTTCAGTGTACAGTAGAGTCCCTCATTTAAGGGCCACAGTGACACTGTGGGTAGGAAGTCCAGGGATATGGTGACAAGTAGGTACCATTCAGCTTACATATTAAAGCACACCCTGTCACCCATTTAGTTATCAGGTCCCAACAGTGGCTAAACACGTATATTTGCATCTTGTTGCCACTTTTTTGTGGGTTCAAAATTGCCTTTAGCTTAAAAACAATCAAACAAACAAAATTTATTTTTAACTTCTCTAGTTTATTCAGTAGTGATTCAGGCAATGTAAAGCAAGTGGTGTATCTGAAAACTAAAGAAATTCAGTGTTATTAATAAAAGCACAAACCTACAGGTCTCTAGAAACTACATCTTCAGCTCCCTCCCACAAAAAGTTCTGTCTCAGGAAGAAAAATTCCTCCAAGGCAAACTGAGCATCTGACAATGCAGCTGTCTTTGTAGACTGTTTAAAGTGAAATGGTTTGATAGAGTAGATAATAAACTGGTGCTGGAAGGAGCACAATGAGAACCAAAGAAAAAGTGGGTATGTTTGCAATAACAGCCAGCTGATGGAAAAGCCAAACAAGTGCTGAGCGAGTTAGAGTCTGGCTGAGAGGCATAGCAGGTGTTAATGGCTCCAGTGACTGAAGGGACTTTTGAACTGAAAGGTATGAAAAAGTCAGGCCAGGATAGGGATGGCTGCCTGCTAAACTTCCACCTCAACAATCAGCTGATGTGGAAAGAAAATGAAAGTTCAGCTTAGGTTCCATTTTGGAACAGGAATTGAAAATTATTATCTTGTAATTCCCAGTAATGTTATCCAAGGATATGTAATGGTGTTTAAATAAGAGAATCTGTAGAGCCAGCTTGTTCATCTGTCTTGCTAAGAGGGTTAATGTTGGGAACCAAAGGCAATTAATCAGTGCATCTTCTAAAACCTGTTTATTTCCCATGGGAATTGCTTTCAGACTTGAAAGTCTTAGAGTCCTTATGGCTAAATAAAACAACTCCGTGCAACATTTGAAGTATGCAAATGGTTTCATGACAATTGTAGCTCTTTTTCTTTCAGCAAAGCATTTGCCAACAGGCTATGAATTTAAATTTGTTCCCAAACCAATTTCAACATAATTTTAGCATAATTTTTGTCAGCTTGCCATGATGAGTATTCATTGTTTATTTGTGCCATATGAATATTCATTCAAGTTTGCAATGTTGTTTCTCTCTACTGATTTGGCAACAATCACACAAGCAAATAATTCATTGAATACACATAATTTTTAAATACATCTTTGGTCTGAAGTCTACCAAGAGCATTGCAGCACTGAGAAAGTTTTTCATCCAGATACTCTCAAAAGTATTTGTGTTATAGTGCGTTTGATGTTTGGCTTTTGATAAAACTTCATGATGCCGTCATCCTCAACTTGCCACCTCAGTGGTGCAGCACAGACTGCAGTCACAGATTTGCATAACTGCTGAAGTTTGAACTGCTGATTTAATAGTTTATTCATGGAGTGAATAACCTACAATATACATAATTTAAGATTTTGTAAACCATCTTGTGGTGCCTATAGGCATGGCTGTGTCAAGTGTTATGCTTATGTAAGATGCAAGTTTTCATCTAAGGCTCTTAAAGGCAAAGTTAGCAAAGGGGATTTCAAGATAATACAGCATAATGAGGATTATGTGTTGGTTATGTTTAATGCTGATTATTTTAATTATCCAATTTCCCGATAGAAAAAAATGGATTTTCAAATGGAAATGAGAACTTTTCAGTTTTCCATTCACTTCTATCTTCTTCTATACTTCTATATTTCATTTTATATTTTAAAACAAGGGAAAAACTAACTAAAAGTATATTTGGGTGGAATATTTTTTCTGCTGCCATCGCAATTTTTTTTTATGTCTCCCAAGCCCACAAAGAAGTCACAAGGTAATTGTGACACTTTTCTTCTGACTTTAAATTGCTAATGACATGCAGAGGCTCAGTCTATTGGTAATCTTTTCAAAAATATTTTCTGTCTGAAAAATGTGTTGATAAAAAGATAGTAAAAGCAATCCACAGATGCTGTAAAGGGCTAATGATGTTCCTTTGATAAAATTCTCAGGCAGTATATTGTGAACCTCTCTGCAATGGTTCATTCCAGAGCTATTTTCCAGTTTACAGTTTCTCTGATTGTTTGAGTAGAATAAAACCTGGGAACAGAATGAAAACAAAGTAACAGTAAAATTTTTCCACCTTGGATTACGTTTATTGTTTGACAGGTTGAGAAATTTATCATGCAACTGGAATGGCATGTTTCTATTTTCATAATTGCTGTGTATGTGATAAGATATTTCTAAAATAGAACATTTTGGGTGCAAACCAAATGTGTTACTGTTACTGTGGTATTGTTTGTCTTTTGTCCACTTTTTTGGCTGTTTGGTAAAAAGAAAAATCACTAAGCCTTGTGTCCATGTTCATTGCT
This sequence comes from Rhagologus leucostigma, assembly GCA_013397725.1. Taxonomy (NCBI): domain Eukaryota; kingdom Metazoa; phylum Chordata; class Aves; order Passeriformes; genus Rhagologus; species Rhagologus leucostigma. The sequence goes on along the minus strand of VZTD01002082.1, from coordinate 745,317 downwards.
ATACTCTGAATATAAAAAAGGGGCAATGAGCATGGCTTTACTAATCATTTATCGTGATTTACCTTTTACTTGGATTAATGGAGCACATTGCTTAAATTCCTCATCAATATCCCACTTTGAGTAGCAGTTGCCACCTGCTTTAAGAACAAAGTATGCAGTAGGTCTGGAAACGGCAATCAGACATCTGCTGTGTGTGGAAATGAAGGGGGTGTGTGTTTGTATATATACACATTCCTAAATATACACACACACATGTATGAAAATGTGCATTCATATATGCATGTATCTGTGTGCCTATCCATACACATGCATGGATAGGCAAATATGCATGCATATTCTAGATTTTCAAAATAAACCCCCAAATTAACCAGCTAACACATTCTGTTAAAGAGTTTTCTCTGATTTCACTGCTAATATTTCTATGTGGGGTTTTTTGTTTTGAAAACAAACAAGTATTTTCCTGTCTGGACCTCCCCCACTCACATTATCTTCCCAGACGACACAGTTTCTCTTCTTTATTGTCCATTTCACGTTCTTTCTCAAAGAAGCACCTCGGACTCCTTCTCCAAAATCACAGGGCTCTGACAGCTGTCTGCTCTTAACTGATTTTTTTTTCTTCTTGAAATACAGCATTCCTGGCAGCCCAACACCCTGTACTGTAGCTGCTTTGTAGTTTTAAATTCTTCTCCACCCTCCACACCCATTAGTCACATTCCCTTCCCCATGGTGAATCTCTCTATGTTTATCTAGCTCACCATGATGAATTTACCCTGTGCTGGTTAACGATGTACTCACAGAGTCAATTCATAAAACCAAGCTAGGTATTTATTAAGAGCAATGATGGAGAGGTGCAATTGCACCTGCCTTTTAGCAATGTGTACACAGGCTTCAAATCGTGCCTTCCTCAGACTTGGACTCACCAATTCCCACGCAGCTCAGTAGTTGATTTGAAAAATATCTTGTAAGGGCTTGGATTTCTCAGTTATTCCACTATCAGTTTATCACTGTCATATCTGTATGGCACTACTATAAAGCCACCTGAGAAGCGATGTCTATTTCATATTTTGCATTGGGGCAGTTGGCCTTGAGACAGCATCTCAAAAGCATTATACTGACCTGTGCAACTGGAAGGGTGTTTGCAAGATAATAATCTAGTTAATTAGCTCTGCTAGAAATCCTATCGATGCTCCTCCTTCCAAGAAAATAAAATGCCTTGGAGGGAAGTCTTTCATCAGCTTTCCAACGGAACCAGTGAAGATTTGGGCAATATTTTATGTACTGTTGTGTGTTGTAGGAAATGTGTCCTGGAGGAATTGATTGTAAAGTCTGAGGAAAAACTTGCCTGAAACTGTGGCCTCGCACTTCTTTAATGACAGGTACAAGTCAATAGGCAAAAATACAACTGCACTCCTGATTTAGTCAACAGTGTTTGAGCTCGTGCGTGGAGCAATTAGCAATACCCAAGCTCTTCCCTTCACCAAAGAGAAAAGGAAAAACCCCATCTATTTGAAGTGACCTGAGATAATTTACTAAGGGTGGGAAGTGAATGACTTCTCCCAGTTTTCCCACATGATTGTACCAAAAGAGACAGCAATCTGGCAGCCTGCTCAGATGGATCTTTCAGTTAAAAATCATGTAGAATTTTTTTCTGAAAATAGAAATTATTATCTTCTACACAGTAGTTAATTCTTCAAAGCGTGTGTTCAGAGCAGTTACTAAAATCTATTTCTGTGCAAATGATGTGAGACTGTAGCAAAGTGATGAAAAAATATTTAATTACAAAAGAAATCTGAGAACTCTGTCTTCTCACAATTATATCCGAGCCTCCAGAACTTCATTTACTTAATTACTGTCAAGAAATGTTTGAACAGTTTTGAGTGTAGGGTAGAAACTAGAGATGATAATTGCCCTGTTTTGCATGTGATACCTTGCGATAACCAGGAATTTTAAGTTATGGAGAATAAATGAGCAAGAGAAACTGAGGCTGTGTCCTTTGTCAAGCAAAGGCATTTTCGGGTGTGCCCTGCCTTCCACCTCTTCTTACTGCTCCCATCAGAGGTTGTTCAGAAACTGATGGTGGATTCCCCCTGCCGTTGTGTGGTTCTTGTTTGGGAAGGACACCAGGATGTTGAAGCATCTTCCTGCTGTGAAACAGGAATGTGACCTGGGCAAGCAGGACTGGGGCATAGCAGAGGGTTTGTAGGTTACATTAAGTGCTGTGTCTATTATTTTCTTGTTCTAGAGTTGATCTTTGAAATCTTAATGGTCCAAATTTCAGTCTGTGATGTTATCATGAATCTGTAGATAACGTGCTTTAAGATCAAATTGGATTGGTTCATTACCAACATTAGAATTGTGCTAAACCAGATGCTGAAATAAATACTCATGTACCAAATATGCCTACACACACACAATCACACACAAACCATGAATATATATAATATATATGAATGTCAATGCACAATGCTTTAATAGCACTCTTACAACACTGTTTCTGTTAATTCTACTTTCGCTTTATCTCTGCATGCCAGCTTTAACTTCTGATTTCAACATTTTGGCTTTTCTTATTTCAAAAAAACTTAGAACTTTGTTGTAATATTAACAGAGTTGGGTTTGGGGGTTTGGTTTTTTTGTGGTTTAATTTTTTTTTCCTTTAGAAAAGAACTTTTGCCTTGAAAGTGAGGTTATTATTTATAGATTCCAAGCCAGGTGCTGTAAATAGACACCAAGATGATGACATAAAATGGAAATAAAATTTGAGAGACTCTTCTCAGAGAACTGGAACTAAATCTTTTCAATATTTCAAAATTTATTTTTGTGAGTAATAGTAAACAAAGTTATATGCTTCTATGTTGGTCATATAGTCAAATTTAGGACTGACTTTATAAGGAACCTGCCTATTTGTTTGAAATGTATTCCCCTAATAATTAAAAGTCAGTATTTCTGATGTTTGTGTGTTTTTTATAACCAAAAAGCATTAGGTTTAAGACATCATTATCCCTTAAGAAGCTCTGAAACGATTGTCATCTAGTCAGGAGTGAAGGTGGCAATGAACCCTCCAGCTGCACAGGAGACCAGACCACAACAGTCTCTCTGCTGAGGCAGAGGTCCTTTAAAGGAACTCATTGAGTGGCGCTAATTACACAATACTTACCCAAATCTTATAAGGAAACAACCATCTCTGGGTGACTGGAGAGAATCAGTTTCCTTTCCCGCAAGTGCCTTTTGGCTTTGATTCAGGTGGTTGCCAGGGTTTTCAGGTTTCCAGCTGAGAAAGTTCAGGTAGAAATGCACAGGGTTTCCTGCCTTAGACAGCAAAACAACACCCAGGAATGTCCCTGGTTTAGGGATCTGCAGCTTCTCTGCGAGTGTTGTCAGCACTGAAGGTACTCCTGATTTCGGCTGTGGCTCATAACAGCTGGAGCGAGGGTCAGAGCTCTTCAAAGCACATGTCCTGCTGGAGATGTGGGCTGGCAGCCTGTGGCTGCACCACCTCTCCTCAGACACAGAACAAGAAGGGAAGGCAGCCTGAAAACAGGTGGAGTTGCTAGACCCAGCAGAGGCCATTTCCCTGGAAATGGGGGTCCTAGCAGCATGCACTGTATGGTCCTCTCAAAGAGGAATTTCATTTGGTTATCCAAAACAGAAAAAGAAGAGCTGGAAACGGAGACCAGTCCACAATGCAGCATTCCCATATGGAAACAATATCCTGCATGAGGACAAATGTTTGCTGTACCAGATATTTTAGGACTGTTCCATTCTGACAGCAGCTTCTAGTGGAAAAGTCAGCAGATCCATACCTAGAGCTGAGCAAGGTCATTTCTATAATACATAGAAAACAGGAATGTCAACTGACCCTAACTAGATCAGTCTCACAGTGAATAATTTGGAGCAAAATATTTTCTTGAGCTCAACACAAAATAAGATCCCATCCCGTGGTCAAATATATGAGAAGCTGGAAATGTCAGACAAGTAGTACTACTTCTGCCAAGACAACGTTATCTGTTGGCAATATAATATACATCAGATGTCAGAGGAGGGTCTGCTTGGTGAGCCTGAAAGCTATAAAAGTCTCAGCAGAGAAATTACAAGCTGCTTTATGGAACAATGTCCAGTATTACAACTAAGGTAACGTAGAAGCAACACAGGAAACCCCCACTATGTCGATATGCACTCAGCTGAGCTGTGGTGTCCTGAACTGTTCCAAGCTGGATTTTCACTGTTGTCTCACCTCTTGCTCATGCTCATGCTCATGCTCATGCTCATGCTCGCTATTAGTCAGAACAACATTACAAAACAGGAATGTCACACAAAAGTTTTTCAGGTCTTAAATATAATGTCTGGCATTTGGGCTCCAGGGAGTGTACAAAATCAGATCAACTTAAGGGAAAATAAAATAGTTTTAAGCAGAAATTCCACTGATTTACCTGGAAGTGACAGAGGAAACTGAGGGCTGTGTTCACCCTCAGGGCATGGAGGCACATTTTGCACTTCAAAACCCAAGTGGGAAGTTAGGACTCTGATCCTGGAAAGAGTGCACAATCCTGTGCAGCTTAACACCTACAAATGGTCTTGCTGAACCTTGGGTCTATTCATGTAGGCAGTGGTACTCACATGCAGAAATATCTTCAGCATCAATCCCAAATGATCAGTGGCAGTCCCAGATGTGGTACTCGTAATTCCCATTTCTCAGGCCCAGTTCTAGCCACCAGAAGGCTTAAAATGAGAAGGCCTGCTAAGTAGTTCTAGTCGTACAGTGAATTGTGATCTTAAATATTGTAAAATTGTTTAAATCATAATAAAAACAAAACCAGATTTACACAGCTTCTCCCTGCCCTGAAATGTATCTTATTTCATTTTTTTCCTCACTGACCCTGAAAGCTGTTTAATTTTTGTATTTTATCACACCCACTCTCTTTCAGAGAATAATACGTTTTCAAATTAGGAAGAGTTGGACAGTCCTTTTTTGCTGACTAAAACTGGAAAAGGTCAGTCTTGGCTTGTGTCCTTTCAAATTTAAGCTCTTGTGCATTTCTATTGTTGTTGTTGTTAAAATATTTTAAGTATACATCCAAAATCCTCTAAAGGTGAAACAAACATCTGGTGCAGGAGCTTCCATGCCAACATTTAGCCTCATGGCAATGCAAATTTTAGCCCAAATTTCAACTCAAAATGAAAAGGCAGAGGGACAGCAGGGATTCAAGACCTGTCAGGTTATGCTTACCTGTCAGGTTTCTTTCTATCATCTGCCAGCTAATTAAAGTAACCTTGTCAAAAAATTAAATTAACACTCAAGTGACATGACAGAGCTTTAGATGTTCTGGTTAGAGGTTATCCCATTTCCCTCTTCTTGGCTGCAAGTAGCTGTTGCACACAGCTTTCTGCTGCCCTACTGATACTATTTTCCATTGCACCACTGAGATATTGCAGAGATGATTAATCTTTCTTCTTCTTCAGAAAGCCAATTTCTTTTTCTCTCTGCTTTCTTGTTGAATTTTATGCACAGCAGCCAGACAAAACAAGGGTTGCAGAGTGGAAGGATTTTGGGCTGTAAAAACACAACATAATGAGTCAGGATACAGTGCCCATTTTGCTGGCATTACTACAAACATATTGTGCAGCCCATCAGCTGTTTGGTTGAAGACGTATTTTATGAAAGAGGGTCAGGGAGAAATTTTTCAAAAGGAGCTCATGTTTGCTAATGAGATCTTCTGAAAAAAATATCTGTCCATGAAAATTATGTTTGAAACTTTAAAGTGCTGAGCATTTTAAAATTTTTTTTAATGCTTGTTAGGTTTATCCGTATGCTTTGCATTACCTTGATTCTTCATCCGTGTAATATTGTTTTGCCTCTTGCAGACATTTGGGGCACAGGAATTAATTGTTGTCTAGAACACCATCACAGACTGAGAAAAATCACTGAGACGAAGCCACTGGGTGGGCAAGAACGTGTCCTACTGCATACACCTAATCCCCATTCTCCACCTCTGACATCTGTGATCTGTTAAATTCAATCAACATAAATGGGGCAGAGTTGGAACTATAGGTAGGTTTTCTTCAGAAAGTCCCCAGTACTAATATCAGAACTGAACTGGGTAATAAAGTAAATTGTTTACGAAAAACTCAAGTAAAAGAGCCTGTTGAGTTGAAAAGATCGGAACAATCACTTGAAATCAGTGAAAATATGACAAGCAAAAAAGGAAGCTGAAGCAGCAGTGTCAGCTAAAAGTGGAGTTCTCGGTGAGTTTTATAGCTCTCCAGGGAGGGGGAAGACTCAAGACATAGAAAAAAAAAATTTGCAAGCTCATCGAGGCAGGAGAACAAACAGTAAGGAATATAAACACACTTGCTTATGTAAGAGGTAAATAAGGTATATTGAAAATGAATGCTGAATTAATTAGCAATGCTTGGAGTGATTATTTTGCAACAGTGCCACATGAAGAGAATGCAAGAGAGGTATTAAATCATATAAATCCAACTGGAATGAGATAGGCTGTATTTAGAAGGAGCAAGTCATTAGAACAGGTAGGAATACCAAGGAAAGTCTCTTGATGAAGAGCCAATACATTTGCTGAGGTGACTTGTTATGGAAGACATATTTGATTGCTTTCCTAAGTCTAAGAAAGTACTAAACCAAAGCTGTAAAAGCTTTGCAGAGAATCTGTTTAAATGTGGAGAAGTGTTAAGCTCAGCACAAATTATTCGAGTGAAATGGTGCTGCAGAATATGAAGCCTTGGCATAGATTACTGGAAGCATCTGTAAAGAGACTGAAATTTAGATGTGTTAGACAGTTTCATGACAGGAGAGAGTGGAAAACTTGCTGTATTTATTTTCTTGAAAATGTAGGGAAAAAAGACAGCTACTGAAATGGTCCTTGTAGAAATGGAAAAGGTACATGCTAAGGAATGAGGACAAGCAAGCTGGTTTGCAGAACTTTGTATGTGTCACCTTTACCAGAAAAGGTGCTCAAAAGAGAGAAAATATGAAGAGGACTACCACAGTACATGCTATCACATAATGAGATGTAAAAGCTTGTGATGGCATACCAGCTAATTGTTAACTACAGCAACACTTTCTTACTTGGGCACGAGGCAGGGTGATTGTTGGCAAGACTCAAGCCTTGACAGGAAGTGAAAGGCATCCTCCACAAATGACAGCAGAGGACAAGGCCTTAGGAGATGCAGTTTTAATACCTCTTTCTGATCACTTTTTCAGTGCAACTTAGCTCTGTGGTGTAAGCGTAGCTCAAATTGACTCTATTCTTTAAAGATTGTGTATAAAATCAGTGTGCTTTAATTTCTGGAAATTATGCCATGTAGCATGCCAAATGCTTGGCTGCTCTGTGAAAGGGAAAAAAAAGAAGACGTAAAAGATTTTAGTTCAGGTTGTTCCAGACAAGCAGGGGGATTAAAAAAAAAGCAGAACTTCATCTGGATGGTATATATGCACCTCAGGACTGTATTAGTAGGACAGTCCTAAAATAATAGTGAAAGAGACAATTGTGAGAGAGGCCATAGACTTCACATTCAGACAGGATTTGGAAGTAAGGAAATTTTTAGGAGATAGCTGGTTACAGGCATGGTAAAGAATCATGCAAATGCTGCTAACTTCAACCAAGGAAAACTGTATGACAGAAGAACAGTTTGGATTTTTGCCTCTTTTCTAAAAAGTCTGTCATTATCCAAAAATACTGTACCCTTTGGGAATGCAAAACATAGGGGAAATGTATTTGGCATCTCCAACACAGGGAAATAACCTGTATACTCTATATAAACCTATATATAAAATTATAGACATGTTCAGTTTCCTCTTCTTCTCACGGGAAAAATGCAGGCTCTACACATGAGAAGAATATGTCTAGACAGACAGTAGGGTGTCTGGCTCTCCCACCAACCTTTGGAAGCTTTCAAAAAGCTTTGTTCCAACACCTTCCGTGCCCAAGCTTAAGATCACATCGATCTAGTTATGGCCATCAGTCAGGCTGCACGTTAAATTCTTCACAAGACAGATGTCATGTTGCCTACTTTAGCACTTTTATGGCTGAGCAAAAGGGGCTGCAAGCTGGGTGTAAAACCTGGACTTTTCAAATGAGGAGTCCACAGCATTTACCAAATCCTCAATTTGTTCTGCATGCTGCCACCAAGTATTGGCTTCGGGATTCTTGTTTGTTTTGGGATGTGGTTTTGTGTATGGGTAATCCATGCCCTCCCAGCTCTGCTCTACAGATACAGCATGGTATTCTCATGATGATTTCCTTTTACAGACATCTGTTGGCAGATAAAGCCTTTGAAGCAGAGCTCTCTCTTCAAGCTGTTAACCCTCTGACTAGCTATTGCCTTGTTAGTTCTCTAGTACATTATATATTATTTTGGATTCTGTAATTATTTTCTCTAACATTAATCTAGTTTACAGTTGGCATCAAAAGCCACGGATTTTGCTCACACTGTTTCTCTGCAAGAAAAAACAATTCTTTAATATGCAAATCAGAGCGGCAAAATTAGATGAATGTAGTCAGCATGCCCTTGAAGGAAAGAAAGGCTTTTATGGAAGACTCAAGGTTGCAGTTATGTTCCTGAGAGTGATGAAAAAGCTACTTAACCCTTTAGAACACATAAGGGAAAATTTTTTTCTCATGAAAAAAAATTACTCTTGTGTAAGATATAAACAAAAAATGGGAGCTAAATTAGTGGGAAGGATGATATGCAGAAACTGAACTGTCATTTTGACAAATGCTGCAGGCTTATCTTTCTTATTTTATTGGACAAAATGGACATTCAAGCTCTAGTCAACATGGTAAAACAACCTGCCCTCATACACACACTTCAGAAATCCATCTGGAAAATATCTTGACAAAAGAAGTCTTCTTATGCTAACAGGTGTTAGATTAGGCAAATACAAATTCAACTTGGTTACATCACTATAAAAAGATTGTAAGCCATAAGATTTGAAGCCTGACATGCAATATGGCCATACAGATCCTTCATAGTTTGCTATGCAAACCCAGGCAAGAAAGATTTTTCTAATGAGTGCAGTTTCTCTTCAGGACTGAAAAGTAATAATGACTTATTGAAATTTGTAAAACTCTCTTCGACATGTCCCTGTGCATGTGTTTTACAGAGAGCACATATCTAGATGAAAAGCTCAGTTAAAGTGTATGTCTGTCCTAATTCTGAACTTTTTTCCTCCATCCTACATCACATCTGTGGAGTCCAAAACAAGAGATGCTCCCTGCAACATAAAATGTTTATTTACTTTGATTGGATGAGTAAGGGAATTCTGGATCTAAACTTGACCCAGGGCAAAGAGCTCTAGGCACCCTCTGATGTAAATCCAGTGTTAGGATCCCATTTTTGCTTTTACGAAGACCCTTCAGACATTTTTATAAAGGACAAAACTCCAATATCTATTGAACTTTATGAATTGATCACACTTCATTCTTGATGCTGCCTGAAAGCAATAGAAAGCCAATTATGCATTATTTGATTATCACTGTAAGTCATGAATGTCTTCAGTGAATTAATAGAAATTGCAGCTAAATAGTCTGTTTCCAGGAAAATCAATAAATCCATATTGTACTACTTACCTCTATCAACATTAGGGAAATTCAATAATAATGCAAATCAATTATCAAGCACATAAAAAGAACATTCATCATTCTTTCAGGGGACAATAATAACAGCATAAAGAACACAGATGAGAACAACAGTATCTGATCTCTTCTATCTACACTGAATTCTGTCTGTATTTTAAAGAATCTGTCCTAATCAGAGTCAGCTTCATCAGGCCACAGGAAAAAGATCTTCCATTCTGCTTTTAGAAAACTGAGCTCAAGAAGAAAGGTTGTATATACCAAATTCTCCACCTGATCAAGTACAACATTTTCATTGTCTTGTGGAGATCCCCTCTGCTGTAATTAGCCTTCAGCAGGCTTCAACGGGACTTTTGCTCCACAGGCTACTGAGTCCCTTCCCATCATATTCCAGCAGGAAGGAATGCCATGTGGCATTTTCCTCTCCTGAAAGCTTTTGATATTTTGATTTGCCCAAGGAATTTTTCTTTTCCAGCAAAGTGAATCAAAACCAGAATTGAGTAGCTCTGTGACTTTGACAGCTGAGAACTGACAGAGGCAGTACCTTATTAAAATAATTTTTGAGGTCCTCACCTATAAACTCACAGTCATAAGTGTGCTAGAAAAAGTAACTCTCCTTCTGGTTTTCGTGCTGGGACAGACATGGATGCTACACTGATTTATAGGTCTTGGATACTTGGTGCTGCACACCAACAATTTGGCAACACTTCCTGATTTTTGATGTAGTTTTAGCAAGATCTCACACATACGAAGAACTGACACACAATTCAGACCTAAGCTCATTTTCCTTGTGTAAGTTCTCCAGGCCTGAGAAATGTCAGACCAGACCTCCTCCTGCCCAGAGCATCCTCTTTTGGTACTGCTCCCGTGAGGGGAAAATGCAGCATCTCCTTTACATATCTGCTGCTAACCAGTTAAGATCCAGTCCCTGTTACTTTCCCTCAGGCTGCTTGGTTTTTGGGCACATCCATCTCTGTAAGTGGTATTAGCTTGGCCTTGGATGCAGCTCATGTCCTCCTTTCCTCACTCATCACATGCTCTTCATGCCTTAATCTGCTCCTCTTTAATTGGTAGTACTTTATCCCTCTGGTATTTGGATGAGTATTTTTGCTCATGCTGGCTGCTGACACCACACAATTGTGCAAGGCTAAGCAAAACTTCAGCTGAGACATACAAATACTGAGACGGCCAAAGAAAGACGGATAGCAGAGTTGCTGCTACAAAAGTTTCTAGGATAATTCTTCCATATACTTCTAAAATGGGTTAAAACCCAGACAAATCCAGAGAAGGTCTGAGGCTTAAAACATTCTGTTATTTTTATAAAGATTAGAATTTACTGTTACTGTACAAATGCATGATTGCCATTAATATCATATTTGTTTGACAACCTTGCAGACCTTGGCCTGTCTGTGTCCCGTTGTCTGAGCTCAGTGACGTCTTAGGTCCCCACGGCTCTCCTTAGCTCTTGTGCCTCTGCCAGTGCCACCCATGCATGGGACAAGCTCTGTTCCTGTCCTGCTGTGGCCACTCAAACTGTGCCAGAGGACATGGTGCTGCAAAACCCTTGGCAGTCCCATCTCCTCTGGAGAAGGAAGAGCGGCTGGTGCCTTCCGTCCTGAGCAAAGGCACTGAAATGCATGTCCAGCAAACTGCACGTCCAGCTTAGCAGGCAGCTGTGCAAGGACCTGGCAGACTCCGTGCACCTCTGCCTCTTCTGCAGGCACATCGCCTTTCATCCCTTTCTGTGACAAGGGGACCTCTTTTTTCTGGGGGCACTTTAAACCATCTTGGGATCTTTTCCTTGCAAGTCTCCTCCATTACATCAAACTGCTTTGGCTCTGTTAAGCCTCAGCTGACTTTAGTTCCCGGTGGCACTATTTCACATCTTGCTTACTGAGCCAGGTACAGGAACTAGTCAAGTCTGCAAGGATGTCAGTGGCAGTAGCAGCAGCAGTGGGTACATTTAAGGAGGTTGCTAATAAAACACTGGCTTCAGCAGCCTTGGAGGTGCTGAGGGGAAGAAAATTAGGCCTAAAACTTTTTTGCATGCAATAAGCTGAATTTCTCCCTTTGCCATGGTGTAACCATTGCCACTGGAGTTCCCACACCGAAAAAAAAAATGAACTATGGGGCCATTAGACAGTTTTAAATGTTCCTAGTCCCAGGTGGTGATTTATCTCAAATAGCAGGTTGGGGCAGTAATATCCCCTTTCTGCTCTTCTAGCCCTGCGTGGGGTGGACAAAGGTCTTGGAGCAAGGATCAGTTCAGTTGTGACAAGACACAAAACTGCTGATTTGCTTCCCAAGCACCTACCGCTTTGATGAGATTTCAGGAAAATATCGTTGGCTTTTCGGTGGGGTTGCAACAGTGCCTTGACAGATGGTCTTGTGAGAGGCAGTAAGTACCATCAGCAAGGCACAGAGTAAATCCCTGGAAGTAGAAGAGTCACAGTTTTTCTGGGATAATTCATGATCTCTGGACATGGTATTGGAAACACAATAAAAGACTATATAGTTCATTTCCCACTTTTTACATCCCTCAATCCAGCAGGTCAGGCTTAGTTGTGACTGAAGCTGTTCTGGTTTATAAAACTAGCTTTATTTTTTTTTTTAATCAAAGTTAGTACAGCAGACAAACATCACACTTAAATTGTGGCATGTGGGAAACGAGATGAATGACAGCCATCATTTGTCACTTTATGATGCAGCTCCACAATCTTCCTGTCTTTTAACACCTCTTTAACCTTAATTTTGCTGATTTGAACAGTCATTAATTAACTATGTATGGTACACACAGCTGATAGACCTAGAATTTCACAGTCTATTAGAGTACATAATTTGCATTTACATCACAGTGTTGTTAAACCAAATCATTATCTTAAACTACACATATACATCAAATTTTAGGAAGTCAAACCAACTTGTCTCCAACTGTATATTTTTCAATTATATTTATTACGCCACTTTTCTTTTTGCTTATTGAAGACATATTTCACAGATGGTTGCATCAAAAATGTTACTGCTCTAAGCCCTATTAATGGAAGCAAAAAAAAAAAAAAAGCCAACCCTCCCCCAGACTACAGACCTTAGCTGTGGGGAGCACAGCTCACACTTTTCTGTGTAAACAACTGCAGTGCTAAATCTCCTGCTCTCTGGTTTCCAACTTCACATTCCCCTCTTGATAACTTAAAAGCCACTACGGATGTCCATATGCTGGCAGAGAGCCTTTCTCCTCGGTGGGGATTGTGGAGTAACCCGTGGTCAGTGCCTCCCCACTCAGGCAGTCTGCAGCCGCCTGCCCAAACATCTTCCTGCTGTGTGCCGGGCCAGAGCCTCGCTCAGGGCTGGGAGCTGTGCCCATGCTTTAATGCACCAGCAAACCATGCATGTTTAAATATCCCTTTATTTTGTTCAGAACATATAATCTAGTAACTGAGATTTTTTTTCTCTGCGTTACAGATAAGCTGTGATTGCAAGAGCAGATTGAGTTGCTCACATGGAAGCACTGGCTCTGCACCTGGGTTTTGGTAACTGGAGCAGACCAATAACAACTGTTGCATTATTACAGAGGAACCAGAAGAGAACAAAACAAACCCAAAAGGTAACCTCTTAAACCATTCTAACTAAAGGCAGATAGTGATGGGACAAGTGGAGTGGTATTAAACTAAAAGAGAGGAGATTTAGATGTTAGGAAGAAATTCTTCACTGTGAGGGTGGTGAGACACTGGAATTAGTTGCCCAGAGACCTTGTGGATGTCCCATTCCTGGAAGTGTTTAAGGCCAGGCTGGATGGGGCTCTGAGAAACCTGGTCTAGTGGAAGGTGTCCCTGCCCATGAGAGGGAATTCCGACTAAATGATCTTTCAGGTCCCTTCAACAATTCTATGATTCTATGAAGTGTTACATTGCTACAAAAAGGACCAGAAATAAAAAAAAAACGTGAACAGGTCACTTCTTACACCATTCTAACTAAAAGTAAAGCAAAAATCTGGACAGGAGGGCCCCGGCTGAGCTGCAGCAGCAGCGTAAGGCAGTGATGCCTGGTCAGCTCTAAGTCCCTTGAAGCTGCAACACCCTCAGCACTCTGGTCAGCACTGGGTCCTTGGTCCCTGCACTTGTGCCCGGCTGAGGCCTAAGATGCTTCTGCCCAATTTTGCCCACTGTTGATCGCCCTTGACCCTGAGCTCCTCCTGCCCATGGTGCTCCCACAGGCTGAGGGCTGCCCCACACCCTGCCACAGCCTGTCCCACTCAGCCCTGCAGTGGAGGGCACACCACAGGCAGCCCGCCTTTTCCCAGCAGCTTTCACACGGCTCACTCTTTTCACTCTTGACTGAGTGCTGGTGTGTCTGTGTAACAGGAGGCTGACACTCTCTTTTTTCTTTCCCATCATGACAAGCCTGCAGTGGTAGCCAGGGTATTGGAAGTGGTGGCTGGCACGTTTGGCAATGCAGCTGCTATTTGGCATATTTCGATTTGCTTAATGCTGCTACAGCACTACAGTGGGTGGTGCTCTTTCCCACATCCACAGGCCTTAGGCAGAAACAAAAGCAACACAACATATTGTTCAAATATTGCATATAGTGCAAATTCTCCTCCCCTCCTACCACCCTATTAAAAAAGTCAAACCCAGGGTAGCTTAATGAAAAGGTTGTAAGGTTTCGGGGTGGTGTTTTTTTGTTTGTTTGTTTTTGGTGTTGTTTTTCTGAGGGAAAGGGTAGAAGTATTTTTCAAAATGGACTTATATTTACTATAGAAGACCTTAGGCTTCAAAGGGTAGAGGCTTTTTTTTCCTCTCTCTCTCTGTTGATGAGAGAGATTGTGTCTGCACACAGTAGCCTGAATTCTATGCCACAAATTTTCTCTTCAGACTGGATGTTATTAAACAAATTACTATCTTGATGTTTAGTTATCAACATTTTCTGCCTATGTAACATTAATGTAAAATAAATATATAATGTAAAAATCAGCCCCCATAGCCAATGGGCTGTGCATAAATGAAAATACTTATGTGAGTTAGTATTTTAATTGAATTTGTGAAAAATAATGAATCAGCAAACCACTGCTATTTTGCTTTCCTAGGTTTAGCAGCAAGTTTCAGATTTTACCTGCTTGGAAAAGAAAGGTATTTCAGCGTCTGAAACTACTCATCCAACTACTGAAACTAACTGCAACAATCAGCCACTGTGAGTACTTTTTATCTATGTCACTGTCTGAAAGCAGTGAAAATAAAAGCGCAGAGAGGCAAAGGCTCTAGAGTAAATTTTGACAGGCAGGTACTAGCAAATACCTTTTTTCTCCTGTTAGCTGTTAGAAGGTTGCAGCCTTTGATGTGCTGGCAAGAGTGACCTCGATGTGCACATCCTTTGAGAAGGTTGTACCTGTTCTTCACCTGTTGTCACTTTGAGCCTGCTGAAACTGACGGAAATCTTTCCAGGGACTTCTGTGGGCTTTGAAATTAGGTGTAAGCTAAATTTTTGCAGGTTGCAAGAGTTTAGCATGTGCTTTCTTCTGGCAAAGCAATACCAATGCTCACACAGGAAGGAAAGTGCTTTTAAAATTTGCATTAAAAATACTAAAGCGAGTTTGATGAAGAATTAGGTTTAAGAATAATGCATTGGCATGGTGTCCTGCTAGAGTACTGCACCTGTCTAGCACCAGTACCCATACATGTGCCTTGCTGGACTTGCAGAGGACTGTGGTGTGCTGTTCTTTTGACTGACATGTCCCAGCTGAGATGGTGCAAAACCCAGGGGGAGAACTGGGGAGGAAGAAGTAGAATGTGTTATGTGGAGCTGTTTGGTTTGGCCCTCAGACGAGTTAGAAGCAAGTGCTCCTAACCCAGGTTGTCAAAAGATGTGCTATAGCCAGCACAGTTCTTCTCACTTGTTTTTTAGAACAGCCAGGAAGGTGGGGATGCCCCTCTCCTTACAGGTATCAACTGCTTCAACCCCCTTGCCTGGGGATGAAACTCAAATATCTCTCTTTCAGCCTAAATGTCTGGAACTGGCTTTAGGCCACTATTTAGAAACTGTCTAGTGCCTGGGAAAGAGCCAAGACTGCACAGTTCTTTGGCAGATGTTGGTGCCCATCTGTCCTCCAGGAAAAACGCTGGACTTCAAACTGAAAGTGGCTGCAGCTGCTCGACAAGCTCAGCCCTGGCCCCGGCTGTCAGACACACACCTGTACCAGGTATTGCCCAGCTGAGAGTAAAGGGCCTTTGCAAGCTGGGCCCTTGATGGGATCGCCCGCCTTGTGCACCATGTCCATGTCTGCTAGGGGGACCTCACTCTGCCACTGAGGACGATGGGGCAAGGGGCAGGTTTGCAAAAAGTGGCCTCTGTTTTAGCTGCCTAATGTTTTGACCTAGTCTGAAAGGCTTGGACCTATAGTTTTTTATGAAGAGTCATCCCTCTCCCCTTTCCTTCACAGCAGTAAGCAGTCCCTGCCCACATGCCCAACATCTGCTGGCTGAAGCTGGAAGTGCCCAGTGGTGACCTGGGACTTCTCTCTGCTGCTCCCCCCTCTTTTCTAGCACAAAGCTTTGTGTGCATCATACTGCCACTATTAAATGTTCATTACATTAACTTGATGGTAATATTTGAAGATCTTGGTGCATTAAATCTCTTGTTGGTTCCATTCCACTGTTAGTAATTATGGGTGTGGATCTGTTTTCACGCATAAAACTCAAGAGTGTCTGCATTTTTAGGCCCTTTTGTTTCCTCCCCCCGCTTCGGATTGCCATCTCCATCTCTCCCACTCTTCCCCATGATACAAGCAATAACTCTAAACTCAGAGCTCTTTCTGCCTGCTGGCAGGAGAGGATGAGTAACAGCAACAGAGGAGATGAGAAAGCCTCCGTTGCCATGCACTGGCTTGCACAGCCTGTGCTGTGCCAAGATATAAAAAAATAAGTCAGCATTTCTGATTTGAGTTGCAAGTTTCTTGGCAAGATGCTTCTGCAAGCTCATGCAACCCAGGAAACAATTATTCCTGAGCTTTTACATGCACTGCGTGCTGGGTCTTCCAGCAATGCACAAGTAAGTTAATGTTGTTTCTTGGCTGTGGTCTATGTAACCTCTGGCCAAGATCATATTTTTTACAGCATGTTCCTATCCAGTGGCACCAGCCTTGAGGTTTTCAGCTTTTTTCTAGGGGTGTAGATGAACTCTCTCTACTAATGGTGGCAGCTGAGCCCTTGCAGCCATAATTAGGGGTGAACTGGCTGTTCTCAAAAATATCTTTCCCTTTAGCTGGTTGATGTAGAGCAGGTTGTGCTCATCAGCCTCATGGAGAGGGAGGAGGCAATGATGGACTTGAGAGCTGAAAGTTATGATTAATCTTTAAAATACCTAAATGGCAAGGATCTGTTTGCTGTGTGAAGCTGGGCAGCTTCTATGGAGTCAACTTCTGAGTTTAAACATACTGCACTATGACCAGCGATTCTCCACAATACAGTAGGATTTATTAATAGAAAATACGTCAATATGAGTTTGTCTTTGTACATGTTAGCAACATGTACAGTGAAACACATTTTTTTCTCAATCTATATTGTTATAGTTCTTTTGTGTTATCTGACATAACCATTTATATTTTGGGCTTAAATATGTTATTTGTCAAAATGTACTTTCAGTGTTAATATACCTTTAAAATCATAGTTTATCTTTTAAATATTGAATTCATATTATTTTTTTTCAAATCAATATTGCTCATGTTAGTGCAAATTTGTTAAATCTTGAGATAGGTTAACCATTCCTTCCAGACCATAAACAGCATTTAATAAAACAGTGAGATTTATATAGCTCTACACAGCTGAACAAGATTCTAATACGAAGCTTGTTAAAAAAAAAAAAAATTCTGACATTTTACAGTACATCAATTGCATTTTATACATTTTTTTTGGAACAGTTTTGTTTCTTCTCTATTTCTGTGTGTGATCTAGTACAAGAATGAAGGGAACAGCAATAGGTAATGATACTTTCCTCAATATTAAAAAGAATGCATCATATATATCTTGCTTAGTATGGCGGCAGTGTTGTATTTCCAAACCTGGAAAAGAAGCCAGGTAATTCAACACCTTCTCAAAACCCAGTACAGCAAGAGTGAACGTTATCAGTCGGAGCACTTGCCACTACAGAAGAATGGAAACAAACCAACACAAAGTATAGACAAAAGGTATTTTATGCCACGTTATCAATCCAGAATCTCTCACTTGAGCAATGGTCAACATTTGACTCCATGTAATTCCTAAGAGGAGCTGAAAGAGGGCAATGTGGGCATTTCAGTAGTTTGAAGAATGGAAGTATATCCAACTCACAATAATCTCCTGTCCTAAGAACTTCGAACAGAATGATGCATGTCCTCGGCCTGTTGGCAAACCTGCGCCTGGAGAGCTGCACCAGCCTGGTGTCTGTCAGGCAGTCAAGAAGAACTTCCAGTTGCGAGTGACATTCTTTATTAAAAAAAAGTTTTTATACTGAAAATGTGCTTTGTTCAAAAGAGCACTGTAAATGTCACTTATTAAAATCAATGTAATAAATAAAATATAAACAACCTGTGTCCAAAACTATGAATAGTATTTTTATCTACCTCACTATACATCTGGCCCACTGTGCCCCTCCCACCCACCCTTTCTGAAATTTTTTAAAAATTTTTTTGCATGCTATTTTTTCCCTGTTTACTACAAAGAGCAAAGGTTACATATCGTACACTGGGAAAAGCTGCCAAAAAGATTAAACTATAGTCCTAGATTACCAATAAACCAATTCTACATCACAATACCTGCCTGCATGAACTACTTGGGCTGCGTCCTATAGAGCAGGTGATGACTTGTGAGAGACTCCTCCCCCTGCGCACAGCCAGAAGTGTGCCAGGTGATGTTAAAACTATTACAGTGACTAACCACAGAAATGTTTGCAACCTAAAACAAATTCCTTATTGGCAATTTAAGCAATTCACAACTACTCAGTTTGTGGTGGGTCTTATGCTCTGAAAACTGTATGCTGAACTGTTTGTTGCCTGAATCACAGAAATGAAGAAATGTTTCTTTTTTCCTTCCAGTGTTACAAGAGCTAAGATGAATATGCCAGTTCTTCTGGCCTCCTAGCCTATGTAGCTGTTCTTTCCTTTTTAAATTTAAAAAAAAATTCTCTGTCCCTTACATATTTTAGCATTTTACTTTAAATGCACAGAAATGGTCTTTATTTTCATATTTGAGGAACGTGTTCTGGGTGTTGGGTTTTATTTTTGGTACGGGTTAAAATAAATGATTGTCCTAATGGTTCAAGAATTGGACCCTTCTGTACTCTAAAGAGTTTGGAGAGTCCAGATTAAAGTCTCACGGGTCTTAGTTTTCCATTCCCTCAGGGAGATGGCAAGATCAAACTCTGCCTTCCTTGAGCACTTACTGGTTGGTGGCTGGAGAGCAATGAAATTTCCTCGAGATCAAAAGATGTTATTTTAAAGGAAATGGCACCTAAGGGTGATGGAGTTGGTGATAAAAAATCAGCTACCCCTTCTTTTGTGAGCATGTGGCCTAGCAATGTTGAATTGCTATCGATGGTTACGGAAGTGAGTAAGAGAAAGCACATACTGGAGTTTCCACTGTTTAAAAGAACTGAAAATCAAACAAAAATTGAAGCTTAACAAGGAGAACACTGGATGAAGAGAAGTCTTACGCCACACAAACACACACACTCAAACACGCACACAGAATACTATGCATACGTGGACACACACGAGTAAGAATGTGTATTCGTATGGTAGGTTCTTGGAAATAGACATTCTTAGCAAATATGGATGACAGATCAATTGTAATTTATTTTCTTTTAACACTGTATCATCATAAAGAAAACTGGTATAAATGAAAAAAATCTATTTCAAATATCTACATCTAAAATTTTAGGCAGTGAAAAAGCACTTCGTTGACAAGGAGTGTGGAATGATGAATGTTAATTGTCAGAAACTGCTGAATGCCTTTTTTTTAGTTGCCACAAACAAATTCACATATCAGAACAAACAATACTGCTAAATATTCCTTTTTGTTTTTTTGATTTTTTTTTTGATTTTTTTTTGTTAAAACGCACCGGGGAAAAGAAAACAAAAAACTGGAAATTCATACATCTTTCAAAATTTGAAATTGAAGCAATATTTAGAACCATAGATGAAGAAACACTGTGGCATTGGTGTAATATACACAATGCACCTTTTTTTTTTATCTGTAATGTACATCAAATACTTTACAACAATGCATTAACAAAAGGCAAGAAACATCTTGCTGTACAGAGGAAACCCCAAATGCAACTTGAAGCCTAGATTCACAATGAATGAGGATATTAAACAAAGTGTGAGAAGCTGTTCCCCATAAAGTATGTACGCTGCTCAGTAACTTGTGCTTAACTCTTGACCCAGATCCACTGTCATGTTCTTCCTCCTTCCTTCAGCCACGTTCAATATACAGCACTGAACTTTAGACTCTACAGGCCAACAGTAAAGTTGCCCCACACTGTAAAATATATATATGTATATATATATTTCTTTCTAATTACTCCCAGGTTTAGCTTTCGTATCTTTTAGCCTTCTAAAAAAATCTCTTAATTTTTTCCATACTGGTTATCTTTGCCTTCCTATGGAACAGGCTTTAACAAACTAAATTTGCAGGAAAAAAAATGTCTCGTGGTATGCATGCACATGCACAGTTCCTGGAGCTTTTGTATCTGCCCAAGTCTCAAACCCAGGAGTCGGGAGAGGCTGGATAGTGGCTTGTTTCATAGTTAAGTTCACTATAGGGACGAGCAGCTGAGTAGAAGTCGACATAGTTGCCAGTTGACTTTAGTCCCAGGTGCATGTTGTATTCGCTAGCAGGTGGACGATGATGCACTTGGTCCTCAAAGAAGGACTCGTCATAGTTTCTTGTTGAATTCTGAAATGGCTGATATGGTTCATAATCTTTTCTGCTGGGCTCCTGTGGAACTGGCTGTGTTGAAACCTGGAAGATAGTAATGCCCACAGCTTGTTAGATACAACTTATTGTGGGCAACGCGATGGAGGAAGGAATAAATCTTGCAAGTGATCTTCCAAGTTTGGGCCCAATATTACAACTGCACAAAGGAGCATAACTACTCTAGTTTCTAATTCTAGAACTGCTACCAAGGTGTAAAGGACCTTCAGGACCTCATTTCATTTCACATATTCAAACACAGGTGTTTAATTTGAGCATAGGAGTAAAATTCTACATGAAGCAATCTGTTTATTTGCGATATTGTTTAATTTGTGGTATTTTTCTTCCATTTCCATATACAATATTGCAATAGTCTTTTGCCATCTGGAACAGTAACATTTTAGTTTCTGTACTTACCTGGTTATGTTTGATATCTTCAGCAGGCGCACCATACGAATTCCTGTACAAAGTCGAGATTCCAGTGTTCTGAGCTGCAGAGAGAGAAAAGGAAGGAAAAAGCACGTTTACCAAACATACCTCTTTGGCCTTAAAGTGAATTCTAAAGGCTTCATTAAATACATCATACAGTGCCTGTTTCCCACACACCAAAGTTTTTCAAAACATCTGCAGACTTTTCCTCCCGCTCAATGGTCATCATCTTTGCTTTGGCGTACATACATGTTCTTGGTATACATTTATTAATGGTAGCGGGCTCTATGTCATAACAATCTTGTGCACTTTGTACATGAATCAACAAAATAATTTCATATACAGCTAGCATTCAATAATACATTTCAGGTTATAGATTATGTGTTACATAATCTATAGATTATGTAACACATGGGATTATGTAAGACATATATAACAAACAGTTAGCAGTTGTAAATACTGAGATTAATAAACATTTCAGTTCTTTCACTTCAGCTGGATGATGTGAATTATTAATCCTATAGTCATTTTGCTTTATCATGAAATTATTCAAGCAAAAAGTGGTTAAATATAAATGAAAAACAAGTTAAGCAAAAAGTAGTATGTAGTTATACTGAAGAGGTCTGGCCAAGATAGTTTCAAATCCATGACTGCCGTCACTGCTGTCACTTTCTTCTCAGACGTCCTACTATTCCAATGCACACACAAAACTGAGCTATGAGTTTGAAACTGGAAGTAATTCTAAATACAAGGAGGATAATATATAGTCTTGCAAAAATCTGTTTCTGACCCCGTCCCAAAAAACCCCACATGAAAAGCAAAGGATTTTCCTCGCAAAGCTGACTCCACTGATCCCTCTGATTTGGCAATGTAGCTGAAGCTTAGTTTGCCAGTAGGACTCGTAGTTACTGTAGACTGTACTACTTGAAGACTGTAGTTACTTCTCATATTTGAAAGACTATGAAGGTAGCATTTTGTGTGGCTGTTGCACACTTTTCATGCATTATTAACTTTCCAGACATTCTAACCAATGCTTGGATGCTGTTATGAGGACTTTTACTATAAAAGAACAGGCCTGAAAGTAAAAATTGAGTAGTTGTGAACCAGAGTCATCAGTGGAACAGAAACATGTGGGTCGTGACTTCTCTCAGGTCTCTCTGCAATGGTATAAAACTTGGATGCATCAAGAATGGCTTTTAATACCTTCACAACTCAAAACTTGTGAGGGCAAGCCTAAGCATCAGAGCTGAAAGCTGGATATGGGATCCATGCCAGTCACATCACTAGGAAGAACCACGTTACTGAAGATGTAAGCACTCTTTCTTCCTTTGGCAATGTGCAAGCATGGACCTCTGCACATAAAACTTCCTCTACCTTTCCCCCCATCACTGCATCCTTTCTGGAGAAAGGAAAGGAAAGGCATGGCCTTCAGCCAAAGCTGACTAGAATACACCAATTCTGATCTTCACATCTGCCATGGGTTCCATGCTGAGGGTATAATTTTTGTCAGTTTGATGCACTGGTCCATGTTGCTGCTTTACAGATCTCAGATGATATTCCTTAAGATTTGCAGCATGTTTGTGAAAACAGGATAAAGACAGGGCTTATATGATGGGTTGATGAGCTCTAACAGCTGGAAAAAAACCCTTTTCACTTCATAACCATTAACTGAACAGAGTGAAACCCCTCTTCGTTCACGAAGAGCTGGATGCAATTACTAAAAGAGTGCAGAGTCCTGTGTAGGAAACAGAGAAGAGCCATGGAGGTCTCCAAGTGCAACATGATCCTTGTTTTTAAGGTGGGAAGAATACAAACTCTAGTGACAAGATGCTGGTTGGGCTCCTCCAGTGGCAGATGCTCTCAATCCACCTGTATGCCAATAGCCTTTAACAGATAGAAACAGGTGAAATGATGGAAAGTAGTGCTTGAGCAGTTTCCTTTGGTTGTAAATGCTAGTGCCAAAGAGCTGATCTGCAGAGGTTCTCACTGTTCAGGTTACAATTTGTCACTTAAGGGATTTTTGATACTTGACTATTGTTTCAGTGGGTTTCTTTATATTTCAGCTGCAGCCTCTGCTGTAGTGTTTGAAAATACCCCTCCTGATGAGTCTTTAGTATTAGAGAAGTTCACATCAGCATTGCTCTTTATGGTGCATCTCATGACAACACGACTCTTAGGAGTACAACTGCCAAATCCTTCCTTGATACCACTTTTTTAATGCTATTTTTCTGATTTTCTTGTTTGCCCCACAAAGTGCCAGAAGAAGTTTTGTTATACAATTCCTCTTGTCAAGATCTCAAGATACTCAGTGTTTCAGATATCCACTTTGTGAAGTCCTGGTTCTTGAAAAAACATTGAAGTGACATTCAACATAGTGGACTGTCATAGACAGAGGAAGAACTTCTTGTAACCATTTTGTTTTTATGAATATATGTGCCAAGATAAGCAGGTTTGAAGTTTCACGCATGCAAGTTTCTGGTCATACATGACTGAACATATTGAGTTCAGACAGGTCCATATTGTTCATGGTTGTTTGATGTCAAGAGTAAAAGACTGGTATAAGGTGCAACATCTGAGGGTATTATGAAGAATCTGATGAAAAATAGCAAACTGGACACATGCTAATTTGTATGTTGTTGCTTCAGGCAATCAGAGAGACATTAAGAGGGAGGTCATGACCTTTCCATACAGATATATAAAAAGGCATGTGGTACATATGTGCTGCAAACAGCCATGACTATTATAAACCTAGAAATAGTTCAGAGTTGGTGCGTGGCTGTCCAGTGCATGACTGTGACATTTGCACTGATGTGCTCACAAATGTCACATACCAGATTGAAGTTTTATGGTCTCCTGAATCACATATTCCGCAATGGAAAATGGGTAGTTTCACCTTATGAAAATAGCTACAAGCTCTGTGTTGCTCATTTAACTGCAGTGATGGGGATACAATTTCACAAGTTTAAAACAAAACAAAACTAAAAACCAAACCCCTAGTAAATCTTTTCTTAATGCAATAAAAACAATGAGACATAAAATGCTTGAAAATAAAGAGTCCAAGAATAAGAAGTCTTGGCATAGGCTAGCTTGGAGGTTGAGGTAATTCTGATTCTGGAGGAAATGTAAGTCAAGCAATGTAGCTGTTAGCAATGAATGCAGCCCTGTTCCAGTACCTGCTTCTGAACATGCAGGGGAACACCCTGGGAACTCCATTCCCACTCTGCCATGCTTCAGTGAGCAGTTGACTCTTGCTGTCCAAAAGCGGAGGACAAATATAAAAGAAAGGAGAGAATGAGCTAGATGAATGGACGGATATTGTGTGGTTAGTATCTGATTTTTCCTAATAATATTGTATATGTACCATCACAACAAAATTGTAAAACAGACAGAAAGAGAAGTCAATGAAATTTTTTTTAAAAAAAACAAGGCACGAGAAGGCAAAGGAGTAAAAGGAGTAAGAGACAGAGATATTCCTGCAGCCACATTTCCTTACACAGATGTGAGAACTAGCTAAAGATTAAATTAATTGAGGAGTGATCCATGTGTGTGTTTATGTGCATGTTTTATGCAGTCTCTAAACATCAGTACATGATAATACTGAAGAGGCACTTTCTGGTAGGCAAAACTGTGAGCATTCTAAAATGAGTACTATGATCAACCTGCAGTACTTTGTGGTCGAATCGCATAATGAACATTATAGAAAAGTACCTTTCTTTCTCCCTTCTGTTTAGTCTTCTAGGTATTACTGGTTAAAAAAAAGTCACACAGTTCCCCATAGCAGTTTTCTTTAAAGCTGACAACAGCTTTGAAAATTATGTTACTCAGTGGTTTATGTGACAAAGATGTCATTGACCAAATTCATCCCCATATATCCCAGTCACTTGATTCATGGTTTAACATTCAGCTTTCAGATCTTGGAAGTACTTATTCCGAACACGCTTACAGACACTTTGGAATAACAAGATGCTAGCCTTCTGCCCTCAGGAACACAAACTGATAATAAGAAAGGACAGCTCAGCTGGACAGGTAGTTATCCTCATCTGGTAACGTGCAAACTGCTTCTTCTGCTATAAGCAGCAGGTCTCTCCATTTTAAAAAATTTAGTTCAAGACAGTAAAGGAAAATGCTTCTGTACCTCACAAATCTTAGGTATCAGAGACCGTTACCTGTCACTACCACTGCCACCTTCCTGCACAGTGAAAAATGAGGTAAGGCCATGAGAAAAGGTTACAGTGCATTTTGGTTTCTGAAAGTAATAATAATAATAATAATAATCCTGAGCATCTGTAACACCTGATAATGGGTTTTTTTTGTGTTCTGAATGTGCATGGACTTGCCAGTCAGTTTAAATAACAAAAGTATTGATGATTGATTCTTTACAACCAAAGGAAAAATAAATTAATCAAAAGTTTTTTCTGCTGCTGGAAGAGAAGACATAGCGTGTAGACTATGATGCACATATTAGTTCAGTGAGGGAACTAAGAAAGTAAAAGAAACCTCAAAGAAGGAGTCCCATGATAGTACACAGGAACCTTATCTTCCCTGTTCTGAAGGAAAACACCATGGCATAAATAACATTATCACATGCACTTACAGTTCCTGTTTTCTTAACATGAATATAATAGCTTTTTCTTAAAAATATACTTCAGGTCACAAAATTTTATTATTGGTTATTATTTTCTACAGAGAGAAGAAAATGGACAGTAGATATAAAAGGCATCATAAACCGGTGAAGAGGGCAATGAGAACTTTGATATTGTGCCTCTATTTTTTTAGCTATCCTTGTGAAATCAATGTAAGTTATCATCTTCAGCCAAACTGTTTACTTCATAGATTTTCCCCACAGGTTTCCTGACAAATCCTCAGGATGGCAAGAAGCCAACATTCCTACTTCGAAAATCCATCAAAAAACCTTCATTTCAGTCCCAGCCCACAGGTCATAAAATTTTTGAACTATAAACTGAGAAGAGCTTTGGAGAAGAGCATGGAGACAGTCGTGGATAAATTGGGACTACAGCTGTGGCTCTACACTCCGTAAAATCCATAAGTCAAAGAAAGCTTTGTGTAATACATCAGCTTGGCACAAAAGTAGAAGAGCAGATCAAAATATGTGTATGCCAAGTGGAACCTGAGAAAACTTTCATCTAAGTCCCATCCAAGTGGATGTATCAGGTGCCATGTACTGTCTGATGCACAAAATGAAATGCAGGCATTGCAAGAAACTTGCTACATGAACTTGTACTAGGCCACTCAAGTAGAGTCAAAATGTCTCACAAAGTCACAAATACTGATTTTATATGTTTTTTAATAAAATATTTATTATTTAATGAGCTACAATTATGTTACACGAATTCCATGTTGAATGTTGACAAGCAAAACTCCTTCTGTCATTTTCTTTCGTTCTTATAGCGGTGCTTAATTTGAGCTTAGACCAAACATGTAGAGATTTGGTGACCTGAAAAAGAGAAAGTTACTTGTTAATTCCATATTTATTTGTACATTGGTCATGTAAGATTGTGAAATATTATTATACTTTTTGATTTGAATGTTTGATTTTTTTCCTCACTGAGCTCAGGAGCTGGAAAGACAGCTGATAGCTGAGCATGATGCTAAGAGTTTCAAGTTTACTTACTAAAAGCCCACCCAAATAATCAGCAGAAACAGACAAAATACAAGACAATATTAGAGGAAAACACAATGCAAAAATCAACGTGGAGAAAAGTTTGCTGAGGCAGTATAAACCTCACAATCTGAAAATTATATTGCAAGAGAAAGGAAATAAGGGAAGTAGGAATGGGAGAAGAAAAACATCACAGTAAAAAAGAAAATGAAAAGGGATGCAGAAAAAGAAAAGCCCATTTTTTTAATGTGCAGAGAGAGACAAGACTATCTGCAAGGAAACACAAACTTTCAGCATGGAGACACTGTATTTTGGTGAACTTTCTGAAATAATTTGCTAGTCTGAATTTACAGATACAGCTAGAATAAAATACTACTCTTTCTGCCTTTTCCTTTTCAGCCTGATGCTCTTAATCCTGAGAGTCACCTTTTATGGCTCCTTGACAAATGGCTGAAAAAACTTCAGTCCTGTCCTTCACAACCAGCCAAGTAAAGACCACTGAAGTGTTTTAGAGAACCACCTCGTGCAGTGACTACAAAACACTCAAAACATTACAGATACGTAAAATGCAGTACCTTGACTGAACCTTCTGCACTCTCCCATAGTATCCCCAGAAGTTGTTCAGGACACTCCTAATTTCTGTGGTTTCCAAATGCTCTTGACCGACATTCTTCTCTTCAGATTTTCACCTTCAGGCTAGTTAATGTTCCATACTGCATTTTCACACAAGTTCCAAGGCTGGTCTTCAGGTTTTGAGTACATAATCACATATAACACAGTAGATACAGTGTTATATGTGATTATACTGATTAACACAGTGGGAGTATCTTCATATCCTGAGTACAGTCCTGAAAGATGGATCTCATGGATGGATTGATGCTGAGTCACCATGTTCCTGGTAAGCAACCCATTCTGCCTCTGAGCAAGACCTCTACAGAGGGCATGGGAGAAGGTAACAGGCATTCAGAAAGTGCAGAGTGACTTCTCACTGCAATTTCTTGCCTCCCCTGAGGCAGCATTTGGAGAAGAGGAGACCGTGATGCTTGGCACTATATAAACGTGACAGAAAGTTCAATAATGGTTATATAAGCCTGTACAATGGTGGTAAGACACCAACATGTATTTTGCTAGAGAATTCATGAAGAGGTACAGCACTGGGAAAAGTACTCAAAATTTCCTAATTACTGAAATGCTAAGAGATCAATGAGCTCACTGGGGAAGAGAGGCCTTCACAGAAACCTGCAACAGATGCCACAACATACAGAGAAAATTACTGCATTTAAATCAGCCCAGCTGAGAAAGTAAGATGGATAGACATTACAAACAGCCACAAATTTCCTATGAATACTGACATACAAAATAAGTTAACTGATCCTGGAGAGCATTCTCTGCAAAAGACAGATGTTAGGGATCACTGCACATGCTCAAATATACCAGTTAACTCAAAGTGATCAACCAACTTCCTTCTGAAATGAAAACAAATGTAAAATTGGATTCAGAGCCTTTCTTCTGAAAAAACCATGGTGTTCACAAATTTTCACATAGTGTTGTATTCATTCATATATTCAGTTGTATTTCCCAAGGTAGCTAAAACTTGGGAATTAACCAAAGCAGGTTGACTCTTTTCCACAGTGCAGCAAGCCCAGTCAATCCTCTAAAATCTGCGTTCTATCACAGCTGGTTTTTACATACGCCATTCAAGCAAAATCTCACCTGTCATGGTGTCTTTCCTAGAAGTGTGTTCTCCCTTATTTCCATGGTAAGTGGCGTTAGTTCCAGTTGATTCATAGTCTGTTTTTCTTTCTTTTAGGCTGATCATTTCCCGAGGTGAGGCTGGGGCACTTGCTAGATAACAAAAATGGTTTTGTTTTTTTTTTTATCATATATGACTGAATGTAGGGTTTAACTCTTGAGTAAGCATTTCAGTAAAGTTTATATCTGTTAGTTTTCTAACATGAAGCTGATTGAAGAAACTACCACATTATGGAGGAAAAGAAAAGATGCTGTTATTTCAAGGGCAAGGCAAATGTATTCATTGGACAACCAACTGGAAACATAATTTTATTTCTGAATGTTTAATTTTCTTTTACTTATGTCCAACATCTAAGATGATTCCTATTAAAAAAAAAGTAAAACAATATTTTTTTTTCCCTTTCGCTTTTCAGTTTCTTTAACTTGTCAAAACTTTCTGGTATGGGCACGTCCCCTTATTCCTCAAAATGGTTACTTTATATCCATTGAAAAGACTGTTTACTTTCAAATGTGTGGAAAAACCCTTATAAAATAGTTTCTTCCCTTTTCTCTTGAAAATAAACAAACCAATTAAATTATTCTAATGGAAAAGGGAGGAAAATAAAGCCTTTTTTTCCCTAGAACACATATACCAAAGAATGCCTAACACTTAGAGGTAACTCAAATAATTTCTCTGTCTTTAAATATCTGTATGTGTGAACAACTGCCATTAAAGCAACAACCTCTACTTGAAGCTATTTTTATTAAAACTAAATCCCTCATCACCCATACTCATGGGAGGGCTAAAAGGAGGAAAGTATAGGTGACAAAAGAGAGAACTGGGTTTTATAGTCGAGTCTCACACACTGGAGAACGTGAAGGTGATCACTGGCACTGATCGTGAAGCCTCAGAGCTTGCAATGCTTAGGAAAAGGAGAAAAGCAAAGGGAAAAAATAATGGCTTTCAAGTAAACTGATTCAATATACTCAGGTGTTGGTAGATAAAGTGCACTCTCTCTGTTGTGGAGGGCAGGAGAAGGAACACAGGGTGAGTGGCAGAGCCCCCCAGAGCCTCATGAGGGCACAGTGGTACAAAAATTACTAAAGTGCTGGTGTTTACCCCCACACAGTCCCCTGCCTCCACCCAGGTATTTGATATGTCAAAAGAAGCTCAAAAGCAGTAACGATGCCTTTGTTTAAAACCAAGGAAAAGAAAAAAATTAAAAATGTAATACAAACTCTTTATGAAGCTTGACCTTGAGGCATATCTTTCAGCACCTCTAAACTATGTTACATGTTTTAGTTAAGCAACAGTGAAGCACTTGCACTTAACTATGGAGTAGGGAAGCACAAGTGATGCTGAACTCTGCTTTGATTAGTTTTGCTGGCCCTGGCCTCTGAATTTACAGAGCAAATGCGGGACAGATGTTCTTTCTTATGAAGCCATTGGAACCGGGGATTGCTTCTAAACTGTTTGTCAATAGTGATGTAAATCTAAAGCTGATAATCCGGCAGATATAAAGAAACATGACGTTAAACTACCAAATCAGCTAATGGCAGCTTGAGTCTAATGGGGAGCAGGCCAGAACACAAACCTTGAAAAAGCTGCTAGCTGAAAGACACATTTTGTTTCACATACTCTGGTAATGGTTATAAACACGCTGGTGTTTCGAACAAAATTGACGGATACAGACAAAACCATCTCTCTCTGTTCCCTGTGTGAATTCTCTCTCTTTTCCCATGAGAGGAAAACTACTTTCTGGCAAGTGTTAAAATGCAGAAGCACCCTCTTTCAGAGTTTTTACTGGAAGCAAACATGAAGTAATTGTTGATAATAGGCTGAAAATTGATATAATGTTTTTCTCCTCTTATTCTTAAAGGACACAGAAAAGAATACAGAGCTCTCCACACTAGTTCGAGCCTGTTATCACCCACTCCTAGGGATGGATGGGACGGTGTGAGTTCGTTTACTTCAACTCTTACCTCAAGGTAGGATCCAGAATACCAATATAATTCTTGACAGATTTTAATCTGAAACTAAAGATCTCTAATGACAGAGATCACAGAACTGCTCCAAGCAGTCTGTTCCTGTGCTTTCTTTCCCCACTACTAGAAATGTTCCCTGATGTCTACCCTGACTCCTTGCTGCTCATTATTTCCATTTGTCTGCTATGAAAGAAGAAAAAGTTCACATCGTTCCTGTTCACAGGTGGCTGTTACGTGCTTGAAGACATGGTGTCTACCTCTTCCCACTGTCTCCATCTCATGTCTCTTTTACTTGAGTTAAACAATTACAGTCCATTCAGTATATTCTCATATCCTGATTTTTCCACCTTACAATTCATGTCTGCAACTGACAAAAATCCCCAAATAATTTCTAAAGAACTTTCATCTAGCCAGACATTCTCCTTATAATTTATTTTTGAAGTATTGGATATTTTTTTTCCCTCTGAACATTACCTCCGATTTCTCAGGATCACTTTGAATTTTGATAATGCCCTTCAAAGAACATGAGTTTCTTCCAGGTTTATGTTACTCACAAAGGTAATAGGTAACTTTTGCATATTATCTGTGTCATTACTAAAACCACAGAAGAGTACTGGACCTAGGCAAAGCTCCAATCAAACCATTCTTCCATTTTGGCAATAAACAATACCCTTGCCTTGTGAATGGTTTTCAGTAAGTTTTTAATTTACCACACACAATGTCTCCTGAGCTGTTTGCTAGCTTGCCTTAGCTTGTCTATAAAAATGTTGTGTGAAAGAGTCTTACTGATTATAGGATATTGTACTTACTGACTTTTCTTTCCACAAAGTGCTTTGACTGTGTTGTAGCAGGAATTCAGATGGACTTAATAAGAGCAAATAGTATTGAATCAGTGTTTGCATTTGATATGGATACTACCAGACACACAGCAACTTACATTATTATGTAGAAATAGATACTCCCAGAGTTAAGTAGTATCTTATGTTCCTACTACCTTTGAGGGGCTCAGGTTGTGATTATTTGTTCCAGCAATTTTCTAGACTGACATTGAGCTGACCAATGTGTAATGACATGGGCTCTTCTCCCTTCAGAAACAGCCAGTATTATTTGTCCTTTTCCAGTCTTATAATAACTGATGATGGCAGTAAAATTTCATCCAAAATTCAGAATAACAGAAGTGAGAAGATGGTTCTGGCAAGAGACAGAACTAAGATCTCAGGGCCAGACATTTCAAGTACTTTGCACTTACAGTCAAAATGAGATTTTGGAGAAGAAAAAAAGGAACAAGAGCCCTTTATGGACTTGTGTAATGGCAGATTTTAAAAACAGAATAGCAGCTCTCACTGTACTTCTGGCTACATTTTCACATCTCCTCACTTGTTGTTCTGCAGGACTAAGATGCAGCTTCTAGATAATTAACAAGACAATTTTCTAAAAAACAAACTATGGCATAATGGTAACGGCAATCATAAATTCCGCCAATTTTAATCCTAAACTCTTGGTGTACCTATGGAATGACAGCACTTGGTCATTGAACAAGTAGCAGAAAGGCCACTGAAAGACTGACATTGCACTCTGTTTATCTTGAAAGTTTTTCACTGGGAATAGCCTTATCTAATGAAGGTATGTTCTAGCTTAGAATAAATTGAGAAGATTACTTCATTTCTGAATAGAAACATTAATTTACACCATGGCGTAAATTGAGATACTTACATTAATTCATTGCGCAGATCACATAAAATTGATAATAGCTGGGGTAAATACACTATCAATGTTACAGGAAGACCTGCAGTCAAATCTGTGAAACTTACATATGCATATGCATATGTATACACACATACCCAGAATAAAAGCTGACAAAAAAGTAGTGTGGGTCTTTAAACTTCTGCTAAGTGTTCAAAATGGTCACAAACCATGTACTAGCTTTCATGACTAGCAAAGTGAGTAACAGAATTTCCTGGGGCTACTAATGGACACCACTGCCCTGAGATTTAGTCAGGTAAACCCCATCAGGAAAACACTTCGAGAGAATTCATGACAGAAAGTTACGGAATAATCTTTCTTCTGTAAAACTTTACCAAATGCTAATAAAAAAAATTAAATCCTGTTTTGAGGAGATAATTTGGTGACAGTAAAGAACACACCTTGTGCCCTTCCACCACAGTTAACAACAAATCCAGATGTCAGGGAAAACGATGGTGATGGATTGATTACCTCCACCTTTGCTTCAGTCTGGCCTTACCTGAGCGGTTGTTCGGAGACATGCGCACGGGAGAGATGGAGGGCGTGCGGGATGAAGAGTACGGTCTTTGCCGATCCCGTTCTATTGTTGAAGATGAGGCTACGAAGTGATACTGTGACCATCCATCCTGCAACACCAAGCATCACGACAATGGTCAGTGAAAATGCCACACAGTTCCCCGCTCTAAGCAGAGTATTTTTCTCGGGTGTTTTCACTATGGATACACCAGTAGGCTGCTGTCTTCTTCCTGCCACTGGGTGGTAGATATAGTTAGTGGTGCAGGATAGGATGTGCTGACTGTACTGACACAGCAAGATTAAAAATAAATGTAGAAAGTTCTATAAAATAACACATCTCAGAAAGACTCAAATAATTAACAATGTTTTAGGCTAGTTGTTTAATAGTTCTGTCTTCTTTTCCACACCTCTATTTTCACACTGGAAATGGCATTCTGGCTTGAAATGTTTTCCATTTTATAGGGAGGTTTTGGAGTAAGTAGATTGCGAAGTTCCAGGATCACCAGACTGCACATCTATTTAGGTTACTTATATTAACTGCCCTTTTGTTCACACTCGAGAGAAAAAGAATCAATGCATTTTCCTTGTTGCAGTTTTCTCCAAGGTGTACAGAGAAAAATTCTATTCCTTATATTTAAAACTATGCTAATGGTGATGTATTAAAAAAACCCATTAAAAAAGTAATACAAATACTAGAAACAGCTAGTTCAAAAATAAGAAAGGAAAGTTTAATAATTCATGTTTTATTCCTGTACCATAACATAATGCAATAATCTGAAATAATGTATTCCACATTTTTAAAACCATATTACATATAGTCTGAAACTATTATGAGAGCATAAACTGACTTTTGATAGCATTCTTATTAAACAACAGTATTTTGAATGCCTTCAGTATTGATAGATTTCAACTGTCTTTATCAGTGCTTAATGTTAAATCTAAATCAGTAACATTGAGATTTCCCAGTCTGACACGGTTTTAAATATGCCTACTTTCTGTTGGGCTCAGTGGAAATTGAGTCAAGCACCACGGTGCTAAACAAAAGTTCTGCAGTGAAATGCTGACTAAAAATAAACACAATAAAATACCAACTGGAATTTTCCTCTTGCTTACAAAAGAGTAATTCACTGTTGGCATAGTAAAGAACATTTCCACGCTCTAACTCAGCTACTCCAGACATCCAGCAATGAATCCCACCCCTTCCCATGCTCTGCCTTTGCTCAACGTATCTCTCTGACTTCGTTCCATCCACAGAAACCATGGGCACCTGGCTCACAGAAGAGAGGACGGCTTGAAAATCTCCTTTCCATGAAACTCTTAGGAAAGAGAATGCAGCAAGACTGTGACACAGCAGGAGGAAAGAAGATACTCATACTTTTTGTAGAGGGAAACGCTATAAAAAAATTAGGATCGACAGAGGTGACACCTAACTACAGGTGCCGAATGTCTGTACTCCTCATGTAACGCATTTGTACAAACAGGGGTGTATCTCAGCTGCAATTTCAAAGACAAAAATAAGGAAGAGTGAAATCTGGGCTACGGCTTTTACAGTACAGTCAGGACTTTCCCTGGAGTCCACAGTGACAGTCTGTCCTCTATCACACATGTTTAGGACACTTCACTGAACTGCACCTCATATTTACTCACAGTTGTGTAAGAAAATTGTGCCGGTTTGGCCAAAATCTAGTAATATAGCCCCTGAGAGAAAACCAGGTTGCAACCACCCTTCCCCCTACAGGGTTCGGGAAAAAAGGAAATTTTTCCTTGAAGGAAAGTGAAAGAGATAAAAACTATTTATTTTAACAAACACACAGGAAAAGGATNCCAAGAGGGAAAAAAAACTAGCTGGCTGAAGGAAAGCAGGCAAGGGTGCTCCCTCCGTGCTACCCGCAGCCAGACAACACTGAGGAGTGTAATCTCTGTGTCCTTGAGAAGCTGCTTTGGAAAGTTCGTCTAGCTTTTTTTTTTTTTTTCCCCTCAAGCTCAGTTTAAAGGCACAGAAAAGGCACAATGTTACTTTTTGGGCACAGAGCATGATAGGGGATACACATGATAGAGCCAGCCCAAGACAAAAATACAAGGGAGAAATCTAGTTAATTAATAAAAAATAGTAAGAGTAACTTGAAAAATGAAATACTTGATCTTTAATACCACTTGCTTAAACCAAAATTTTCTATATACAATCTTTCCAATCTATATCCAGTCTCCAAAAAGCCGTTTCTACACAAGCCACATCCTCCAAGCTAGAGGGAGGATTCATGAGAAAGAAAGAAAAACATCTGTGAAGTCCTAACTTCGTAAATCAAATTGGAAATTACTATATATAAAATGTACATACATATAAAATACATGTATTTTTAAGGAGGACATAAGAGTCCATAGTTACAATGAATAGCTTAAGTTCAATAATCCCATCCAAGCATCTCAAGACTACAAGTGACATATAATAGCATTAATTTTTTATCTCTGGTTAACAATAACTTGTGCAGTGATTTCTCTATTATAAAACCGAAGGAGCAAACATGCCCTTAGAAGAAGCCCATGCCCTTATCCTGATGAAGAAAAACGGTTTCCTTCTTTCTCCTTCTCTGGGGTCAGAATTTCTCACCAGAAAGGTGACTATATCCCATTCTGTTGTAGTTTTCTGATTATTTATTTTCTTTTAAACAGACTGAAGAAGAGGAAGATATGAAGAGGAAAGACTTTAGATCAGACAAAAGGAAAATGGATGCACTATTTATTACTCTCTGCCTGCAAAAGGAAGAGACATCAACCATGCTTACATAGAGCAAGGTGAAAATGCTTCCAGTTTCGTGGATCTGGATACATTCATGGCCAAGTATACTCTCGTTTTGCACTCATGCTTCCCTCAAGTAAAACTCTGGCATATCGTTCAGAAAAAAGTGACGTGAACCTTCCCCTAAGTCTTTCTTCCTGTTGTCTATTCCATCTGTATTGTATACATTAATACCTGCAGCCTGGTTCTGACAGGAAGTGGATGAAATAAATCTCTGACACCTGCACTGTCCCATGGACTCTGCAGGAATAGCACATGGCACCAGTTCTGCTGTGCAGGATATCAACAGGTACTTTGTCAGTTTTTCTTCCTCAGACACAGCACTGCAAGGTGCCTGAGCAGCAAGGAGCTCTGTTTGGGATGCTGGCACTAGCAGTCTTTTCTGCAGCGGATGTTTTCCCTTCTTCTCTTCCCTGCAAATTTTCCATTTTCTCTCTGGTGACAGTAGTGCTTACAATGAGGTATTCAAATAAATTCTGCTACAAACTCTCAAGCTGGCAAGCCAAATTGGCTCAGTAAGACAAGTGAGGCACACAATATACTCTGAGACAACTACTGTAGTGATTTGGCAATGCTTTTGACTAAACAAGGCATACTCCTATCACTGTATGACGACTTTCATGGCATTTCTCAACAGATTGTGGGCAGCTCCCAGACCTCACAGTATTTCAAAACCCTAATACTTTTAAGTCATCTATAGCTAGCTCCCTTCTGCTGCAAGGAATAAGACTCTTTCCTTGTAAAGGTAAACAGTTTGTAAAAAATTTATTAAAATTATCCCCATCAACAATTCCAAAAGCTATTAGTGTTAAATATTGAAACTAATTTGTAAGAACCCAAAGGGGGTATTTTCAATTTAATGGCTAGATAAATACCACCTGACATGATGGCTGCTTTCATTAGTTTGTTTCAGGTCTACTGCCTGTAATGAAATTAAATTAAATTGATTTGGGTACTTAAAGGTACAGTATAAAGCAGTGTCCTGCAGAGAAGAAAGCTAACTCAAGACCAAAGTATGTGAGACTGAATTTAAAAAACCAATTTACTAGCTGCAAACGTGATCTAGGAGAGGAAGAGTAAGACAAAAGGATTTGACAAATTGGAAAGCAATTCACTGCAATTCTCTTACAGAATGGGTATATTTGTTAAAGGGCAGTAAATAATTAATAGGTGGCAACTGCACACTACAGGAGAACAGAGAACAAGCAGACTACAGAAATACCCTTATACATCCTTATCGTCTCTTCTAAGGTATCTTCTCTGGGCATTTGTCTATATTTTAACTACACTGAATATATCCATTATAGTATGATATCAATTATACTTCATAAAGTCCAAACGTTTAAGCTTGATTTGCAGCGACATGTTTCTGACAATAACTTCTTGGAAAAGCTGCAGGATTAAAATTGGGATGGGAGCTGGATGATCACTGTAGAAAATGGAAGTGATATTGTGTCTATCTGATCACCTTTTCCTGAGCTTAAGGGGTGAACAGGCTCTTTATCTCCCTGGTAAACTTTCAGTCACTTTGAAAATAAATCCTTTTCGTCAGGCCCATGGGAAAATAATTATTTTGTCAGGGTGACTAAACTTATTGTGCCAAACACCTATTGCATGTGTCTCATGAAAATACAATTTTTTTCCTTTCGTTTCTTGATATTCTTTTTGTGTTTAAAATGTAAGGGCAATATGGAAAGCAGATTTCTTTTGTGTTTGCAAAAATTTAAAATTTTCAGAACTCTCTTGCAGTGGAGTCTTTGATTTGAGGAGATGATTTGTGGAAGTGGATGATATCAGACACACAATTTTCTCACTTGTAGTACTGTAACATTGTAAGGACTGAATTAAATTAAGTCCTGATAGGAACTGACACCATGTTGACCCAAGAGGGAACCAGAGCTCCTGCCTGAAGAATTCACAGACAATAGAGGAGTGAGGTGGCCAAGGAATGTCCAGGAGTCAGGGAGGGTATGGTGCCTAACCTGGATACCTCATGGCATCCACTCAGAAAGAAACCCCACAACAGTTCATGTGCTAATAGCCATGCAGCAAAAGTGAAAACAAGCCCTATCCTCTGACTGATTATGCTGATCGGCTGCTATAAGAAGACACTGCCTTGAAAAGCACTGAGTGGTCTAGAAAAATTGTACGATGTATGATGGCTGTATGATGGATCAGTATCTTTCAGTGTCGAAGAACAGAATCTGCTCTGACTCCTGGCCATAGGTGTTTGAACATTGTCAGGAACAGAGAAGAGCAACTTCTTGTAAACAGAAAATTCCTACTAGAGAGAAAAAATAAAAAAGATACAACAAATCCA
The DNA here is from genome assembly GCA_013397725.1 of Rhagologus leucostigma. Classification (NCBI taxonomy): domain Eukaryota; kingdom Metazoa; phylum Chordata; class Aves; order Passeriformes; genus Rhagologus; species Rhagologus leucostigma. The sequence continues at coordinate 707,648 of VZTD01002082.1, read as the reverse complement.
AAAAAAACCAGCTAAAGCCTGAAAAACTATAGATAATGTTGTTTCCTGCCTTCCTGAAGTTTACAACCTCTCCAACATGCTATTTCTTGCTTCAGGTCTTGTCCTCTTGTGATCCTATTTAATAGAAGTTTTACAGACAACTTGAAGCACACAGGACCAGACTTGCTCCCTCATCCTACTTCCTTATCCACAAGCCAGCTTTTTACTGGTTTCAGGATATTAAGTGCAGTAATAACTGTTCCTGTAATGGTTATAGGCTGCAGAAATGTGAAGTTTTGATAGACAACCTCTTGCAGGGATCAGTATCTAGACCCACTGTGGTGTTAGAAGTAGGTGACACAGCAACAAGGCGAAGTGCCTGTGAGTATGTAACGTAGGATCTACTCACTTTGGAACTCAGCCAGACATTGCTCAGAGTTGCTGGTGTTGCTTCCTTCACAAGCTAAAGCACCACTGTCAGGCTAAATGAAACATCCCGACTGGTGTGCACCAGTGTGACGCTGTCTACAGCAAAAGATAAATCTGATGTGAATTAAGTCAAGGCTCATCAGACTTGCACAGGTCTGGGCAACCCTTCAGTGGGAATTTGCTGTCACAACTCTAATAAGACATAACAGAAATTAGAACTGGATCAAATAATCTACATACATTGGCATATGAAAATTGTGTGTATGACTTGACCGTGGTGAGAAATCTGAAATGGTCACAAGGTTGGGGTGATCCACATATATATCTCAAGGAGCTCTCACACTGGATTTATGAAATAATGCAGTTTTAATGTTCAGCAACAACCACCCTTACTTACCATTAGGGTTTACAACCTGCAATCATATTATTTTCTTTTAATAGAAGAGAAAGAATACACACATTTCCCAGTGTTTCTCAACAAAGATATCAAGCCAGCCCCATGGCAGCAAGGGAGGAAACTAACTAGTCCCCACCAACAGGACCTGTGCACCACTGCAGTGGGTGACAAGGAAATGTGAGCTGCTGAAGAAGAGATGGTGAGACAGCTGTTCTCTAAAAAAGCCCCTGCCTTTGTACTTGAGGAGTATTTACTTTGGAAGAGGGATTTAAACTAAATTCTTACAGCTTCAGAAACTACAGAAACACTCCTGAAAAACAAATCAACTAGTTTTAGATAAACTATCTAATTTAAAACCAAAGGTGTTCTTTAATTTTTTCTTTGAATTTACAATTTTAAATTGAATTTACAAATGAATTTACACTGTCAAATCCTATTAACAGTAAATGATTCCTGAAAGTATTGTTCTTTCTGGATTTGCTTGTGTTGTTTCCAGAAAAACTCAAAAACCAGAAAAGAATTCCCGGGCATTGATCTGCTGTACGATGTATTATGAATAAACGTTATTTTACTGCCAACAGTTACACTTCAATTCTAATGAGTATTGACATTTTTACTCCTAGGATTTTATCTTTTGCTTCCAAAGAGGTAAATGAAGATATGTTGTTCAAGAGAGGAGTAGGGATCGAGCCTGGAAGATCCTGGTGTTCTCCCAGCTTACATGTCCGTTAGGTCCGTTCATTCATTCTGGAGTAATTTCAGTGGCTTCAAAAGGGCTGCCGACTCCAAGTGTCCCGTTTCCCCTCCTCTCCCAAGGAGTTATGAGCCAGGCACCCAAAATTGTGGGAGCCAGCGAATATCCCAATCAGGGAATGAGAGAGTCCCCTAAAGGGACAGACCCTGAGAGAGCTCCCCAGGTTAAGGTGACTAAAAAGGCCTCCCTCAGAATGCCCTGTTCTGTTATGGAAATGTGTCCCAGTTCAGCTTCCCCAGCTGGCCTCCCCGCCCCCTTATACCTTATCTGCTCCTTCATTAGAAAATTCTCCCTTCCCCACTCTCCCATTGGACCTTGTTCCTCACCACTCACTCAGATTTTCCCATTGGCTCCCGTACCCTAATCCCGCCTATGTACCACCCCTGTCCTGATGCTTTCCCCGCCCCAATATATAACCTGGGACTCTGCACTGTTCAGTGTCTTTTGTCCCTGGCTTCCCTTCATGGTGGCGCTGAAATAAATCTCTGCACAAAGACCCTTGCTGCCTCTTTGCCGTGAACCTGTCGAAGAAGCTATCCGGAGTGTGTGTGTGTGTCTGTGTGACTGCAGTGGCTGCCGAGTGACTTTCTGTTGGAGTTGGTTCGGGAGGTCGTAGCACTCCACCAGAACACCCCCCGGATCCGACACAAAATCAACAGACACAAAGTGAACACATGAATCACTGAAGCTCATCTTAATTTGAAGATTTTAGTATTTGTGCTTATCGTCTCATTTCCACAGCATATGGAAGCCAGGAAATTACTTTAAAAAGAGAAATTCATCCAGTTTGGGGGCTTTAAAAATATCACAATAATTTGGATAAAAGAGCAAGAGTTGGTGACAGTACGAGAAGTTAGCCGAAGTGGTTAAAGGAAAACACAGCTTGTTTCCCATGCCTTCTCACGATGATGATGAAACCAGCTGTTTGCTGGTTGGAGGCTATGCTGGGAGTATGACTCCAGTGTGAGCCTCCAAGGAAGGCCACTCAGTCCCCCCCTGCACAGACCTAACTGGGGGGAGAGGATGGAGACTCTGCTGCGAGCCCCACAGAAGCAGTGCCATCACTTGAGCCAAGACAAAGAGCAGCAGCGGCAGGGCCAGGCAGGGAAGGACCAGGCCAGGCAGGTGGCAGAGCTCCACTGGAGCAGCCACCTCTCCCGGGGACCCTCAGCCCCCTGCCCCAGATGCTGGGGCTGCCATACTCCACAGCTGGTGCAGCTGTGTGACACACGCAGAGCTTCCGTCTCCTATCTGGTGCAGTGGGCTTGACCTCAGCACTTCTCATCTTCCAACTCTGAGTTTCAGCGTACAAATGGCTTTTACTTAAAAGTGACCATTTCTGCATCCCAGACACAGCAGAAGTTCAATTGCTTAAGAAGCTGAAAGACAAATACATATTGAAATACGTATTTAGGGCAACATGAGGCTTAAAGAAGGGCTCCTAGTCAGACAGTCATTAACTGCAGCAAAACTGTCTGGCACTGGCTGAGGATTATTAAGTTTTCTGTAGGCTCTTTGAAGTGACATTTTCAGAATTGGTGGTTAAACTCATTTTTTTCCAAAATGAGATGTATACCTCCCAGCCTCCATCTCAGCGTCTCTGAAAGCAAAGCCATTATTCTCCTACTGTCAGCATTCCACCTCAAAATAATCTACAATATTTTCTCTCCCTGTTTTTCTCTTCCATTGCAGTGCAAGGGGTACTATATTCTTCTGAGAGTATCATCCATTTTTCTTCTTTTAAAATACCACAGATGGCCTTGGCGATTTTCTCTTTCTTCAAATGTACTTTTTTGATGTGCATTGTTATAATCTTCTAATCACAGATCTTGTACCTTAATTTTACACCTTATCCCTTGATTTTAGCTATGAAGAGACACACGATAAGGGAGAGAGAGTGCTAATTACTTGCCAAATCTATTCAAGTGAGAAACAGCAAGGAAACGATCCCTGGTGGTTTTATAAAGTGCAAGTCTCGGATGTTTTAGGCAATCACTGAGGCACTGCTTTACCTATCCATAATTAATTATTGATTTCCTGTTGTGTGAATTGCAAAGATGACAAGACCTAATCTGATGAATAAAATAGCTGTAAGAAAAGAGAATTGTATGTGAGGCAAAGCATGAAGGACAAGACTCTAGATACAGCAGAGTTCATTATTCATTTTGCTGAGGTTATATGCAGCCAAAAAAACCAACTTTCAAAACACTGCAATAAAATGAAATAAATTCATTTCTCAAACCATCACTTTGCCTCTTATACAGAAATAAAATTGTTTTAATATATTTTAGAGGAAATGAAGACAGTACTTGGCCCTTCAGCTAGAATTTCTGTTCTTTTATTTTCTCCTGCATAGGGTGTATAAGCTATAATTTAAATTGTTAGAATCACAAAAGAACTATTCTTGCTTGTATCTTGTATGTACAAGAAAACCTTGCCTGCAAGAAAATGTGTACAATAATTTTTGATTTGTGTTGTCATTTTCATTCCAGGAATGCAATTCCGCCTATCTTAACATCTATATGACCTAGAAATGTGAACTCTGGCTCTTGGCCACAAAATTTCAGGGGAGAGACAAATACTACTTTATGTTCAGGGTCAGTTTCTTAAATCTACTGTCCTTCCAAAGGCTAGAAACTAATACGTCTTACTCTTACTAACTAATACTAACACCTCTTGCTCTTACTTTTCATGCATTAAACCATAAAATCAACCAGATACAACTCTTCTATTATACCTATGAATATAAAACATGAAAAAATCATTATCAGAGTAAAATTTGCACCATTATCTCTTATGGTAAAGAACGTGGCAGGACCAATGATACTGACTGTGATCAAGAGCCATTAGGACTCTGTGCTTCCCAAAGAGCAGCAGTGCAGCTGAAAACAGAGGATCATTTTATTCTAATGTGGAGCTGACTGACATAATAGGAATCAGTGACCCTTGGGAAAACTCACTGGAGAAACTCATGTTGTCCTTGGTTTTAGGTCAAAAGTTCGTGCATAATACACTTCAGAGATACAGAGATCCGAGTGATTACTGCTAAGCTGTATGAGCTCATGGATATTCTGCTTTGAACATGTAGTTCACCAGCAAACATGGACATTAATAATGAGAAATGCACATTATTTTTTACTGATACACCTTTAAGAGTTTCCAATTCACTAAGTATTGTTAACTCAAAAAAAACCATGCTGTTGGACCAAAGACTACAACTCTCAATTTAGAGGAACCACAACTTTCTCCAAAAGCACTCTGTACAATTAAAAGTAATAAAACCAATTCAGAAACTTCCAGTGAAACTTCTCATTTCTACTTTTTGCAGGAAGAAGTAGCTATAGCTCTTTTATCAAGACAAACTGTATCAGCAAGTAAAGGAAGTAAAACACTCAGAACAAAGCACACATACTACAAAAGAGGCTCCTTTCAAAATATAAGGTTTCTTTCTGTTTTAAAGTCTGAAATGGCAGACATATTTAGGGCATTTTTGAATTTCGTTAGCAGTTCTAGGAAGAGAAGAAAGAAGAAATGAGAAGGACTTCCTAGCATTTTTTTCCCCCCACCCATTACTAGATCCTGTAGAACATCAAAGAAGTGAAAGTAGGATATTGATGCAGCAGCTTAATATTTCACTGACCTTTGATTTAATTTACATGTACTGGCCATATTGAACAAACACTTTCAACCTCCTTACAGAAGCCAGAAGAATGAGGATGATGATAGTGCAAGTACAGCAATACAACTCAGCATCAGCAGAAGATGCCCACTGTTATGCATCAGACCATCCCAGCTCAACTATTTACCTCCGAGACAGAAATATGCTGTGATTGACACAGTAATTAATTGATTTCCCTCCCCTCTGTGCTCCATGTGTGTGCTATTACTACAAGTAAAAGTTCTACTGATCTGATTCATTTGCAAAACTATAAGCAGCCATCCAACACCCTCCAACATTCCCATTCTAGTCTGCTGAGAGCAACTGAGTTTCTCTGCCATACTCTTTACTGCACATCTGCTTTGATCTGTGCCTGAACCTAGATATGCAAACATTAAGCACGCAAGTTAATTAAATCTGACATTTTGTTCAGAATGGTAAAAATCATGTTCCTTGAGTGAATTTTGGAGACAAATATTGACATCAATTAAAAACAGTTTCTCTTTGCATGTATCTCTAAAACACCTTTGAAAGTCTTTAGAAAGACTTCTGGGCTTTTTTCACTATTGTACGTATGAATCCAGCTAAACATTGTTTGCCATTAATTAATGTTTATATTAGTTTTAAAATATTTAGTACATTATTTAAGTAGACTAAAAATGTTCCCAGTACCAAAAGACATGCTGTTAATTTTCTTAGGTCTCTATTTTGTATTCAAATATTAAGATCCAATTTTATTCTGAGGTACCATACTTTTGAAGAAAACATCTGTAGATGTGACCTATGCATAACCTTCCGGATTTTGGATGCCTCCTCATAGTTCTACCCTAAGGATATTTCAGAAACTTCAGTTATACAATTCCCTTCAGAAAGAAGGCTTTAAGTTAAAGATACTGACTCCTGGGCTGCATTTTAAATTTTCTTTTCTTTGGAGAAGTTCAAAGGGTAGAGTACTTTAGAGACAGACTTTACACAAGTATGAGATTAAGTTTCTCTCTTCTAAATGTGTACTTAGCAACCTTAGAGTGGACTTGAGTTTTTAAGTGAACAATACCTCATCATTCCCTTATAAGTCAGCCAGACCTTACCATGAGACCCCGCATCAATGCTGAGGATGCTTTAGTGTCATATATATATGGCTCGTCCTAGGGAATTGTTTGGATAAACTTTGATTCTCTTTTCATTTGTTTAGCACCTCCTGAGTCTAGTAGATTTTGGATGAGAATGGCGCCAGCTTCCATGCACTCCTTAGTGACTATCTGGAAGAACTACTGATAAATTTGGTTGAATTATTGCTTGCTACAATGCTCAGTGCTAGAGGGAAGTACTATCACGTCTTTAAGGCCCTCAGGAGAAAAGCAACAGTCAGCTATAGCTGTAGATACTTTCTAAGCTCAAGACTCAAACCATTAAGGTTTATTGCTTTACAAATTCTCAAGGTCTCTTTGTTTGGACACAGAACTATAGAATCACGGAATCATAGAATCACAGAATCTCCTGAATTAGAAGGGACCCATCAGAATCATGATGTCCAACTCTTGCTCCTGCACAGGGCCACACCAAGAGTCACACAATGTGCTTCACAGCATTGTCCAAATGGTTTTTGAACTGTGTCAGGCTTGGTGCTGTGACCACTTCCCTAGGGAGCCTGTTCCAGTGCCCAACCACCCTCTGGATGAAGAACCTTTACATAATATCCAACCAATGGGTATTGTGGGCATCATACTTAAAGGCAGCATCTTCTAAGTCTACTCTGTGTTGTGTTAAAAATTTTACATCCACACAGCCCATGTGAGTATATACGTACATGTATGTACACAGAGGTATTTACCAGCAAACATACAGATACATTGTCCAACAGACACACAAGTATTTGCAAAAAAAAAAAAATCCATTAGTTTGGCTCCAATTATGCTAAGTCATCATACCTATTTGTCTTTAAATCTCATTCATTATCAAAATAGTACAAGTAAGGGCAGGTCTGGCTTCAGCTGCACAGAACTGTTTTCATGAAAATACCACCATCGGTCTTGAATTTTCAGTTCAGCCCAGACTATCTTAGATTACTATTAATATCTTCAATGTCATAATAGACACGGAAAATGTTTCAGAGAGAAACATGTAAATCCTGAAACATAACTAAAGGAATGGCAGGTGATACTGCATAGTAAATAAATCTTTGCTGAGGGCATCACGAAGAATTTAACTATGTAAAATGCAAAATTATTAAAATTAAAGATGATTATTAATATATAGTAAATTATGCAATCCAGAAGGATAAAACATTTGAGAACATCTTCTAACAACTGCTATCAAAGCACATGACTTGATACTCCCCCATGTGTTGTCACTGTGATATAGGTAAGAACATTAATATTTTGGATGGCAAAATATTTTTACCCTCTTTAGGCCATGCAAAATATATTTTTATAATAGTAATCACTTTCTATCTTTCTAGTACTGTTTGAAACTCTTAATGAACTGAAAGTTAGAAGGAACTACAAAAAACATTACTTGAGATGATGCATAAGCCGAGGAAATCAGAACATGTTCTCCTTGACACCACAAGAGAAATGATAATTATTGGCATTAAAATGAAATCAAAACGACATTCAGTTTGACTTAGCATTTAGTAATATTCTGGTCTTTTTAAAAATTGTTCTTCCTAAAAAAAGTAGCCAAAAGATTTCGAATGGTCGCATAGCTAGGTGAAAACAGTATGTATTTTGCCAAATGATGAGATTTTCTCTCTCTTTTTTATTTTTAAAAATTCAAGAGTGGTTTTTACACTACTTTTTCCCTGTGTGAATACTCCTGACTACTTCTGCATATGCCAAAGAGTTTACCTCTATACCTCAGTTCAATTTATTTGCACAATTTCCTCTTTAGGATTCATGATTTTTCTCATGATAGGTAAATTCCTGTTGTATAGACAAATAGGGTGTTATTCAAGCAGGCAATTGGCAATCAAAAAGCCAGAAATGTTAAAATTTTCTTGCCAAAGGTTAGAATGATTCTTAAAAACCAGTCCCTGGGAAGGCTTATGTAATCAACAGAGGAAGTAAATAAAATTGTAAGTTTACATATACAGTGATGCTGCCTAGTGCTAATTATGTTGAAAAAGTAGCATCAAGGTAAAAAAAAAATTCCAGACTACCTTATCATCGCTCATTGAAGAGGTTTTTGTGTCTCTAAGAGATAATGTGAAAAGATTATCATATTATTCTTTGCTCTGCAGCTACTACCTGTTATTTCCTGCAGAATACAAAATATGCCTTTGCTTTAATGATGAAATTCTTCATATTTGTGTGTGCATTGGGATAGGTAAACCTATCTTACATGAACACTGGAAAGTAATATTCAGCATAAAATGTAGAATTAAGAATGCACACACACAAATCAGTAATGACAACTTTTTCTCAAGTACTGAATCCAGTGACAATTCCATGATTCAGTAGTTCACAGAATTGTCATTTGGTAAAAAGCCACATTTATAATGCTCAGCTAAAGGCAAATCACATGTTCTTAAGAAAAGAAAGAAGAAAGTATGCATTTGAAGATTATAACTTTTTTGCTATATTGGTTATAAAATCTCTATCTACTAAAATTATTCAGATGATGCTTTAAAAAGGCTTGAGAGTATTTTACTTCTGCAGAAAATTTCCACATTTATTTTATTTAAAATCAATTTAGGAATTTGCTAGTTCCCAATTAACAAAAGAAAGTTATATAATATATAAGATGATGAAATGCTGAGTCTTTTAACTATCATATTCCTGTTAGCTAAAGATGAAAAGCATTTACCCTAACCTTGAAAGATATTTATATCTGGAGTATTTAAATGAGATCTTTTCTGATGTCTTCTCTTTCCCAGCAAACTTAGTGCAAAAAACAAAAAAAATGAAAGAAATAGCATAGCTACTATGTTCTGTGGGGCCAGCAAAAAACATGTAAATTCCAATTTTCTCCAAATATTTTATCAGAGATAATACACAGACATAGATGTATGACTGTATATATATGTCTGCATATGTATAATAATACATGTACATATATATACACACACACACACACATACACATAATATACAGACATAAATACAATTCCTCCATAGACTTACTACGATGTTGTGCATATGTAGAAGGTGTTTTGGTTTTGCCATTATGCCACAAAGTTATATTTTATTAAGAAAAAAATATTAAAAGCAAAAAAAAAAAAATACACTTGGTTAAGGAAATGGAACTTTAGTACCTCAAATTAAAGACTGCCTCTAACAAAAACCCAGACAAACAAATAAACAAAAAAAAGCGCCAGTCCTGCTAATTCTCATCAACTATAACTCTGTCTGAAGGAAATGTAGAGTATCACTCATAATACTGATTTTGAAAATTAGCATTTTAGGAATTTAACTGACACTTGGACACACTGATTTTTCTATACCTGTGCCACATCTACCTGTGATCCCCTTATTTTAAATATCCAGCTATTGCTTTTTTCTAAACAGATGCCATTGTGCCAGAAAACAAAACAATGTGCTCGATAAATTTAATCTGCTATTGCAACACAGTGCTTATCAACAGCCACCTTTCTCTTTGAAAGGTTCAGACAACCAGGAAAGAGATCAGAGAAATGCTAGAAAGATTGTCAGGGAACTGAATGTAATACACTTGTCCCTCTCACTGGTACGTGCTGTCCTCAGAGAGAGCAGAACTCTGCACACTTTCCTTGCACGTACTCATCCTAAGGGAAGTGAGGCACTTTCCACCTAGAACCTATAGGGTTCAGTGAATTAAACTGTGAAACTTAAAAACATGTTCTCCAGTTAGGCTTTGTTACTTTTGATTCAAAGGTCTCCTGTAAAACTGCTCTGGGTACAAATCTCAGTATGCATGAAACACAACAAGTCAAGACTGGTCAGCTGACAGCCAGAATACCTGGGTTGGGGAATAGATTCTGGTTTCTTGGCTCTGGGAGAGAGTATGCTGAGCGTGCCATGACCCAGAGTCGTGGGTTGGTGAAAATCCTCTGTCATCAGTCACACTGAAGCTTGGGGACGCCCACTGCCATAAATCAATCAATCAGTCAATCATTTATTAATCAGGTACTTGCATTTTCATAGTTAATATAAAGATGGGCTCTAGACAATGCCTTCTCTATAATGATACTTCAGCTTCATATTACAGAAGGCGGTTTATCTTAAATTAATTCATCCTTTTTCTAAGAGGGTGACATATTAATCTGAAAAAGCTTTTGCCAATTGTACAGAAATAAATTAAGCCCTGCTGAAAGATCAGCACTGCAAAGTACATATGCTCATGAACAGTCTGAACACATTAATAGTTCCTTCAAGTCAAGCCACTATTTTTGAGCAATTATTATGCTCTGGATTTAGAATTTGGATCTTTAATGTAGGGTTTAAGTTCTGCACAGACCTTTTCACTAGATAAATTTAACCTAAACCAGCTTCTTTTTGGGGTGTGTCTGACTGGTAATAACCTTACCAAAAGAAAATCCAAATGATGTGTCCCAAGTCTACATGATAGCACGTTGTAAGTAACATTTTTAAAAGGTGAGTAGGTATATTTTATTAAGGACAGGACTTTAGATTCTAAAACTCATTGACTAGGGTTTTGAAGTTTAATGCTGTCAATTTTCATGGAACATTTAGTCATAAAGGACTTTCTCATAAAGTCCTCTTTTTATTATTCTGAAAGTCACATGAAAAGCAAGTCTTTTTCTATATCCACACTGCCTGAACTGCTTCGAAGGCTTTGGGCAACTCTATGTATCTTTTCCAACCAATGACAGACGAGGCCATCTTCAGAGTGACTCCATTAAATGCCTATTACAAAAGTATCCCTGCTGTAAATGGCGCAATACACGCTGAAGGACGACTGCCCTCAACAGCCTCCCTGGTTTCAAACATTGGCTGGTATTTTTATTCAGGAGAATGGGACAAACATTTCTAATATTCCGTGCAGAACAGAAACCTACCGTAATAAATGGGAAAGATAAATATTTTCTACAAATTCATCATGACCTCTACTTTCACACTGGAAGACAGAGTAAGTATAAACATAATGATAGAATGTAAACATATTTTGTTGGAGCCTAAGTGGTTAGGCAAAGCAAATCAATTAATAGAAAACATATTCTTCCTGACAGTTCCTCCAGCTCTTTAATACTACACACATTTAATGCTAATTGAAGATTATTTTTGGCTAATAAATTTTCTTTCATGTTAGGCTCATTTAGCACAACCCTTTTGCTCACATTTCCTCATGTAATTTAACAAGCTATCTGTATTTAAGAGTAGTTGGTTATTTTCTTGAATATTGACATAGAGAAGCATTTACCAGCTAATTGAAATTTGCTCTCTCATAGTCACATCTGTATTTTCTCAGGTGTCCCCAAATCTTCAACCAGCGAATACCCTAGAGACTGGAGTGCGGGCCAGTGATACTGAGTCAGAAACTGGTGTCTTTAAAGAAGCAACGTAGTAGCTTCTTGCACCTTGCTTAAGTGGCTAAGCATAAATGAGGTAGGATCTCCCTCTCTGGACACTGTAAGCAGCACTTATTTCTCCTGCTAACTCTACACTACAGTATTGCCAAGATACTTGAAGAGGAGGGGGTGTACCAGGAGTTTGAAGCATAGGAACCAGCTGGGGCAAAGCTCCTGTACCTGGTTTTTCCAAAGTGCTGAGCCACTGAACCACCCATGGGGCTTTGGGCCATGTGACCATTAAGGACGTCTGAAAATAAGATTTTAAGTATTTTGGAACAGACTCATGAAAACAGAGACAGATAAATAATCATTTATGAAACTATGTCTTGCTTGTAGAAAACAGAAGTTTGAAAATGACGATATTGTCTTTGGGAGACCATATTTCTTCTACTGATGAAAAATGTGATGATCACCTCCTTTCTAGAAATTAATCACACTAAATCATCTAATCACTGCCTATATGTGACTGAAACTGAACATAGTTTTCCTCTTGGTGGACTTTTTCAGACTAGATTTCTGTACCAGGTATTGCTTGTAGATTAGCAGCATTTCCTATGAGCTCTTTCATGATGAAGTTCCTGCAGCTTTTGGGGTGGCTGGCAACTCCTCCATTTCAAGACTAAATTCATTGCTTTCTATTTGTCTGTCAAATCTTCTTTTTCTTCTACAGTTTTAGGACCAGAAATATTTATGCATTTTACAACTTTTCCTTGTTAGACTGTGTTAGGCCAGAGCCAAATTAACCACACCAGGGAGCAAAATTGTTTTTTTTCCCTCAAAGCAAATGCCTACAGAGGACTATCTAATACTATTGCCTCACTCACAGATCTGAATGCTGTCTACTTGCTGTGTTTTTTCCATGCCAGCCCAGTCTAACAAGTCTGTGTGTCCCACTAAAGCCACAACACAGCTCTGACCTGGAAATCCCTGGATAAAACCTGCCAGTGGAGGGTACAGGCTGTGGCATGGCTCTGCAAACACAGTGCATAAGATATTGTGGACTTGAAGAGCATCCACACCAATCCCCAACTCTGGATTTCTGTCAGTGCAGTTTATCTTCTGCTGGCTGTAGGATGTTCCCTGCAATGTTGAGTAAAATTAGGAAAACGGAAGAGGTTTTAATGTCATTGCTGATCCAGTTATATTTGGACTAAATATACTGACTGCTACTGTATCAGCAGTAAACATGTAAACCTTCTTTGCCCATTAATACAAAGAATAATACTTCTATTTCTTTTTACCTCTTCTTACTTTATTGTGAATGTGTAGCTCTAAAATATACCACAATTCAAACTATTTGGCTACATTGTTTCTCAAACAGAAGATAAGTGCTGCTGCTTTCACTTAAATATAATGGGATGCTTGCAATTTCCTTGTGTTACAATACAAAATTGTGTCTCTGTTGGCCAATTCTTTGAAAGCAATTGTATAGACACTTTGGTATATAGGAGCAAATTGCTGATGGTAATGCAATGGGATTTACCTGCACTTCAAAAAAAGGCTCTGCAAGTGCAAGATACTGCAAAGTGCTGATCGTATTACACTGTACCTTCACTCATTTTTACTGGTATACATATTTTAATGGGACAAAACAAAGATTGCATTGATCCAGTATCTTTATATTACATAAGTAGCTGAGTATTAGTTTAATGCAAACTTCTCTAATTTTCCTATCGTAAAAGCATTGCCATCCCTTTCCAAACACGGGGGAGACCCAGACAGGCAGCGTAAGAGTCAGCCTATTACTGGTGAGTTTAATAAATATTGTAACTTTATAAAGATTACTGTATGTATTTTAACAAAAAGGAGTATTTAAAATTAGCTATCTGAACATTTTGATTAAAAGAAACCATACTTATACAAGGCTTAGCAGCATATATAATGGCATGTAATTAGTATACAAATATGTAGCAGAGACTGATCTGTATTTTAAGATTTTGTGTAGGAATTAACCAATATAGACATTAATAAGATTCTCTTCCTGAGAATAATAGACAATGTGCCTGCTATGACTGTCCTGGAAGCTACCTCTAAAGCTAGCCTGTCCTATTTTCCATATCACAAGTACATATTTGTGGCCATGGAAAATGCTCTTGTAAGCATGCAAGGTGCTTAGTACCTGAGCGTGCTTAGTATGTAAGTCCATTACCAGGCAGTCACACCGGCAGCCAACAGTGTCCCTTAGGTAGCAGTAAACCCAGCAGCCACTCAGCACAAACATTATTACCTCATGCATGGAGCAACCCCAGAAATTGCTTTTCCATCACAGCATATATACAGACAGAAGGTTGGACATGAGCCAGATATTGTAAGAACCTCTGAGAGATTATGGTGCAGTACAGCTCAGCCTCTACAGCGCAGCCACCCACATGCACAGAAGTCAGGCTATGCACACTTCCAGTGTGTTACTGCCTCGGATCAAGAAAAGCCTGCTCTAACTCATGTTTGTTCCCACCTCTTAATGGGACAGTTGCATGCCAGCTTGTTACTTGGAACGTCTTCACATATGGCATCCCTACGGCTGCCAAGGATGACTGAAAATACTGGAAGTGAACAATGGGAGAGACTCAATAATCATCTTCCTCACTCCTCAGACTTGACACAAGCAGGGCTGAGGCATGCAAAAGAACAGCAGTTCACACAGAAGGTCAGCTTCTGCCAGCTTGAGATTTGGTGCACACATTTCATGTAACTAAGCTATTTTCTTGTGCAGAATACATACAACACAGACCACGCCACTGTGAACCTTCCCTGCTTCTCCATCCTTATGACTCAGCCTTAACTAGGGCCTGAACCGAAGATGCTACATGAAGTCTTAGCTCTCTCTGATGAGATTACAAATACAAATATCAATTACATAAGATGTGAAATTCCAAGCAAGAAGACATTGAAGAACTAAATCTGCAGGCTGATACTCACATGGAATGTAATTCAGTTTGGAAATATTCAGCAAGAATGACTGTAAATGTTTTCATTTACTAAGTAGACACTTGCATTTAAGAAGCTATATGGAATGTTGTTTCACAGTGTTATATTACTCTGCTGCAATTAATTTTCAAGAGGTTAGCAGGCCTGTGGGAATGGCACGGTACTATGGACTCAAGAGACTGTCTGAAAACCAAGTCTATGATACCACTGTCCGCCAGCTGATTAGAAACGAAGCTACCAGGTTTCAGCCCAGCTCCATATGTAGCTGGTCCCTAAGCACCACTCCTTCAGATACTCTTGTTTACAATCTCATGAGGAAATCTGGGAGCTGAAGGGCTGAAAATCTGGTAATCGCCTCAGAAGAAGGTGAGGAGGTGTAAGAAGGACTGTTCCAGTAGGAGAGCTTACATAGGTTTGTTCTGTGAACAGAGGATGTCACTCTCCAGGGCTGTCAGATCCAGCACCTTTTGTATGAATTTATTTTAAAAGCAAATTCACACCCCCTTTTCACCACCACACTTATTTTCAAAGGGCTTTTTTATGTTAAAATTAAGGAAATTAAGGGAAAACTAATAGCTCCAAGTATCTCAAACTTTAAACTGCAAGTGAATTTCCAGTCACATAAAAAATACTTTGGTCTGACGTCTCTCAGCCCCCAGATTTGGATAACAGTATGAAAGATGATAAAACTAGAAAAAACCCAAGCCTTACCTTCTTGTAGAGACTTCTCAGGTCTCTGTACTGCCACATACTATTGAGGACCTGAGATGCTGCTTTCACCACTTTAGGCGAATGCCTGTTACACATATATATTAAAAAGGGAGAGAGAGAGAAAAAAAGAGTGAGAAAGAGACTGTTAAGTACAGGACACCATTCATCCCAATTTTCAAACGCATCGCTATGGATTTAAACCCACAAATAAAGTGTGTTTCAAGCATATCATAAGATCTTTGCTTGGCATCTTGGAGACCAATGTGTTTTAAAGCAAGGGAAATATATCTTATTTCTATACTACTAATCAACCAGTGAGGAGCAAAATGCGCGTGTGTTTCAGTACACACAGGGATTTCTGCTGAGAGCATAGCAAGAGGAATGGGAGGTAGCAATTGGCAAAATTGTTGAGGATCCAACTGGCATTATATACATCTAAGATATGCTACAACTTTTGGCATAAAGGACAAGGAGTCAGAGCAGAAATTTCTTCCTCTGTAAGCTGCCAAACCCGAGGACTGTGCTGAACTCATTAAGCTTCTCTTAGCAGTGGCCAAAAGAAACTCTAGATGGGTGATGAGCGCTGGTTTTGAAATGCAGAGTGAAGATGCAGAAATACAACTGATTATAAAAAGCTATGATAAATTTCATTAGGAATTCAAAGGCGGAGTTGGATTTTGCTCACACCATTATCCTTTAATGACAGCAATACAATGTCATTTTGAAAACCATGTAACTTCACATGGGCTTTCTTTTCAGACAGGTTTTGAAAGAAGATCTAAACTACTGTTACAATCAGTTGCTGTCATATGTTCCTGTTGGAATAGGTAATTAAAAAAAAAAAAATAGAGTATTCATCTCAGTGAAGAAGGGTCAAATAGAAAAGGACCAGGAAGATAACCCAGCCCATTAAGGTGGCATGTACTGTGCTGGATCAAAAATACACATAAAGCAATAGAACGCGAGAAGACCTTGCAAAGGCCAAAGTCCAGACTGAGGATTGATGGAGTTTGGGACAGTCACTGAGGTGATTTATGTTTTACTCAGAAGAGGCATATGGATTGCACAATCAAAGAGAAACCAGAAAACCAGCAGCATAAGTTACTGCTTTGGGCAGTGGCCAGGCTTTGGTTCATTTTGTGACTTCTGAGAAGGATCACTGGTTGGCTGACACTCAAGCTGGTAAAGCGTTCTTATGACACAACTGATTCATTAATACAGCATTTCCCTAGTAATTTATTTGGTGCTTTTTTCCACTTCTATTCCATTTCTCACCCAGAGTACAGCAGTAGGTGGGTAATTGGTGAGTAAACAGGATTTTTATAAACCCTTTCAAGCGTAATTATTTTTATTATACTTCCAGCTGTACTGGCTAGTGGGGTGCTGGTAGCATGGAGTAACCAGGGAAATAACTGTGCCAACCACTCCGTGAATACTGAGGAGAGGCAGGAGCTATGTGAAGCTGATACAAGCTTGGCCAATATAAATAACCTTATGAACACCAGTTCTCTCATACGGTCATACAGGGAGAGTGTTCAATCCCTGGGAAAATTCCAAAGGCTAGCAGGGCCAGCCCCACACTCCTGGCACTGATACATACCAGGATGCATGGCCTGTCCAGTATCCTGCACATTCAGAAGCAGTTGCTTCATACTGGACAAAATGATTTCATACAGAAGTGTTTTACTGTATTAAAGTGAGCATGCCAGAATTTTCTATCAGTCCAACAACCAGCAATTTCGATTTTCAAACAATGAATTACCTGTAAGAAACCAAACCAAACCAATAGCACACAGTACTGACATTTCTGAAAGCTGAAAAATGGAACTTTTACTTAAGATGGGCATTTGCAGCACTGTGTGTTGACAGGTTTTCTTGTTCTACAACTGTGTAACCTGTAAAAATAATAACACAGGACTGCTGCTCAAAGTACTTGAGAGGAGGGATACATATCATGACGTGGAAGGGCATTTTGGAATTACTCTGGGCTAAATACATTAATTAGAAATAGGTGTCTTTTACAGTTATGAGGGATATTAAGACAGGGAACTATGCCCTTGGACCCTCCTAAAACTGCTCATGATACTTCAAAAATTCCAGAGTCAACAGGTATTAGTATTCTTTACCAGATAATGAACAGGTAGATAAATGCATTATTCCGAGGAAAGACACATTCAGCTTAAGAGAAATGGATATGAACCTGCTTGCAATGTCAGTACATTTGATCTAGAAAATATAAATAAAAAATTTAAGTAGATTTAATAATAACAAAACACAAATATAAATAAGTTGGCAGAGCATGGGGAGCTCCCACAGCTGGGATCACATACTTGGTCACATTACTACTTTTTACCCCTTACAATTCGAATGCAAGAATGTTTCAATAATGAATTTGGTATGAAAGGAAAAGGGTGACAATAGAGGAAAAGAAATGTGATTAAATTATACTGGCAATGCTCCGATCACATAGGTGAGCATAAGTTCTCATACCAAATGTAGGGTGCATAAATCTTTCCTTCAGGTTGTGGCCTGGCTTTGTGGGGCTCTTTAAGAGCTCTGATGCTGCAGTAGGCTGTGTGATGACAGCTCCGAGCAGGTGGACTGATGGGTTTTGTACACTACAGTGAAGAGTTTTTGTTTTCAAACTGCCATAGTCCCATTGCACTATACTTCATCAGGTTGACAAATATGAGAACCAGGCTATCTGTTTTAGGCAAAAGAAGGATAAAGAGTGAACTCTTCATGAAGAGTGTGTACATAGCCAAACAGACAAGATGAAACCGTAGCTGTTCTGAAAATGTCACAACTGTGTGCAAGACATTTTTTGCCTCACGAGGCAGCCTAATGCTCTCTCAGAAGCAAGCAGTCAGAAAATCCATGGATCTACTACCAAGCTGGTGGCAGGGAAAAGGGTGCTGTGAAGCGGGACAGTGACTTCACATTCTTCACTCCTAGAGCAAGAGGAGCAGTAACAGAACTGTGGTGAGGTCCTTCCAAAGGATCCCTCCACCTGCATGTCACCCCTTGTGCAGGGTGCAATGCAACTACTCTGATCTCTAATGTTGATCAGGATCTTCTGCAATTACTTAGAGGTAGGGGTTACTGTAGATAATTACTCTTCCTTAAAATGCACATGGAGTGCACTCCCCGCACTGCTGATGGCACATCAAAAATAAACCAAAGCAGAGGGAGACTTTTGGCATTGGCATTGTCTGTTTCTTGTCACCCTTCACACTGGGCATATGATTTCTGATGAAACTAAAGGATTCAGCTCACGATTGCACAGAGAAGGCAAACACATTCAGGACTAGTAATAACTACTGGAGAGGTTAAAAAGGTGCAAGGTGATTTACAAAACATACTTGTCTCCTTTACTCTTAGATATGCCAACCAGTTTCTCAATGCCGCCTGCGTCTCGTAAGGCCTTGGCATTCTCCATGTTTTTAGTGATGACTTCATGCAGAGTGCAGCAAATGGCAGTAACGGTGTCATCAGACATGGCCTTGCTCGCTGAGCTGTTGCTGTTGTTAGCGCCTGGCAGTCGGTGGACCAGATCCCTCATGGCATACTTGCCTTTGTTGAAAGAAAATGAAGGGAGAATTCAGAAGATACAGCAATAAAGGGTGATGGAGAAGTACAGGGAAAACAGGCAAGACTAATAGCACCATTTGCATCACTGCACGTAATCTAATTGGATACTGATATTATTTTGGAGCAAGCCATATTTATATGATTGCACATTCAAGCATTTCACACGTTACGGACTCAGTTCCATTCTCTTAAGGATGTGATGTAGCCATATCAGAAGTCTCTGATGCAGTGTGGAAGTACTAACAATGCTAGTAAAGGCCAAGTATATGCATAAAGATAACCTGAATACCACAATTCACAGAACTTGGCAAGTCCTCATCTCCCACCAAACAACTCACAACTTGTTACCATAAATTAAATGTGTATCAATTGTTAAAACCACAACAGTGAGTGCAAACCCAGTGATGTTGTTATTTGTGAAAAAGTCTTCTCTGAAGGCTTCTTCACTATACAAGGTTAATTCTAGTCTACATGCAGCAATTTAACTGGGATTGTAAGTGTTTCTTAGACTGTACTGCTCAAGTAGACACCATCTTTTCCACACATCCTTAGTTGTATGCATGGTGCTGACCAGAAAAGGAGCCTTTCTGACATATATTCCAGTCTGGCATTTAGCAAGGATTTACTGAATTAAACACTAACCTCCAGAACTTAAAATCTCCTAAAATGAAAGGAGTTTTTAAAATGGTCACATTGAACATTTAAAGAAAAAGAAATTCTGTCAATTACGTTTGGGCTTGATGATCTTTTCCAACCTAAATGATTCTAAGATTATTGTAACTTTTTTCATGCTTAAATAAACAGATTTCTTTTTCAAAATTGCACCTAAAAGTCATGTAGTGCTTGTGAAAATAATAAAAAAGCAGCTTCTGAGAATTTATATATCTATATCTATATCTATATCTATATCTGTATCTATATCTATATCTATCTATCTATCTATCTATCTATCAGGATTAGCACCACCACAGGTACCCAAGAAGCCTCACATCAGTTCTAGAGGATTGCTGTTATGGTAAATGGCTGCTCAATCCTTCAGTGTGATGAAGAGAAGATCAGAGAAGGCGAAGGCCTGATGAAGTTATTACTGAGGTCAGTGAAACAACTCTGAATCACCTTCAGTGCAGCTGTGCTAGGAATTTACATACAGCAATCACCATGAGTGTATCATGCAGGATGAAAAGGACAGGAAAATTGGGAAATATAAACATAATTAATAATCTAATCTACATCACATTTTGTGAACGATCAGGTATGATTATTGTATATAATATGATAATTTAATCAGATTTTTTTGATAACTTAGAAATGTTCTGATCAATTCATGTTTATTCATACTTATTAAAAATCTTATTTCTGAATTCATAAATTCAGTTGTTTGTATACATATTTAAAAGTAGAGGGAAGAGGAAAATCGCATTTTTTAACTACCAGACATTGAACCATTTTTATTTCGCACAATTTTGCTAGATGTGATAGAACTACAGCCAGTCATTTGAACAGAATATTCATAATACAGATAAAAACTAAAATCTCTGTACTGAACTGGTAAAGATTATCAAATAGATTTTGTGGTAATGTGAGGTGTTAGCAAATACTCATTCTATATCATGTAAAAACATTCCTGATTATAAAAAGCATTAGATTGCCCACACAATGTATACAGTAGGATTTGAATCTTACCAGTGTGCTGCAATACAAATACAAATCCTGTCTCCAAACATTTTTATTTCTTTGAACTTAATATTTAATTTACTTGCCCTGTTACAATTTTAAGCAATATTATTAATATCAGATGTAGTACAGTCGTTAGCACCTCTTTCTCTTCGAGAAATGATTTGTTTGAGCAAACTGAAAATTTTCTTTTCCCCTACACATTTATGAAATACTGTTCCAGAAAAGTTTGAAATGCTGTTTTCACCTGCATCTATTCGTTCTGTGTAACATGAACACATTAATAGTTGTGTATCACTTACAGTGATTACTTCAGTTTGCAACACATATCAAATTAAGCTTGTGTTTCAAAAAATAAAATAAAATATGATTTGGTGTAGCTTTTACTCTTCTGGCACAGTGTCTGCCACCGGTCAGAAATAAGTACAAGTAGATAAATGAGATCAGTGAAACTTTCTGCTTTACTCTTTGCACACATCCAGGATAGACCAATATTCCTTTTTCCTTTTGTACCTCACTTAAATTGCAACAGAGCATCTCAGCACCTCAGTCCTCTGGTGCAATCAGTTCACGGTGATCATTTCATTAGCAGCCAAAGACTGCATCCCGGAGCACTGGGTGTAAGGAAATCTGGATGGCTGCCCCAAGCAGATTTCTTTCCTGGGAGTGGTCTAGTATTCCAGGCAATAGTATTCATACCAGTACACATGCCTAGACACACAAGATGCTTCTTAAAATAAATAAAGGCTTTGGAGCTATCAGGAAAACCTCAGCAGGAAAACTAAAACAAACAACAATCAAGCACGGTATAAGAATTCTGGACATGCCAATGCTCAGCAGTTCCAAAGTTTCTGCTGTGTAGACCCTTCAGTTAGGCGTGAGAAGATCAAATCAGATACTTCAAAACAATGAAACAGCTTTTTATAGATAATGTGTAACAGTGGGAACAGAATTCCTCATTCTGAGCAGTTGTAGTAATTCCAGCCCAATATTACTATTCAGTTCTTAATCAGATGCATATTTAAATTAAAATATATTCTAAGTCGGTTTGATAGGGGTTTTTTATTGCCTTCCCCTTCTCCCCCCACAAGAATTGCATCAAATTTGGCCTTTGGATAGCAAGTGCCAGAAGACTCACATTTCGAAGATCTAAAATCTAGTCACTGTTTTTCATCTGTGGCAGCTGTGCAAGCTGGTGTCCAGTTTGGAGACCCCCCAACCACAACCTGTAATGTCAATGCCAGGGCCTCCTTCTAGCAGCTGCCTGTGGGGGAGACAGGTTCCCCTCTCCCTGCCCTGTCCCCAGGAGGCAGCGAAAGACAGAACTGCTGCTTCCAACAAAGCTGCTCACCAATGTAGGTAAAGCAGCTGACCATAATTCCAACAGGCAAAATGTCCTTCCAGGGGTTCACTAAACAAGGTGGCACAACAGCTGGAAGAAGAAGGGAGTGGCTGGGCTACAGAGTTGATCTAAGCCACTGTTTACATGGTCTTAAAACCTATTTACAAGTGTAACTGTTAGCACATTTTCTGTGGTTTAAGTACTTTGAACACTGTGTTAGCTATGTGAAAATATATTGAAAAAGCAGGAAAGTTGCTTTGATATTGAGTTCAACCATGGAAGGTCAAAGTCAAGGACTATTCTTTGTAGTGCAAAAAGCTTTCCTAAAACTAAACAAATAGTTAATAAACTGCCGTACTTCACAGAAAAAACCCCATCAGTTACTGGGTAACTTCTCTTAAGTAAGTTATGTTCCTACTGCTTTACTACACACATGAAGAAGAGAAGAGTCATGTTTTCTAGCATGAGCTATAGAGGCAACCTTGCTCTACAGCGGTGTGAATGTGAAGTCCTACCACAGGTACTGCTGCGTCAGCCCAACACAACTGACAACACAACTGTGATCCTTGACTTCTGCACTGGTGTATGTTACATTCTGCAGAGCATTTGCACTTAGAATTATGTTTTCCCATGTTAAGAGCCTCTTCTGAAAGCAGACTGAAATGCGTAATGGAAACCAGTTGGAACGTCAGCAAAGTGTTAGCTAGCACTACTATTACCTAGCACCACTAGTAGGAGAGCTGGGCAATTCAGCTTGCAACACAAGAAGCCTCCCTGCATGGAAGAAGTGAGAACTGATGAGGGTGCTGGGAAGAGAGGCAGATGTGTGTGAGGATTATATTAAAAATAAATAGCCTTGTTAATTGTCATTAGGGTCCATACAGAACTACTTTAATCTACAAATAAATTGATTTTTTATTTTTAGCTTTTGTATTTGAACAACATTACACATTGTAAGACCCAAAACTGATTTGAAGCTTTTAAAGAGGATTTGCATAATATGATTAAACATAGCCAACAGCTTGACAAAGAAAAAAGACATCGTATTTATTTGTTCAATTTCACTCTCAAAGGAAGGAAGAAAGACATTAAATAGACGTAACAGGAATGGAGTTGTCTTGTGGGTGCTTGGGAGAGCATTTTTCTGATACTATACATTTAAAAGTTATTTTTCTAAGATAAGACTTCCATAATTTTCTTATTAAGAAGGTGATTCATCTAACACCATACACTGAGTCTTTGACTGTAAGAGGATAGCATTTGCTTATTATTTCAACAGTGAAGATCTGATGTCTTTTCCTTTGCATGATAAAAGTCTCAGCACCTTAATACCTGCTTCCGTTACTTAATTCAGGAAACTTTTCACTTCATAGGACCAAATAACTGTCCTAAGAGAGATTCTGCCTTCAGAACCAAACAGCAGAGCAAACTATTCTTGTGGTAGATTAAACCAGAGCAAAATCATCACAGATGAGGTTCTACTTCTGGAAATATTTCCCTGCTATTGCCTTGAGACAAATTCACTGCTGTTGTAACATCGTTGACTCCATTTGCACTTTCACTCATCTCTGAACAATGCCTTTGACACATTGGCAAATTTATTAAGTAGTTGTGACATGGTTCCTAGTTTGAGAGTACAAGATTAGGAAAATTGACCTATTAAAGACACAAGAAACTCCAAATAGTATTAATTCAAACTAAGAACCCTGTCCTAGAGATAGATCTTTTTCTGTAAAAGTAATTGTTCACTATTCCCCCCCTCCAAAGATATCCACTAATTCACATCATAGTTAATATAAAAATGGCAAAATGCCACCATACTTAGTTGTTATGACACAGATATCCTATTCCAGAACTACTGGTGCCTATATGTCAGAATATATGTGAATTTTCTTCTCTTTATGCTAGCACGTGTGCTCCACTTAGACATATGTGCTTTTGGGCACTTTCACCACCCCTATGTTTTTAATACCACTCAACTTCAGTATTTCACAGACTCATGGAAAGAATATGACTGGGAGAGCTTTTATTATTACTTTCAATCACTACTTAATAAATGTGCCAAAACTATCTACTTAATTCGTATCGAACAGATTTTGGTCATGAGTCAGTGTATTTAACTGGCAGTCTAATAAATTAGAGTGTATTCATCACATGATAGCAGTGGCAGAAACACCACAGCTATAGCTGATAGTTCATTCCTGCACCATGCTTTCACTGTCAGATACCATTGTTTTAAGCTGTAATAGATTACCACTATCAGCACATCTTTTGCACCTGGAAGTGCCCAAGTGCCCCTCTGGTCCAGCTGTTGCTGTTCCAGAGGAGCCCTGTGCCTTCTCTGAACACTGGAAATTTTCTGGTACCTCCTGAGGTACATGACGGGGCCCATAAAAAAAGAATGATTATGCTTATTGCAATATGTAGCAGACTCTGGACTTGAACTGCCTGGACAATACAAATGATATTGTAGGCATCAGAGCAGCAGTCAACTCACGTCATTTCAGAGGGTAAAGGTGCATTAGTTTTCATAGGGAGATTTTCTTTCACCAGTGAAACACTCAAGGGGAAAACTACCCTGGATTTTAAAGGCAAAATAGGGTAGGTGGTAAGAAATGCTGTCATACTGGGTCTTAGAGCCAAACGTGTGGTTTTTTGTGGGGCAGAGGAGGGAGCAAGCCCAAGAAGATGAAGCAGGGTAATGCTAGAGCTGCTGGGCCAGGAGTAAAGGCAGCAGACGGGAGGCAAACCTATATCTTTGAAAGCAAAAAAGGCTGCAGTACCGAGGTTGAGAGACACTTGACCCACTGAGTAGATGATGACTCCTCAGACTTTGGGGAGCAGCAGGAAAGGTGAGTTAGGAATAAAAAAAAATCTACCTTATCAAACAATGTTGGTTTATAAAAGAAGACCCCTTTTAAAAGAAGGTTTATAAAAGAAGACAGAGCAGAACAACCTGAAATAAAGGGTCATCAGCCAGCACAAAGTTTAATGCCCTCTTGCTCACCACTGAATTTCATGACTGCCCCTAGACAGGCTTTCCACTGTAACCACTGAGCCAGCGACTTTGCTCTCCACCCTACTGCGTAAGATACAGCCTGTAGCAGTGCCGACTGCAGGGTACACTGCATGTGAAGGATGGCAAGTCCCACAGTTTGCATACAGCAACGCTCTCTTCTCTCCCTCTGGGGCCCCTCGTTTGACATAACTTCAGCTGTGGACAGGGCAGGTTTATGACACTCTGAAGTAGTGCCTACTGTCAGACTCCCACGGCCTGGCCTGTGCTGGCTCACAGTCTGTGATGCTGCTCTTCACAACACATCTGCTTCTTATTCCTAAGAACATTGCACAGGAATTGTTACTGGAAGAAGAAAGTGGATAAAACCCTGGAGCAGTAGGACTGAAAAGCATGCCCCAAATAGCATGAGCCCCACCACTTCTAGCAAGTGTCAGAGAACAGAGGATTCTGGATCACTTTGGGATGTAGGTGTGGAAAAAAAAAAAAAACCTAACCATTTTCAGGTAAATAGGGGGAAATTTATGTGTCCAAACAGATGGGGATAATGTGGTTTCAAATTCCCTTGGATACTTGAGATACCCGCACAGAGTCAGTAGACCTGTGGAAGACACACAGGCTTCTGGAAAAGCAGATGTAAACAAAATTGGATACCCTTTGGTCCTTAAGGCTTAATATCTCTAGGCGCCTGGATATCATTCTCAATGTTTGGCCAAAAAAGTGTTTTAGGTACTCAGGTCCTTTTACTTCTTATGTTAGTGAGATGCACAAACATTTGTGTAATCCCTGGCACTTCAAAATAAATACATATTTCACTACATAATGGTAATTGACTGCAATTATTCCTATCCAAAAAACCTATCACCTCAGCTGAATCATTGATAACGGAAAGAGCGATGAGTTAACTTGAACTGGTTTTAGTAAGCAGCTCAAACCTTGTGGGCTGGAAGCCACTGTTTTAGCTGCTTCACATTAAGCATAGCTTGCCAATTAAGTTGGGATAATGAGTACTTTGAGTTAGAGAACAGTACCAGATATCATTTCCTTGCAGGCTTTTTTGAATTTAAGTTTTAAGACTCTGTGGAGATAAATTATTTTTTGAGAA
The DNA here is from genome assembly GCA_013397725.1 of Rhagologus leucostigma. NCBI lineage: Eukaryota > Metazoa > Chordata > Aves > Passeriformes > Rhagologus > Rhagologus leucostigma. The sequence continues at coordinate 681,557 of VZTD01002082.1, read as the reverse complement.
TAAACAAAGAATAAAAACCACTACACACACATGCCCTCCTCTGCCCCCAAGGATCCAGGTGCACTTTGCTCAGGGCTGCTGAGACTGAACAAAGAATCAGGTGGAGGTCTCAGATTCCCTCTTCACTTCAGATAAATGATACACACTTTTAGTTTTTCACCGTCTCTGATGACAAGCAGCAAGATTTCAAGATATAGGATTGGTATTTGGTATGGACCACGACAAAGAGGAACAGTATCTTCCCTGATGCATTGTATGTGATGTGTCAGTCACTGGTTTTCTTTGTAAAAAATCTTTTTTATCAAGAATAACTTCAGCCATCAGCAGCGTAGCATATAAAGCCCTACAGGGAGCAGGAACAGCCATCTTTTCCAGTTTTAGGGAAGAAACCCTCAAACTACCACGGAGTGATGAAAGCATATAAAACACCAATAACCGTGTGGCAGTGTCAGTTGAGATTTGCTTGTAAAAGAATCAAATATCTAAAAGGGTAACCAATATAGAAGCTTTTATATTTTGAAAAAGATTAAAGATGTTGGTTCTGTATTTTTCAAAAGAAAGGTATGAGGAGAACAAGGAATGACAAAAGGAACAGCCATAACAAGGATGAAAGAGCAGCATGTACAGAAACTATTAGGATTGGACGAAGACAAAAGAGAAGCATTTTGGTATTTTGAACCTGAACATGCCATGGGAAATCACGACTGGGTGCAATGCAATCACTGCTTTTCAGCAATATGCTTTCTCAGATCCTTCATACATTTTCTTTCCTGTAACAGCATTTTAACCCAGTTACCCTCCTCCTTCCGCTTCTCTGCTTCCAGAAACATAACTTTTCCATTTCATACGTTTCCTGCCTCCCTCTGGCTGATTATTTTTCTTGTTTTCAACTCATCTTCTCAGGGCTACCCCCTCTCCCCTGTACTACATGACTAATAATTTAATTCTCCTTGAGCTGCATCCCCTCAAACCTTTAGGTCTTAACTGTGAAGTTTTCACTGCCCTTTGCCATGTCTTGTAAATCTCTCCATCTGCCTTGTTTGCCAAGCTTTTCCAGTCTCTCCGCATTTTGGTTTAAATACCTACACTTCGATGGTCAGCTAGATCCTGCTTTTGTCACACCCTGCATTCCCAGTCCCACCCCCACACCCCCCAGATGCAGCTTTTTAATGTTCTGAACTAAAGGACATTTTAGCTAGTTTGCAAGCATAGATTTTAGACTCAAAAATACCAGTGTGTTTAAAAGCTATTGCTCTTGTACTACTCTTGTTGCCTCTCCTGCATATCTCAATTCCACAGGCAGCTATTTAATCTGCTGTTACTTCTAATACTGATTTTACTCCTCTCTCAAAGGAACTCCTTCATATGCTGCTAGTCTCTCACACAGCAAGACTACAGATATTCAGACTTTATACAAGGAGTTATCATAAAAACTACAGATTGAAGAACTTCCAGCGCTCTTTGGCTGATCATAACCTGCTAATTCATGTTCTAACACGTGCTTTAAAGGCTAGATCCACGTCTGCACTTTGCATGCAGAAGCACTTCAGCTGGCTCTGTCGGAGATAATGCCCAAAGTTGAGCACTGCATTGAGACCCTGCTGAACATCTCTGCCTCTTCCATCTTTCCTGCTGTCCTTTCAGCAATTTTCATGGGATGCATGCTGCCTGCCATGTGGATTTCTGGAGAAACTAGCTGTCCTTCAGGGGAGTATACATTTGCAGCAAAACAGTCAGAAAACTAATACAGAAATGGATTGATGCGTACCATGGCCAAACGGATTTTCTGTTTCTTCACAGCACCTCTCACCCAGAAGAGTGGATGGCTTCTGTTTTGAGTGTCCATCCATGCATCAGTCAAGCAATCATGCTGGAGAAGCGAAGCAACCATCAAACACAGGCACAGCCCAACTCAAGGGTGTGCTCTCTGCCTTGCAACCTGGTTTATGAAGATGAATTTGGGAAGAGGTGCAAGCGTTAATTTGTTGACTGTCTCACCCATGCTGGGACTATAAAAATGAGTCAGTTCAAGTTCAGCTTGACCTGCCTAATTATCTGCTGACCTGGTACGCCAAACAACTGCTGGATCCACAGAAGGAGAAAAATCTCTACTAATAAGATTCTATTTGTCACCCTCAGCAGTGAAGAAAGCAGTGTTTTTTAAGGCAATCAGAAGTGTTATTATTCTTCTACTGTTTCTGCTCTCTTGGACAGAAAAAAGGATTTGGGGAGTGGCTTTGGCTGTCTCCCTTGCAGTCTTAGCTCTGGAGGCTTGTCTGAGAACAAAAATGACAACCTCAGGCTTAATTGTTGTTGGATACAAGGAATTTATTCTTGCACGTTTGGGTTTTATATCCAGAATGGATGGAGTCCAGGTGTGCAGTAACTCAAATAATTTTCTTTCTAATTAATTTTGATTGCATTTCCTGCCAGGTATACAAACTAGAAAATGCATGGAAAGGAGTTGTTAGCCTACCTATCAATTCAGGTACTTCAAATATATCCAATTAACCACCTCCTTTACACACCAACAGATTTATTTCTTGTTTAGACTGCACTGTCATCTTTCCTTTCATCTTTCCACTAGCCCAAGGTAAAAAAGATTCTGCAAGGGAAGTGATTCCTCAGTTTAATTGCTGCAGGCTAAGTTTTCTGATTACTGGAGCTGGTTTTAGTTCCTTGCTATGCTCTTCTCTGCTCCCTGCAGAGAACAGAGCTTTTGGAAGGCTGAATTTTTTAAAAAATATAGTAGTTTAATTAATGTTATGATTAATCAGTGCTGCTAAAGTGCTTTGAAGAGGAAAAGTGCTATGTGAGTGTTGAGTGGAATTTTAGTTTTATCTGCATTATTTTGTGAGATAGGATAATATTTTGTTAATAGTCTGATTCAAGGGACTTTAAATTAGGGCATAATGAAGAAATAAAAATGTAATCTATTTTTGGAAAAGTAAGTTTAGGCTTCCAGATCTATGGCCTGATACAACATCCATTGAAATTAATGAGCCTGTCTACCAATGTTATAAGGTACGAAATCAGATTCATAAAAAAGTAGCTTTGCTTTTCCACTTTGGTTTTTATTTTCTGTCCAAAACAGAACAAGGTTCTGAAAGGAGTAGTCATGGCAAATTGCAACTAGACATTATCCTGTTCTAAGTGTCCATGGAGGAATTGTGATTTATTGGCTCTTCTTTTTCTGCTTCTTTACTTGTGCTATAATATTGCCTGAAACTCATGAAGAAATTTGTCCCCATGGTATGGTCTGAAAGACTGATTGTTTTTGCATGCTTTCATATACAGTTAGGACAACACCATGGTGAAAACATGAAGATTTTTATATTTAATAGAGGTGTACATTAAAATATTAAGATAAATAAAATCCAAATGGATACTCATGATCTACTCTGTTATTAAAGGTTAAATAAAAAGCATAGATGTAAATGCGTTAGCTCAATAAATATAAATCTTGGTAAAGTGGTAGTGTCTTTTGAAAACAACTCTTCCAACAGACATCGAAACCACTTCAAGTCATATCGCAATGTTCATCTATTCTGTAATTACTCCAGTGTTAAAATACTTCTTAAGTCATCACCATGAGAAGTCTACGTGGAGTAGTTAAGATAATTAATTTGTGCACAATGGCAAAACAATACTGAGGACATGTATCAGCATTTCACATTGCTTTGCTGTGCACCACAAAATAAAGTCATTTACATTTCAGTAACAAAATCCTGGTTAGTTTCTAAGGCTCAGTGAGATCATACACTAACTTTACAGATTTCAGAGGTTGGGAGGAGGACAGAAGGGAAAAGAACAAGAACAAGTAAAAGAATAGCACCAGAAAAAGTGGTAGGTGTTTAAAAATTATTTTTTAAAACTTTAAAGACAATTAATCCACGAATGAGTAAGAATATAATACAGTATTTGAATTTTTCCCAGCAATCTGCAATTGTTAGCAAATGAAACACCTCATGAAAACAGTGTTCGTCTGTTGAACTACTACTGTATCAGTTTAACTAAACCAGACCATACAAAGGTCTGCCGTGGTAACAAAGCTATAGGTACATTTATTAGAAATGAGGTCTCTCACATTAGTCACACAGAAAGTGGACATGTAGTTGGTTTCCCATTTCGTTTTTTTAGAGGTAAATTAATTTTGCAGATAATACCAGTGTTCTGACTCAGTTAAATTCCTGTTGCCTACAGAGTGTTTTGTCTTCTTAGCAACACAGCCATCGGAAAAGAGCAAATTATATTGTAGTTCTTTGTTTTAATTCACCTGAAGCTACTACAATATAAGACCTGAATACAATAAGTATGAGAGGAAGGATATGATGCAGAGTGAAAGTAAGTTCTGTGTTCTCATAGGAGGGGCAAAAATGCATCCAATAATCTGCTTTAACAAATGACTATTATATTATTTTTTGTTTTGACTACAACATGACTAGTTCTTACATTTTTCATAAAAAAGTTTCTCAGCTCTTCTAAGGCATACAGCTTATTATCAGTTGTGTTGAAAGACATTGTGTTAAACGAATCCTAGTCCCAGCTGCTCCACCAGAGTACAGATCTACTGGAGCACAGTTCTGTTTGTGCCTCCTCAGGAGGTGGGAGTCAAAGGGTTCATAATGTGACTTGGTTTTGAGTTGTGCTACTGCTGATCCTTTCAAAGTAACAGCTCCAGGTGTCACCTTCAGGCTAGTAGCTGATCAAGTCTTCTCTCTAGTGGCCCTCAAAGAAACCTTGCCTCCAGACATTCATTTGAGGTTGCTCAAGTGTCATTAAACTGTTTCTTTTTTAACCTGAGTCACAGCTGCTCACCTACAACTCAGTAACACATGGCAGGAGGATTCTCAGGGCTGTGCACTCACTCAGTTCCCTTCTCTTACCTCCATGGGGATGGAATTGCCCACATGGCAAGAATCAGAGAGTCCATATGTTAAACTTGTTATGCTGGACTTCATCTCCTTGGAGAGAGGCTGGACAGAGGAGACCTGATTAAGGCAAAGCCCATAACCTCTAAGATCCTTCAAGTTCACCTTTCTCAGACCTCTGCAACACTGGCTGACCTCAGTTACTTCCAAAGAGAAGGGGGAGAATTGGGCCAATATTCCCAAAGTCTTCTTTCCCCTCCAGATCTGTGGAAAAGACAAACCTGGCAGAGGGCAGCTGGCTCCTGGGCTCCAGTGCCTTATTTTAAATGAGCAGAGTTCTCTGAAAGACTAGGGAGGAGTCAGAGTGAAAATTTTACATGTACTCAGCAGCCTTGCTACTTGCCTGAGATGTGGCAGAGTATAAACTATACTCTGCATTGCGGGAGAGGGATGGGAGATCAGGCTTAGAGTGCTGGAAAGGATCTGACATAACAACAACAGAAAAACAAGACTGAAAAATAAATGCTCTCAGCTAAACAAAACAGATAAGAGGTCAGATACAATTCTGACCTCCTAACCACAGGAGATTCAGAGGACAATATTACCAAAGGTAAAATATTTCTTGATAGACTGCTCCTCTGAAAATTAGAGATCTGCAGAATGGCATGTTCCCTTTGTGAGAGCAACCTTAGTTGTCAGTGTCACCTTGAAAAACTTTATACACAAATATATGACTTTGCATATTCTCATGCTAATAGAAGCATTTTCCTCTAATTAAAATTAGCACTGATGATTTGCTAAAATAATCCTGAGTTATGAAATCCAAATAATGTATAAAACATATCACTTTAAGAGCACCCTAGGTAGCACACAATCTAAGAGATCCTGTAACTTTTCTCCCAAGAAGAGTGAGTAACGAGACAATTTATTTTTCTCATGTTGCACATTAGATCCACCAAACAGCAGGTGAACTCTGAACACCACCTTTGCACATTCTTTTTGTACACAGAGCTTACGCTGCAAAATCTGTAAATTTTGACTAGGAGCATTTTTATCTTTCTTAAGGTTGCAGAGAACTTCTCAGAAGAAAAGGTTACAGCCTGTACCTTGAATAAAGTACAAGAACAGCCATGAACGAACAGCGCCACTCACTGATTAATTAAAAAACTAAGTTCTATGTTAGAAAGATTAGCCCATCTCTGCTTGTATTCCCCAAAGGGCTAAGTGTATAAAACTGAAACGTAACCATGAATGAATGAGGTCCCTAGCGTAGTCATGCTTGATTGTGGACCTTGATACTTCTGGCAAAAATTAAATTAAAAATTATGCAAATAATTTCCTTATAAATCAGAAAACACAAGGTTGCCAGGATTCTCTAAAGATAACCTAGTTTAAGCCCTCTGCTCAATGTAGGTTCAGCTCTGTGTTCTCTTACACTCAGATGGAATTTCCTGTATTTCAGTTTGTGCTCATGAACTCTTGTCCTGACACTGGGCATCACCAAGAGGAGCCTGGCTCTGTCCTCTTTACACCCTCCCATCAGGCATTTAAACATATGGATAAGATCTCACTGAGCCTCCTCTCCTCTAGGCTGAGCAGTCCCTGCTCCCTGAGCCTCTCCTCACAAGCGAGGTGCTCCAGGGCCATAATTATTCTTGGGGCCCTTTACTTTACCCATTCTCCAGTATGTCTATGTCTCTCCTGTACTGGTGAGCTCCAGAATTGGACCTGGTGCTCCATGTGTGGCCTCACCAGTGCTGAGTAGAAGGGAATGATCACCTCCACTGACCTGCTGTTAACACTCCTGACAGCCCAGGAGGCTGTCGGCCCACTTTGCTGCTGGGGAACGCTGCTGACTCCAGGACTTTTTTAGATTTGTCTTGACAATGATGGCAATGTAGTGGGTACAGCAAATGTGAGACCACACTGTTTAAGCCTTTTCCTAACTCTGGCCACTAGCACAAAGCCTGTAACCTGTGTAACCTGACCCCTAAACCTTACCCCAGCACCATTCTCTAAACCCTTACCACAAGTTCTATCGCAAAGGCCAAAAACCAAACCCAAAACCCATTATCTTATCCCTACCCAACATCCTTGTTCTGATGGCAGCCCTAAACCGCTGTCCCTAACCCTAACCCTAACCTAGCCCTCACTGCGACTCCCACCCCCAACCTACATGCCAACTGCTCACCAAAAACTCTTCATGGAACTCCAAACCCTGACCCAAAGCCCTTCTCTAACTCCAAAGCCTAATCCCTCTCCCCAAAAGACAGGCTTAACCCCCTAGCCTTAGCCCTGTGCAGATTCCCAAAGCCTAAGCCCTCCTTCTTGACCCTGCACATTCAGCCCCTCTTCTGACCCCAGCTCTCGGCTGCCTGTGCCCAGGAGGTGGGAGGTGGGCAGAGGTCCAGGCAGACAGAATGCTTCAGCTGGACCCCTGGGGGGTCCTCATGCCTCAGCACTCGAATAGGCAGGACCTGGAGGCTGGCACGTGAAGCTCACATAAAAGGTGTGAGAGAGCTGGGCCAGCAAGGGAGGGTTGGTTTTGCGGCTGTAAGTGGGCTTCGGGTGTTAGACCATGCTTGTTAAGCCTTTACACCAACTCTGACAACTAACCCTAAGCCTGACTCCTAGCCCCTACCTCTCCCCCACCTCCTACCCCAATCCCAAACTCTAATCCTTGACCCTAACAGCACAAACACAAATTCTGAACCTGTAACAAAACTCAAGACCAAATACGCTGGTAAAAGTAGAAAAAAACTGCCACAAGAAATATTTATAATTGTCAAAAAAGAAACCACAGTTTTTTGGCATGATTTTGCTGAGCACGAGCAAGGAGGTAAGGCTTCATTTATCACTGTCTCAAGCAAACATTAGTCTTCACTATGTGAGAAAATTAAAGATTTTACTCCTGTTAGCCCTGCTTTTCCTGCAGCTCAAGCTGCTTCCCAGCTTGATTTAGCAGAAACATCCAATTAAAATTCCTGCCTATGAATCAAATCCAGTGTAAAGCAAATGGGGGATAGTAATACATATGATGTAATGCACTAGCAAGTGGCAGTGGTCTTCCCTTCAACAATTATGCTAAATACTCCATTTAAATGGCACCACTAAACTAAATACATCTTAAATATCATAGTGCTACTCCTAAAAAAAATTCCACTCAGATAGATGAAACTTTTGTGAAAAAACATGAGGGAAGGAGAATATTAGTACTGGCATATCAGCGTTTGAGTGAGACACAGTTAACAGCAATATTGTGCAGCCACGCGTTCATTTAAACATGAGCTCCTTATCTAATATAAACAGCAATACAAAACACATTTGCAGTCGTGTTGTATGAAATTTATAGCAGACAAACCATACTGAAAAGATCCTTTAAAGATCATTAATAAAAAGCACTCTCTGACCAATTATGAGATATTCTATTGGGTAGCTCTTAGATTCCAGATTTATCGACACACATATTCTTATCTTTTAAAATGTCTGAAATATATCCTTAGTACATATTTATTTTAAACATTAAAAGTAAATATCCTGAAGAATATCTTGGAACCTGGACCACTTTTGAGCTATGAAATCCTCTTCTGAAAGAAAATTAAAATAGATAAATCTGTCAATTATGTTCAAGTTCTCTTTGTCCTGGAATTATTTCTCCTCTGAGAGAACGAGTCTGATAATGCTGTCCTTATAATTCATAGAAGTATCTGACTTTATATAGACACACACGAAAAAATGTTTTTATTAATATCAAGTAAATTCCATAATTACATGTAGAACCAGAATAACTGAGGTTGGAAAGGACATCTGGAGTTTTTCTAGCCTAATCTCCCTGCCCAAAACAAATGCAGAACCAATGCAGTGCAAAACCATCATGAGACAACTGCAGATCAATAGAAAACTGTTAAAAAAATACATGTATTATATCTCATATCGTTGACATAATACACTAGATGGCACATATAGTCCCTTTGCTGCTCTCCTGTCAAAAAGATTATTATTCATAATGGAATAAACATTTAAATATGATTAATGTGTCTCTTCATGTGTGCACACATGTTTAGTCTCTTCTCCCAGTACAAATTTCAACTACATAAATACCCCAATGGACGGCATTCTTTTTGATTTGAATATATTCTGGGATATGAAGGCAGCAAGCGTATGCAAGAGCAAAGATTAACTAATACAGAGGAGAAAATATGTATTTATTGACAGAACAGGAATGGAAATTTAGATGGAATTGGTGCAAATAGGATGAAAAAATGTTTGGATGGTGCTACTCAGAACAGGTACTAATGGTTAATCACTGAAATATAAGCATTTATCAAAAGAATTCTGTAGAAAATGTATGAATTGATTTCTGTCAACAATCTTCTATCCTGGGTCTATATCCATCCTGTGTCACAGTCAGTTGTATGGGTGGTGATAGAGACAAGGACAGAGGCTGAAAAATGTTTGAGGACTGGTTTAGATTTCAGTTATCTTGATTTTGGAAGATGGAATTCATTAAAGTCAAATGGATGATATTATTATACAGAGGCAGGAGATGATTATCTGCAGAAATACAGAATGAAGAACAACTTACTGAGTAGCAGTTCTGGAGGAAAGGATCAGGAAGCCACAGAAGATCACAAGATAGGCATGTGTTATAAGATGGGTTGCTGTGACAAAGACAGCTATTCAGGAGTATATTAACAACTATTCCTGGCAGAACATATAGATGCTATGTTCCTCTGTGCAGAGCTTATGGAGAAATACCACAACTAGTCTGAATGGTGGACTTCAGGAAAGACAGGGACCAACCAGAGTGAGTCCAAATGAAAGCAACAAGAGTAGCTAGGAAGACAAACCAAACTGACTGCTATCTCAGCGCTTCTCTAACTATACCTCTTCAGTCTGCAAACAAGGTACAGTGCTGTGTTCTTCACGGTACTGTACTGCTGTGGCACCATTCTTACTCACTGTGGTCATGAACAACATACACGGCAGGGGAGGCTGCTGCTGGAGCCTGCAGGTCAGCGAGAGAAGGCAGAAAAAGCAGTTCCTGGACATATGGCCCCATCGCATGTTTAGGATGAGGTCTTCATGTGATCTACTTAAAGAACTGGAACAAAGAAAATTGCAAGTCAAGTGTCCGAAATGGACATGGTTTATACGGTATTTTATTGTTTCTGAATTTATGCTTGCAAGCTGCTCTTACTGGCCTTGATATAGAGTGGTTCACCTTATATGTGAGGTCTGTCTCAGTTTCCCATTGCTTATTCATTGAGATAACTTACTATTTATAAAAGGTCAATTAGGACTGAGAAACAGCTTCCTTCAAGATAGTCTGGATCCCCAGGAAGGGACTTGTTCTGACAGGTTTTGGGGTCACAGTACATCAGGCACATCTCCACTCATTTCAGGAATATTAATCCCATGATGCCCTGACATTACTGAGAGGCTAAGAAGCATTTTACTTTTCTCTTTGAGCAAAAGTGGAAGTATACTGTTGTCTCTGCAGACTTTGAAACAGATTTCTTGCTCTAGTCCATTGGGAATATACCTTGTGGTATAAAAATACTAACTCCAGTCCCTATGCAGCTGAATACACTACCATAGCTGTTAAATACATCTCTTGCTGTGGCTGCAACAGTGTGTCTGTGGTCTTCCTTCTCATCCTTGAGTGCTGAAGTGCTTATAGGAATGGCTTTAGCAACAGCATTAACATTATTGGGTTGATACTTAGGCTTGTTGAACTTGTACAATGAAGGTATTGTATCCATTCCACTGCCAAACTTGGGAAGTTGCAATAAGCTGTGTGCTTTTGAAACTGGCTGGCAAGAACTGGGAGATTTTGATGGCACCTGTCGTTTATGTTGAGCTTCATTTGTCAAGAGATTGTGTTTGGGTTTAGGACTTCCAAACTTGCGCTCAAAGGGCCTTGCAGCACTAGGTAAGGTTTTATTGTAAAGCAGTTGTAAGAAGGAGTAAGTATTTTCTGAATCTGTTAGTTCCTTTAACAAGGCCTTTGTCAGGGAAGCTTTTCTGAGGATAAAAAGTGAACTGCACCATGTCCTCTCTAGAGGATCTGAAAATTGCTGGCTTATTCTGAGGTGGAGGAGGGTCAGGCACAGAGCTAACTTCAGAAAGTGGAGGCTTGTGATGTGCTGGGAGAGACAGGACAGGACTATCAATTGACTGAGGTTGTGTACGCTGTATTTTGAAGGAGTAGGAAGTGAAGCTGTAACTTGATGGATTGGCTCATAGCTCTTTTTACTCACAGGCCTATCAATTGATACAACATCAGTTGGTTTCCCCATAGAATAACTGGTGAATTTCAGCTGCAAATGCAAATGTGTTGGTTTAGTGGGCTCAGAATGATGGCTGGCAGGAATCTGCAGAGAGCTTATTTTCAGAACTCCTGCAGTCAAAATATCATAGCTGCTTTTGATAATACTCTGCATCTTCTTCAGGATCATAATGGCTTGAGACCTTTGCTGGAAGTCTCTGTGGTTCAGGGCCCTGTAAATATACTCCTTAGATGAAGTACCCTTTTAGCTTGTGAATGAGTGCAATACTTGTTGGAAGATAAGGTAATACGATCTTGCAAAAAGAATAAACCGCTTAACTTCCTGATATTTGGAAGAAAGGGAAAAAAAGAGGTCCAAGAATAAAACCTAGATGAAAAATAGCAGATTCACAATCTGAGTCACCAGATCCAGGTCTTTGAATGTTTTCCTTACATTTTCTAACTGCAGAATTCCTTGAGTATATTTGACCACAATTCTTCTTTTCTCACTCGCTGTTGTCTGCTCCCTTTCAGAATCAGGCAAAACAGAAAGCTGAGACATCTCATCTTCCTCCACTCCTCTTCATAATCCAGGGAATACTCCTTCTCTTTGTTCACAGCCTCCAAGTGACTTGGCTCCTGGGTCAGCTGCTGCCATGGCCAGATGGCCAAGTGCTTGCTCTGATTCACCCATCCTGCAAGAGTTACGCACACACTGATGGGCCAATACTCAAAAGCGCTGGTCTTTCCAGGAAGATTAGTGTGTGAACAGCTCACCTTGGATGCTTTCTCCTGGATTCCCACTGTAATCTAGGCTGTGCCCCAGGACCGGTTAAAAAGCTCACACCATCTTAACTTTCAAATTAGTACCACTGCTTCTGAAAGTACTTTCATCAATTTTGTAATAATGATGTGCTTTTTAGAATTCCTTTTAGCGGGTGATATCTAGAAATTTTCTGCACACTAATTGTCCCTCACAATGACAAAGCCACACGTGATTATTAATTCACAGTTACAGAAAACAAGGCAAGATAGGCCAATGTCCAACTCAAGAAGCCACATAAGACTTAGTGCTTTTCTTCTCAAGAATGACTGAAGCAAATAACTCTTGCAGCTTCAAGATGTGATTTTTAAGTGTTTGTTTTGTAAATAATTTTATTCTCTTACTTTTTTTACTTTGGTGGAAACTCTACAACTAATCTCTAGCCACAGGGCTCCAAACTGCAGCTTGTTATTAGTATCGCCAGACTAATAGTTACTGATCTCTTAAGTTTTAATCTTAAAATCTTAAGATTTTAGAATAAAATGGGGAAGGAAAGAGACAACATTCAATTTTCATACTAATGTGGGAAGGATTACAATGAAGCTAATCTCTGACACTTATCGATTTTTGTATTGTTTGAAGATTGAACTAGAGGTGCAGTTCTTTCCTCTCTCTTTTTAATAACTTTGCCTCAGCTTTGAAGTTTCTGTAAGCTGAGCACAGCTTATCAGAAAAGTCCTAGTGAATGAAAGATGCTTGAACAGGGCTACAACCGAATGAGATGAATTTCAGTCTCCCTAGGAAGAGGCTGAGCTTTTCAGTATAAGCCATATACATATTCAATCCCAAGGCAGAAGAATGGGAATGTTAACTACAGTGGATAATGCACAAAAATCCATCCTCAGAACCTGCCGTCTCAAAGGCTTTGCTTGTGATGTACTTGGTATTTCAGATTGTTAGTGGCTCACAAGAGAGGAGACATTTCTTTTCTCTGGGGCTTGATTTAGACATTGTGGTACGTAATTGTACAGCAGAGGATAACACCTTTAGCTGGTGAAGATTTAATACCAATATAGGGAACTTATACATGCCAGCTTGCCACCCTACCTGATACTGTTATATTCCAAAGGACCCTGCTTTTGTCTGTCCCAGGAACACAGCTTATCTGTTTTGCTATTCTAATTTTCCAGTAAGGCATAAAGGAATTGCCAAAGCTAGTTGTTTTGTTTTTTGAGGGAGGGAAGGAAGAGTGGGGAGGGAGGGTTTTTAGTAAAGCAACAGTTTACAGTGGTGCAATAATACTAAGATATGATTCATGGTGGCTGGATTCTAACACGATAAAACAACTTTCAGGCTGTAGGCAGACCTGAAGTATGCAAGTGTGAAAATTTATCATTTTGAGCCTCATAAGCACTACTGGGGCAAGTCAGATTTCTTCACCTCTCAGGTCAGCTGCTCATGTGACTCATTTGAGTTTGCCGTGTTTGACAAAAGCTTGTCTGTAAAAGGAAACAGTCATCTTTTTGCTCCCCCAGCTCATTTTGACCAGTAAGTCAGGGAGTGCTGATTCAATGTAGATGTGATATGTTAATGAGGGGCTGAATAGAACCTAGAAGCAGGAGGATATGTGTTAGGTTAGGGGACTGTAGTTTCCTAAATATGCTAACTCAATCAGCTGAGAACCTATAATTGTAAGCGCGAAAATAGAAATTCCACTATTAAAAAATGAACTATATTATATAATATGTTTAAAAGGAATTTATTTCTATTAAATATACTTAATGGGCTAAGTGCAACATTTCGAAAGGATCAAAGTGAATTCACTGGCATCCAACTTTGTTTTTCATAATAAACTATTAGTCCTTTAAAACAGTCCATTTAAAGTCTATATCATGACTGAAAACAGAAATTCAGTTCTTCATTTACCATCAGGCACCTAAGAATTTTACCTAGATGTTATTAACATGGTAAGAACCACTTGTACTTTCATTTTACTCTCCTACTTAATTAATTGATTTAAAGTAGACCTTACCACTGTTTGGCATTGTTATGGCAATTAGTACCTGTGCAGCCTACTCACTCTATCTTAATAGTGCTGCTTTGTTACTCTGAGTTGAATCCTGTTTCTCAGAAACTTGACGGAAAAATTCCTTCTAGCTCCCATGAGAAGATTAAGCTGACAGCAACAAGATTTTCTTCTAGTTGTTGCAATTGTGAGCATTAATACAATGTGTGTTTTACATGAAGGAAGTAATTTTCTATATGCATGTGCACTCCTCAGCACAGTTTCTCTTCCTCTTTGGTGCGGGTTAAAAGGCTGGAATAAAACCTACCTAAATACATATAAACACACACACACACACACACATACATAGTGTTGTAGTGTGTATATATTAATATAAATAAAGACTAAGTTAAAGGCACTCTACATCAATTTAATATGAGGATACTTTTGCAGATGATATTCAAAGGTGAATCTGAAGTAAGTTATATTAAAGGAGAGAATAAAAATGCCTTTGTACCTAAGAGTGTTTTGATCACATTTCTTAAAACCGTTTTTTTCCATGTGTCTGAAATAATTTAAAATTTATGTTATTGGTATACAGTTGAATTATGTAACAGATCAGAATCTATTAGTCTACATGTGATTAGTTTAATAATAGGCATCACTGTTGAACACTAGAGAAACTACATTTATTTCCACTGATTTGAAAGTAATCAATTCCAAAGACAAAGTTAAATGTTAGGAAAGGTTCTTCACCTAGTGGGTGGTTGAGCACTGGAACAGGCTCCCCAGAGAAGTGGTCACAGCACCATCCTGACAGAGTTCAAGAACCGTTTGGACAATGCTCTAAACCACATGGTATGACTTGTGGGGATCGTCCTGTGCAGGGCCAGGAGTTGGAATTTGATGATCCTTGAGGGTCTCTTCTAACTCAGGATATTCTATGACATTCCACAGTATTTCCCTTTAAAAATCTCCAAGTACATTGCCTTACTAAAAATGCAACCAATTGAGCTACTATTACAATTCCCTCTGGTAAATAAAGCAAACTTCTGTGTTTAAGCGAATTTAGATACAATTATCCTATTATGGCCCTGATTCCACAACAATATGATTTGACCCTGAAGCTTATACACTGTTACACTGAAACTGTAGTTTAAAATTCGGTGAACCTTGCCCTGAAGTAACTTAAGTATCTATGCAGCAATGATGTCACTGAGCTTAAAGACATTTAAATTGTGTTTATCCACTTCTAATTTAGGAATTACGGAGTTTACACTGCTTGAAATAACAAATGTGCCAGTTTACCCTTACTCCATACAGTGTCCTTACTGAGATTTTGACCAGATAAGTAGATGATATGGTGGGCAGAAAACTGGCTGGACAGAAGAGCTTCAGTGTCAGTACAAAATCCAATTGGCATATGGTTATTAGAGGTGTCCTACAGGTGGTGGTATGGTACTAGGGGCAAGACTGTTTCAAATCTTCATTAACAGCCTGACTGATAGGACAGAAAGAGAGACTGTGCACAGTGTGATGCTGGGATGAGCAGTCAATATACTGGAGGGCAGGGCTGCTATTCAGATGGACAGCTGAACAGGAAACTCGAAGTTCAACACAGGCAAATGCACTCAAGATTAAATAAGCCCCTGTACCAGCACACAGTCATCTGGTTGGAAAGCAAATTTTTAAAAAAACCTCTAAAACCCAGAAGTGCTGGTGGACAAGCTGAGCGTGAGTGCAGAATGTGCCCTTGCTGCACAGAAGGCCAATGACATCCTGGGCTGTATTAGACCGAGTCTAGCCAACCCAACAGAGATGTGATTCTTCCTCTCACTCAAGTAATTCTGCATCTAGACTACATCTAGAGCATCACATGCACTTTTTTTCTGCCCAGTACAAAAAGGCAAAATACTGGAACAAGTTCAGTGGAGCACTACAAAGAGAGCTGGGGGACTGGAACACATGGCAGACAAGAACTGCATTGTCTGGGCCTTAAAGGAAGGTTTACGGAGAGATCTTGCTATTGTTTACAACCACTTAATGGAATGGCATGGAGAAGATGGAGTCAGGATCATCCTAAAGTTCCACAGTCTAAGAAAAAGAAGCAAAAGATATGCTGGAACACAGGAAATTCCAACTGATAAAAGGAAGACTAATTTTACTATGATGGCGGTCAAACAACAGAACAGGTTGCCCAGGGAGGCTGAAGCACGTCCATCCCATCAGCTGGACTAAGTCCTAAACAACCTTCTGTTACTGTACCAGCTTGACCTCTGGAGGCCCCTTCCAAGCCAAAGAGATTCAGTAATACCAAATTTTGTCTTTATTGCACTTGCAGACTAAAGCCTTCCCTACAACCTGAAAAAGTTACTTTATTTTTTAAGTATATTTTCCTAAGTTACCCAGTTAACTTAATTTTCTAGGTTTACATGGACTAAAAGGAAGTAAACTGGCACAATATCATCTAGTGACCAAAAGTATTTCATAGTGTATGTATCCTAGACTGTTAGCAATTACTTAACAGCTGAGACCACAAAGACAAGCAACTTTGAATTTCATTGTTGATTACCTCCCTGCACATTGATTAAGGTTTATAAACCACCAGCACCAAGGTAGGTTTTATTTCCATTTCTTTTGTAAGGTAGGGCTCGACAATCTCCTGAAAATTCTCAAAACTGTCCCTTTAAAGGTGTTTGTCTGATTATGTTTGCTTAAAATCTTCATTCTGGAATATAGGAGAGATCATATATAAAATATTCAATTATCTAGCTCCTTTTTTTAAAAAACAAAGGCCTTCAATTATAAGTGCTAACAACATGCTGTTCTCTTTTGTCTTAACCTGATCTTTCAAATTGCACTACTCATATTACATATCTATACAAAAAGCATGCATTTAAGCACTAATGCATATTAACGCTTTCTTAGGTCAATTCCTGAAGTCCAATCTATCATTATAAAGTATCATACATTATACATACATAAAATTGCTAACTCTAGGGGGTAGTCATTGAATCTTTTTCATGTTCACACAACCTCTTGCATAACACAGCCACAAGAGGAAGCAAAAGGAAAATGAAAAACATAATAACACTGAAGATTGTATCAGTAATACCAGATTTCAAGTAATTTTATAGAGATGCCATGGAGAGATCAATGGGGCTTTGAAGCTGATTCTAAGGGTTCTGTAGGCTTTCCTTGGGAGGAAAACTACATTTCTTTATTTTTGTTTAATTGAGCCCATCGAGATATTAAGTAGCAGAATCACAGTCTTACCTTATGGAATTATGATAATAAGGCCCCTCAGCAAATTGATTATTCCTTCACTTATCTCAGATGATGAGAATTTGTTACCCTTTTAATATTTTGTAACTGTGTATTACAAAACTGCTGCTGTTCAATCCCATCAGTTATGAGCATGAAACAGCAGATTTTGATTTTTTAAAATACTGCTTGTTAAATAGGGGTGGAATTGGATTTTTTCTGAGACTTCTAACCAGTAACAAAAATAAGAGCCCATAAATGACCAAAAACCTAAGACAGTGACAGTGCTTCCAGCCAGTCCCAGACAGTGCCTTCTGAGAGGTACTACATGAACATAAAGGTACAATATTCATCAGCATTCATTTGCAAAGGCTGCAGCAAAAGACCATTGTTCTGCTTTCTGTAATTAAGAGGATATTTGTAATTAATTCTGTAATTAAGAGGATATTTGAAGTTTTGCTAATGTTATCTGAAACAAGGGCCTTTAACACTAAAACTCATAATAAATGATGGAAACAACCAGGGTATGACTTGGTTCTTATAAGAGAAGAAATCCTACATCAAAGTACTTCATGAAGACAAAATTATACTGTAAGAAAACAGAAGCCTCTGAAGATGGCATGCAGAAACCTACAAGTATGTGATTGATTGCCTTTTTTATATCTGTCAAAGACTAAATTAATGCATGTACAAATTATTTTGGCACAGGGTGCATATAACCCAACAAAGAAGTACCAACACCTTCTGCACATACTGGGCAAGTGCTAAGAACCAGGAATATTGTGTAAGCACCTAAAGGTCAGGAATAGAAAGAAAAACTAAATTCAATTTAACTGCATTGACATTTAGTTAAAATGCCAGGTGTAAGAACCCAGACATCCACAGTCCTTCCTGATCTTGCATTCTTTGAACACTTACTCTCTGGTATCTTCTACCTTTGTTGTTGTCCTAGTTTCAGCCAAGGACAGAGTTAATTTTTTGCAGTAGCTGTGATGAGGCAGAGCCTGAAGGTGTGTGGGTGTGGCCAAGATATGGTGCTATTAGATACTATCATGTGTCATGGCTGGGTGGTGGGGGAAAGGCACTCTTTGGCTTCCCAGAAGGAGGGGTACTCCTTCTCCTGGGGAGCAAGCAGTGAACAGAGAGGTGGGGTAACGCTGGTCGTGACCAGAGGGTTTGTTTGCCATTGTTTTTCACTGTCTCGGGCTTGAGGGAAAAAGCATGGGCATGGACAGTTTGCCCACTGTTTTGTTCACTGTCCTGGTTGGAGAGCAATTTTTGCCTGTAAGACATCTTCTTCTTGTAACAATTTTTTATCTTTTTGTTATCAACTTTGTTGCTGTTACTGTCCGTCTTCTTATCTCACTGCAGTTTCCAGTAAATTGTTCTTATCTCAACTTGGTATGTCTGCTGTTTGTCTCTTACTCGAGGAGATGGGGACAGGGAAGCAGCTTGTGGTTTTTCACTTCAGTAGGAGCACTAAATTTAGGAATACCGTTTCTAAACCACGACGGTCGCATTTTTATCTGGTGAAAATGATACATTCTATGGTGCATTTTTTAATCTAATAGATGATGTCAAACATCTGTGTTGCATATTCACAGCTATTTTACTTCTGTTTTAGCCTACAATTAGCCCTCCTGTGCAAAGACATAGAAATATTTTAGCTCCCTGCAATCAGAATTTACCAGTGTCACCTTTGTGAATGGTGTTTGGGTTTTGTCCTTAACATTCTTCCTTTTCAAGCACTCTGAAACATGAAGAAAACAACTTTGGGGACACTAAAATAGAAGTGGATGTGTCTCTCAAAAGCCACACGATGTGAGAGGGACATTGTGTATAGCCCACTTCACCTGTCAACATCTAACTCAGGAACTAGGATTGAATGAGATTTTGAAGGAACAACTGCACTAATTTAGAGACTGCAAGGATGTAGATGCACAGAGAAAATTACGGTAATGTGAGTGAAAACAATCTATAGGTAGTTTAAATTTAATCAATACACATCCATCCTTTCTTTTCTTATTGGTTTAAATTTTTCTATTTCTCAGATCCACCTTCAGCATCTTTTGAAACTACAGTGCCCCAGACCCATTCTCAGGGTCTTCACACGAGAGAAGAAAATGACATTACCTTCCTTTATCAAATGTTAATTCACCTGCCATGTTCTCTTGCACTGACATGTGTCATGAGTGGGAATTTGAGTTTTTTCAAAGGAAAGTGCTTTTAGTAAAAAGTGCCATATATGTCACTTCTATCATTTGAAAATCACTTAAAGTGATATGTATTTCAGGGGAAAACACTATTTTGAATCTTACAGAGAACAAAACTAGCTTGCTGTTTCATCAATTGAAGTTGATACAAAACAGGCTGGAAACATGTTTTGATACGCTTATCTGTTACTGTAAGGCTGTCACAAAACTTGGATTTTCGAAACTGCTTTTCCATTCTCATGGATTTAAAAGTGCTTTAAAAATTACTTTGGCAGTTTCTGAAATTTGCATTTCTACCTTTGTATATTTTATGGAATATGTGACTAAATTATATGCACTTTTTAGATCAGAACTCCAAATTTTCAAAAGATAAGTGGCACTTCTCAGCATGAACATACTGAGAAACAGAGATGAAAATTAATACTAAATTGTTTGAAATGTCAATCTTCTGAGTGAGAAAAGCAGATAGTTACAGTTTAATTGCTTGCTACCTTGTGCAGGAGAACAGAATCAAACAGAAATTGTTTACCTCAAACAAAATGTAAGGTGCAGGTCAAGGCACTTTCTTATGTGTGAAATGCACATCAGTGAAGTGAAAAGGCACATCCCTTGGCTGTTTTTTGGTGGTGGTGGTGTTTTTGGCAGTCACAATGAATGTAGGCCTTCCTGGGCCACCTCTACCAGATTTTGCAATCTTTATGACTTGCACTCAGCATTTAATCTTAAGTAATACTGAATGTGAATACAAACTGATAAAACCTATAATAAACACTTTAAGGTTTATAAACCTTAAAGCATTAGATGGCATCATTTAAAATTACCATCATCATCATCTAGAGAAGCTGTCATGGTGCAATACTGAAGATGATTCTCTTGATTACAGCACTTAAAATAGAAATACAGGCATTTTACAGGCATTTCCCCACAGTTTATTCTACTAGAAGGAATTGCTGACCTACCTGGTTAGAATTTGTGAGGCATCTTGATCTTAACTACAACAGAGATGAAATGATTCTTTGACTTGGCATTACAAGGAAAAACAGATCTGTGAAGGTAGTATCCCTCATTATCCTAGATTCGAGCCTGCATGCAGTTACTTCTGCTGTTTTGGGTGACAACGAAAAATTGTAGTGCTTTTTCACTAATTGCCCTTGCAAAATCTACTGACCTAATTAAAGGGGAGCAGGACAGTACTTAGTCTGTATTACCAGAACAACTGCTGATGGGATACTGCTTCCCTATCTTCAGTCACACAGAAGCTGGCCATTGAGTCTCTGGCTACTTCTCTAGGTTCTCACACAGGACCCACTACACTGTAAGATCAAACACTTCAGGTGATAGAGATAAGTGGGATGAACACCTAGAGGTGCCATTTTCTCTCTACTGTTCAGAAGCTCAGCTGACCACACGAAATACCTTTTTTTTCATATGGTTCATGGAAGAGAAAAATCCCTCCAAATCCAGACAGGTGTACTTAGGCAATAGGGAAGTTCAGATGTAGAACAGTTAATCTAGTTTTGAAAGTGCTCGATCTTGACTTTGATACTAAAAATAATACTTCAGTTTTACCAGTGCTGGTTTTCCTCCTAAATCTCTCCACATGAGAATGTTATTTAATAAGAAATGACTGAGGTTGAAAACATTTCTTAACCTCTATAACTACCCGGTCTGCTTGTCAGAAACGTATTTGAGGGAACATAGAGCAAAAAGCAATGTGCAAGTGGCTAAGGCACATGAAAAGTCAGTATCTCCTTGACACAAGACTTTTGCACTGCAATGGAAAAAATACTTAACATTTAAATATTTATCAGGTTAAATTCTCAGCTAACTTATTTATACAACACTAGAAACCAGGGAGTCCAGATGTTGCCATACAGGTGGTATAAAACATCAACATTTAATTACTCTTTTACTAACTTAACTAACATCATTCTCTTCATTGATACAGCGTAAGGAGCACCAGTTATTAGTGCACGACAATACGTTTCATTTTGTAAATCAACTTCCTCAACCTCTTGATGACAGCCTATTCTCATTCAGGTATCTGTTTATTGTTTTGCACAGCTCAACTATCAAACACAAAAAATGAAGTGCAATAAAACCTGACACAAATTAAACAAATTGCAGGATATATTATGTCTTCACCTTCTTCTGAACAAATGTCTGATTAGTGCTTTCTGGCATCTTCTGCATGGCAAATTTGTGTCAATTTAACATTCCAGTGACTAGGATACTTTAGAAGTCAATTAGAAATTCAGTAAAAAAATTCACTGTCTCTCACTGTCAGCAGATGCATGTGTGAGAAATTCAGAAATGCTCACATCTAAAAATAAGAGAAAGCTGCATGTGGGCACTCTTAAGTGGGATGAAAGCTGCATATTTCATTTAATCATCTCCCAACACATCCCCATATTCCCTATCAACCAGCATTGATACTAGGACTTAGCTACTGTTCTTGTAACTACAAAACTGGGAACTCTTTTCACTTGGATTTATTACTAATCCTGCAACAAAATGCGACCATGCTCAAGACAGGAGGACCCCATGTAGCTGTTTATACACCAGAGGAGCCATGTTCTGCTGTGAGAATGCAAATACTTGATTTTGATGCATTTTCAGCTGAAAAGCAATCTTTCCAAACATCGATATCACACTTCAAAATAACATACTCGACCTTTCTTTGACTGTAAAACTGGGCAAGGTGACCTTGTGAGGTTACTTCTAACATGAATTATTCTGCAAATCTAACAATTCATTAGAGTTGTGAACTCCTGATATATCTTTCAGACAAACTGTCTCAAGTTTAGCAATAAAACTTTGAAACAAACATCAGGCACCCAAACAGACCCACATTGCTCATGAGATCACAAGACATACACTGTCAATCTACACACTCCCTAGATTTTTTTCATCATTAAACAACGGTGATATGGTAATACAGGGTAAGCTCCATTTTATCACATTTTAGACAAAATAAGTAATTTTCTGTGAGTCTCTCAGTCACCCATAAGGGAGTCTAATACAGGTATCTTAATTTTAGACAATGAACTTTTAGACACCTAGCAAAAGTAAGCAGTTTCCAGCACCCATTAAGTAATAATTTAATTAATATGCTATTGTTGAATTTTGTATATATAACTGCATTACCAACAGATGAACAGTGAAGAGAGGATAATTCAGTACTGACACATAGTCCCCAACTCAGGAACAATTATTTTAAAATGACCCCTGCTACAGGCCCTGTTTCAAGACCTAATTCAAAACCTTGTGAAGGCAGAAGAAATTGTACCACTAACTTTACTCGTCTGAATCAAGCTTTTACAATGATAGCCACAAAAAGGATGTTTTAAGTTTTACAACACTTCAGCTTATCCCATCAAACTCCATAGAATCTAGAGCCCAGAAGAGACACCTGGATTCTCTATACACTTTAAAGGCTTAGATATGTAAGGACTTGTTTTCTACATAGTACAAAAAGTCACCAGAAAGCTTTAGGTGGAACTGTCCCCTTTTTTTCCAAGGCTGAGTGATTAAAATACTACCAGTCTCTAAAAAAAAAAATCTTTTATTTAACTGCAAAAATGCAGACCAAGCAGCCAAGAGAAAGAATGGTGCTCTTCAATTACTAGTATAATATTCCTCTTAATCAACACTGACCCAGAATAGCACTAGAAACCACCGCCAGGATAAAATGAAAGTGACAGAAGGACTTGAAGCACAAAACTGTGAATTGAACTTTTATATATTTTACCTCCAGTTCTGCATTCTCTCCAAAGCCTACACCACTAAACAGTACTAATACAAATTCCAAATTTTCCTTCAAGAGGACAAATCCTATATTGTACATATTCTGCTTTACATGAATAGTGACAAATTTCTCATCTGGGGCAGCCTGAAAAATCAGCTTAACTTTTCTGAAAGACCACCTATTGCACTTTAAAATGGCACAGTAATTGCCATTTAAAATAAAACGTAAATGCTGTGCACACACAAGAACAAGGGACTTGCAAATTTTGGGATAGTTATCATTTAAAAATTTCAGACAGGGATAGTCTGTACCTGCTTGTGTAGGTAGAATAACAAGTCACATAGTTTTCAATTAACTGTACAATGCATAATTTCTTTTGTTAAAGAGGCCGTGGATAGCAGCAGAGAAGAAAATGCTGTCTGTCTTTCAGATAAAAGAAAGATGAAGCCGGCTTGTTTCCCAGGACTGAATGGGGGAATCTTGATTTGGAAAGCCTTCTCACATGCAGAGTGGGTAGAGGGAAGAGCAAGAAGGGAGACTGCTGCACCAGTGCTGGCTGGGAGACTCCTAAGGAAGAAAAGAGAGTTCATCTAAAGCAGGACACAAGCCTACTGTGCAGACTCAGGTAACCCACAGAAAGTTCCCTAGAAGTCCAGAGGACTGTGTGGAAGGTGTTTGAATCAGAAAGCCACTGAAGGTTGCTGGGGCAGACTGCAAGGAAACAATTCATCCTGCAAAGATGCTGTTTACTGGACACAGGCTTTTCTGCCCCACCCAGCTAATCATAGTTCCCTATAATTAAAGAATAGAAACTATATTAAGTTAGCAATTTCTGATACCATTCCAACAAAATGTGGCTTTAGAGAATGAAAGTCTGTCGGTGCACTCACTGTAGGGAAGACAGTGGGACAGCTCTGGTGTGAGGCGCTGGCACGACCGGCACTGCCAGAAGCAATAGGTCTGCAATAATACTCAAGTTAAAAACTGCATTCCCAGCAGAAAGAGAATAATGTCATACCCTCAAACTAAGGTACCAATATAGCCCTGAGGAACACAGAAGGGTGGGTTTGTTATTCTACTTTCCCTTCCTCACCTTTTTTTTCTGACAGAAAGGGACAGGTGAAGAAGAGGGAAAGAACATGGGGATGACACAACTGCACAGAGGTCATCAACATAGCTTTCAGAGGACCTGTGGGATAAAAGAGATTTTCTTCTGCCTAAGTGAACAAGTAAAAGTGATTTTTAGTCAACTCAGTGGCATCTAGGGGGGCTGGGGGGAGAAGCTAATGGACCCATGGGTAAGTTTAGCAGAGAGAGAGCCTGCTTCAAGGAAGGAAAAGAAGTCTTCCAAAATGCTGAGCACATGAATAGAAGTGGAAAATTGCTGGGGTACCGGAGGGACACAGGGGTGCTGTGCAGCCTAGATCACTGAAACCAAGGAAGAACAAAACAGACAATATCAGTAGCGGATCTTTCCCTCAGCTTGGAGAGAAAAAAGGCTGAGAAACCTTTCCCTTGGGTGCACTCTTGGGAAGCAACAAAGACTGTGTACTATTTTATGCAGACGAGGGTCCTGAAGTCAAGTGAAAATTAATGTCATCTAACCTGTGACCAGGAACGCACCTGGGCAGTGTGTTCAAGGAGGAAAACCGGGTGCTGCATTACCTATTCCAGTACTAAGTACTCCAGATTTACCACGTTTTTGTTTGAGTGCAGTTTAATTTTGGGAAGGAGAAAGATGAGTATGTCCACTGTCTTGGCCAAGCGACACATGGCACATCGCAATAGCAATGAAGAAGGAGAAAAAAGAGGATCCTTTTAAAGACATGGAGCATGTCTGAAATGAAGGAGGAAGACCTCACTATAAATGAAGAAAATGTTGCTATGGGGATGGCTCAGATAAATTATAAGAGAAGCCTCGCACCAACCTTTAGCAATATAACAACACAGTTGATAGATCTGTGTGAAAAACAAAACGTATTGGTCAATTCAATGAAGTCTAGTATGAAACTTCTGACCATTTCAAAAAGGGGTCGTTTTGTCTGTTTTCTAGCTCAGCACAGGTGGCTCTGGATTTTAGCAAGCTTTCTGATATATTTTCCAGGTGCCTCAAAACTGATTTATGGGCTGCTTGGCAGCAGCTGAATTAGATATCTCATTCTCTAGCACATTTCAGTAAAAAAATGTCAGCTGGGAATGGAACAACAGCACCACTGAAAAGAAAGCTTTATAAAGGCATTAAAAAGCCCCAACCAACTCAATTCTAGCTATGGAACTCTACTATATACACAGTTGGAAAATCCTCCTTTAAAAGAAATTATCTTATGTGGGAAATTCCAGCTTGTGAGGTAGAGTTTGTCACCACAGAAACCTAATGCACAAACAAAAATCAGAAAGAGAAAAGATAAATAGCATGTCAATTCTGCCTAGGCAGAAGGATGCTTGAGGAACTACCCTGACAAAGCCAGCCCCTTTTGAAGCTTCCCTGGCATAACAGCAGCTAAGGCATCCTGCAATACATGGATGTGCAATATCACAAAAATGGATGGACTACAACATGAGCTGAAATCCTTGACCGCTGCTGATGTTTAGCATTTCTAAAAATCAGCTCTATGATAGGCCCTATTTGCTAAAAAGTACTCGAGAACAAGAGCAGTAATGACTGCTATTACTATTTCTTTGAAGTTCAGTGATGAAAGCCAAAGAAATGAAAATACAAAGATCACAGCTGAAATGGTTCAAGAATTATAATCATAACTCCCCTGTCATATTGGCATGTTTGGACTGTTCTTAAGATACAGCAAATTACTATTGCAATTATGAAGTACAATTTCTCAGAATAACCCTACAAACAACATAAATCAGAGCAGCACTCTACAGCTCTTATTAGTTGGCTACATAAATAAATCAATTAGGTTATTATTTACAATGGACTGTTCCCACATTTTTTTAATTTATCTTTGCTTTTACCATGTGTTCTTTAAGAATTTAATAAAATAGTAAAATGTTGAGGTTGTACAAATTTACTGTCCCTGATTTGCCCAGTATTTTGAATGGCACATCGGATAAAGACAATTCAGTATTACACATATAGTCTTACACTCCTAAATGAAATTTGCAGATTTGGGAACATTAGTACAATGAGACACTTCTCACAATATGAGAGGAGTGACTGCCTTGTTTTAACAACTTGCAGAGCACTGCTGTAATGAAGCATTAACCCTAAGATTGCACTGGATACAAACAATAAACATTACAATCATAGTATCTATTTGTATAATTCTGTAATTAAAAGCAGGGAAGAAATATGCTGTAATGATAACAAATCAACAAGTTAGGAAAAATTAACAGAAAATATGCTCTTAATGTACAGAAGTAGAAATAATTTTGTCATGATTATTTAAATAGTTAAAAATCAAGGAAGTGCTTATTTTTCAAAGACAGAACATGAAAATAAAAGCTCAACGACCCACAGTGTTTGGATGAATTTCATCTAAAAAAACCCACCAAAAGTCTAAAATAAGAAATGTCCAATCCCCCAAGATGTGTGCTTACCGTACAATCAGAATTCAGAGACAATAATGATTACAGAAATTATTGTCCTTTTCTTTAACTGCATATTTGTTTGTGAGGCAAGAGTCTCCCAGTTCTCTTGCTGGAGCTACTAATCTGCCCAGTAAATTCCTGTAACCATCTTAAAATTCTTATAACTTGTTACTTCATGACTCCAAAGTTACTTGCAATAGGTAATCTGAGGATCAAGTGCGAGTGCTCTGCTTAGATCCTTGATCTGGAAGATGCAAGTGCTACTGCCAGCCTAGGAATGAAGTGCTAAAGCACAACAAAGGCATTGCTTTTCTTACAGAGATTACAGCACGAGAGATCAAGAAACACTGCACGATGTTTAATTAATTTAACAATTCCTTGATATATACTAGCAAGCTGTCACATAAAATCTGAGTATGACACACTAGAGAAAGAATTGAAGAAATTGTTCTAGAAATGGGAGAATAATTTTCATTGTGCTCATTCTGCTGCGAACTGGAAAAGAAAAAATCCCCAGACCCACAGTTTACATAGATTGTTTGGAAAGAACATACCTATTAATTCTTTATTTCTGACATCTAAGGCCATGTTTCGTAAAGCTGTAGCAACTGCGCATACCACCCGGTCATTGTCTATCCGGAGCAGCTCCACCAATATTGGCAATCCTTTCTCTTTGCGGACGGCAGCACGGATGTACACTGACCACTGCAAAGACACACGGGAGAGAGAGTGGGAACAAAGTGAGGAATCCACCACAGACAGTGAGGCATCTGAGCTTACAAGAGAGTAAGGGGTAACAGAAGCATTTGGATGCAAAACTCAATAGAATGGAAATAATTGCATTGATGATACTAGGCAACCACTTGATTTGGCAATCTGCACTCATTTTTTTTATGGTGACAGAGAAATTAAATGATGAATTGACTTCACTCCCAGCACACCTGGTTCCATTTTCACAGCCCAAGTCTGCAGAAGACTTACTTTGCATCAGCATTTTGTATGCAACATCTAACGATGTTTGTTCACTGCTAAACCAACATTTATTTTACAAAATATGTATTACAAAGCAAGTTCAAGAGGTCTGAGCATTTCTTTGTTGTTACCATAAGAACTATTCAGTCTACAAACATGAAAACACTGTTCTCATTTCTCTTGTGATTGTTAACTTGTTCAGAAGGAAAATTGCGGACAACTATATGCCTGGTTTTGGCACCTGTAGTGATCCTAACTGGAATACTATTGTACATTGAAGTGTTAGCTGACCTGAGGGTGGTGTGGGCCTGTGTGGTGCTTGGCTGCAGGTATCACGTGGCTGCAGGATAAATCCAGTGGCTGATTCTATCAGAGAAGCCTGAAGGCATCTCCCACTTGACAGTTGGTCATGACACCACTGGCACAGCCTTGTCTTTGCATCAAAACGAGCAGTATGTTCTCATGTAAACATCCTTTTTATTTGACAGTAGAAATGATGAATAGAGCTGTTTACTTCTAAGAAACCCTTTAGGAGCTCTAAATATTATTAGGCCAGCGAACAAGGGATCTCTGCAGTGTGCTGTGAGTAGGAGGTCCATCCAGTGCTGCACAACTTGGGGTTCCCAGCACATGAAATGTGGATGCTGAAGGCTTGGTCGCGGGGAGATTTTCCAGCTTTCTGCCAGCATCCGTGTGGTAGTCCTCGCTTTCACACGGATGCTGGCCGAAAACAGTTAGAGGTTTTTGTAAACCAATTCCCTTATCTTGCAGGTGCAAGATTCTTATGCAGTATTGTTGTGATACTGACTGGAGAAATATTTTGAAATGGGTGTTGTAGGGTTTAACCAATCATTCTAAGAGGTGGATGGTCAAGGACCAATAACCTTATGCCATTCAAGCGAACTAAGATATATAAACGAGTCTGTAAATTAATAAATAATTCCATTCCATTCCATTTCTTCCTGGATCGAGCCTATGTCATTTCTTGCCGTCCCCAGTACAACAGCGACAACGAAGGGATGAAAAATCAGCTCTACTACCCTCTTTTCCATTCCACTGTTATCTCCAGCAGTTGCAAAACATGTAAAGAAGACAGCAACTGTGACCTCGTGGGTTTAAAGTATCTGGGTTAAGATGTTTGGACGCCTGCAGGATGTACAGGTCTCCTCAGCACAGCTCACTTCAAAACAAGCCATCCCTAGGTACACATTCCTTTCACTTCATGATCTCTTCTCTGGAATTTTCTTTAAGTTCACATTCATGCTTGTACTGACAGCTGAAAGGAAATTATTGAAGCAGAGCATCTCTCTCCTTTCAGTGCTATGGCATGGATGCTTATCTTGCCATTGTAACTGGAAGGTGAAGACAAGTTCTGGAAGGCCTTTGCTTTTGAAGTATTTAAAATATTTCAGAAACTAGGATGATAAGCCTTAGGATTTTCTGATCTAGATGGCCCTTGTCTTTTGACAAAGACACCCCACTGT
The DNA here is from genome assembly GCA_013397725.1 of Rhagologus leucostigma. Taxonomy (NCBI): domain Eukaryota; kingdom Metazoa; phylum Chordata; class Aves; order Passeriformes; genus Rhagologus; species Rhagologus leucostigma. The sequence goes on along the minus strand of VZTD01002082.1, from coordinate 652,420 downwards.
AAAGAATAATCACATTGCAATAGCATTACTCCACAGCCAGACAGAGTAAAAACAAAAAAAGGTTAGCACACTCACTGCCAGCAGACCAAGCTTAACACCTGCATATGGCCTCTACTCCACCACAGCTGAAGTGCTCACCTTAAAAGCACCTGTTTATATAATAGATACATGCCCTGAATAGCAAAAACCAGAATATATATTTATGATACTAACAGTAGATATGGAGATAGAAAAGAACTACAATGCTGCAAAGTCTGGAGTGCCAATTCACTCCAGGTGATATAATTCAGGGGAAATTGGGAAAAAGGAAAAGAAACCAGCATTTAAAGAGTATTTTTTTATTCATTCTCCTCTGTAGTAGGTATGCATAACAAAAGCCAGTTGGCTGGACTTTGCTGTAGATGAAACTGATAACGGTTATGATAAGCTTTCTAGTCAGTTAAGTGGGACAAGGGGTTCTCAGCACCCCTGAGCACAATAATAACCCCTGAGCAGACCATGAGCACAATAATGTGTCTAAAACGTAAGTGTGCTGTCATTTTGTGCAGCAAAGCAAACAGTTTAGGGGAGACAAGTGGTAGCAGGACTCTTGGTCGATCTTATTCTATGCTCTCTCCTCTAGTCTCTTCTCTAGAACCCCTATATGGGATGATCATCATATAAAAAACTAAAACAGATCTTAAGGATCAATTAGTTTAACAGGAAGTATTTTCTGAAAAATAGTTTCTTTCCTATACCTTGGTTTTAATGGGATATTCAATATAAAGGATGACATGAAAACAACAAATGAGTATTTCTAACCTTCCTGGTTTAATAAATATGTATTTACCTGCCAGTTAGATGCATTCTCACCTGCAGCTGGGAAATGAGCAATACCTCTTTGCACTTAAAAAATGCTGTATTTTGTACATCTCTCCCAGGGGAAGCATCTGTTGTGTCTGCTGTGATTACAAGGTGACTGCCAGCGTGAGAGTTCAAGATAGCAGTGAGAATATTTTGAGAAAGAAGTGAGCCTGTCTGGTTGAGGTGAGAGTTCAAGCTAGCAGACAGTATTCTGTAAGCTGCTGTCGTTTACTGCAGAAGTACATCACAGATGTAGCATCTCCAAAATGGACTACGTGGGGAATCAGTGGGGGTGTTTGTTTGGAGAGAAAAAAGCTTATCTATGTCTATTCAATATCAGAGAGAATCGAAAATGATCCTTTAGAATATTCACGGTATTTTCTCCATACTAAAACCTCAGTAAACATTTTTACTTTGATTTGTTTTTTAGTCAGCTACCAAGAGAAAACACAAGCACTTGTTTCATAAAGCCAGGTTTACAACAGACTTCTTGAGATGTAGTATTTTCATCACCCATTCCAACCCAAAAAGTTTAAAAGAAACAAATTAGGGAATGATTTCCTTTTTACCCTAGGGAGAGTAGGAGACGTTGTGGGAGAAACACTGAAATAACTCAGTATGAAAAAAAGGAGAAAATATAAACCTCCTTACTGAATAAATGACATGCAAGCCTTCAGGATCTGTAATGAACCAATTAATTTGATCACAACAGTAAAAATACAGCTCCAAAGCTTTCACAGGGAAAAGATCCAGATATAATATTTTACAGATGCACATATGCACACATACACATAAAACAATGAGAGGAGAAGTACAGAAAAGTATGTACAAAACCACTCCTCTCCCCTGTGTACTCCTCTCCCTCCAAAGCTGTCTTTTTCCAGAAGATGTCATCCACTCTGGGAAAAGTTCACAGACTCCTCAATGTGTGATTTGCTATCATTTCATCTGCTGTTTCAAGTCATGAACCTTAGGCAGAAAGAGAGAAATGCTTTTAATTGTTTCAAGGGTCTCTGGAGAACTTTCCATGTGGAAAGTGGTATGAACTGTCTGGTTCTCTTTCCTTAAGCTGCCAATTAGGACAAGTCTCTGCAAGCAATTACGCTGTCCTGTGCGGATTTCAGGAGAGCTCAAATTGAGACGCCTCAAAAGGCTATTTCATTCTTGCAGAGAATGGAGAAATGGACTTGGTCTTGTGTATACTGATGATCCTTCCGTTTGCCTAAAGCCATCATGGAATGCGCCCGCATTTCCACATTGTGGGTCAATTGCTAATACGAGCTCAGTGAAGTATAAAAGCGAAGAGATAAAAAATCATAAAAGAGAAGAGACAAAGGGTTTGTTGCCTATGAGTAAGTAAATGAGGCACTCTGCCAATACACTTAATCATCCTGTTACTGCACAAATCAGTGGCAGCGTCAATGATCAAATAACTGTTCAGTTTGTAAAGCAAAAGCATTCCTGTGGGAACAGCAAACACTTTTGTGGGAACAAGCAGCTAGAAAATAAAATAAAATCATTATTGTTACATCAGATTGAGGCTAAATTATCAGAGACAAGCACAGGAGCCGCAATCTGTGCATGAATACACTTTACCAATAATGGAATTCAGGAGGCATAGCTACTACACATCACTTTGAAGGTACATGGTAGAGCTGTATATCCACTTTCATTAGTAGTTCCCTTTTTATTTTCATCACAGTAATTAGGTAGAAAAATACAGTAAACCTGAAAATTATTTTTATGTTTGTCAGTTATTATTTTAAACGACCACTAGCAGAGGTGAATGCCTCTAGGGATTAAGATCATATTAGGCTGAAACTCAAGAAAAGAGTAATTAATCTAGATAACATTTATATTTTTCAGAAAAAATTGAAAAGCATTTAGTCAGTTAATTCCTTTTAGTGTTTCATATGGTTTTCTTTATTCCTCTATGAAGCAGCAACACAGGAGACCAAACTGAACAATGAAGAAATTTCCATCATAAAATGAAAAAGATAAAAACTACCAAAATAAATTTCCCCCCCAAAATGCAAGAAATGCGAACAACTGTATACACTTGACATTTTGAATAGATTCACTTTCTTGCCATCGACATCAGTGTTCCCAAAGTACCTGCAGAATATTTCATCACATACTTCAGCTTTGACTAGAATTAGCACAGTATTGGTACAGTTCAACACTGTGACCCAAAGACTGTTGAGTTATTGAATATTAAAGGGAACTGTTGAGATGTAAACTACAACATGAAAGCTAAATCAGGGCAGCAGGCATGACAAAGCAAACTAAATTACCAAGAGTACCAGGAAGATTAGAGAGACTCGAGGTGTGCTAGGAAAAGTTTAGAAAAAGTCCATGCTAACAGTAGTAAAATAGCAGGCCATGAAAGAGTACTGCATGTTGAATAACCAAAGATCATGAGTAGTCGAAGATTAATGTTCCTCTCTGTCTGTTCAGACTCAATGTAATATACCTATCAGGAAAAAAAGAAAGTATTTGTATATGTGAAAATTACAGATCTACTTTACTCAAGTAACTCTATTGGGATCCCTAAGAAGTCACATGACCTGACAGAGCAAAGGTCTGAAATCTTAGTTATCTTTTTGCAGTTTCTGAAGAGAGCAGAAAGAGAGCTCCCAAGGACTTTCTGCTCCCTGATTGCAGTGTTCTGTTTTCAGAAATGATCCTATCTTGTAGCATACCAGCAAGTTCTCTATATCTTTGTGTTGGGACAACAGAAATCTATTAACTGGTTACTCTTCGCTTGCTCCACAACCTTAGCCAAGCTTCAAGAGAAAGGAAAAAATCCAGTGGGTAAAGATACAAAGTCAAATAAATAAACGGGAGAAAAAGAAAACAGTGTTAACAGAAGTTATCTTAAACAGGAAGGTAAAACTGATAAGGAATTGCCCTTACGTCTCATCATTCTTGTTCTGCAGTACAAGTAGGTACTGTGTATCCAAAATGATCCCAGAACTTTACCAATCAGTTTTCCAAACATTGTAACTAATATAATTAAGAAGAAAAGCTTTGGAAAAAACGTGACACATCTCATGGGAAGCAAACTGCTTAAAGTAAGGGATTACTGTGATCATGAAACCACCATGAGCTACTGTGCTCCCGTTTCACATATAGATGTCCGTGCTTATTTCCTCACGATGTCTGTGATACAAGTGTTTGCAGCAGCAGGTCTTGCTTCTTGAATATTGTCCTGCCCCTTCAATTTTGTCTTCTGTCCTATAGAGCCAATACATTTCCCCTTAACAATTGATGCTGTCTCGTCTATGAGGTGTTTCTACCCAGGTAAGAATTCCTGACAGAATAAAGAATTAGTTATTTAAATAAGTTTGCCTTTGTTGATTACATAGTATGTTATAAGTAGTCTTCTGCATCCTATCACATAAAGATTCGTAATACTGCTATTTTGCAAGAAATGGAAGTAAGCCTTTTCACTGTAATCCAAAAAAACTTTCTCCTGGAACAGCCTGATGAAACTCCAAAGGGTTAATACATAAATAACTAGAGTCATCAGAAAAGTCTGGCAAGGAACCCACAATATGTCCTTGCCTGATAAGAGAAGATTGATAACCTAGATGTCTGCTGCTTTAGAAAATAATTACTCATTATCTTCAAGTGACTGGATGGTAAGGAGCTTCAAACTCTTTCTCATACTATTCTTTGAAGCAGTTGCACTGACCTTGTGTCTAAATTGGTCCCTTTTATGTTTTCAGTTTCCTTATCTAATAATTTACTTAATGGAGCTCTTGCTGCCATGAGAGTCAGATTTCTCTAGCACAGAATTAACAAAATAAATGCAGTTGCTTGTCTAAGGAACAAAGACCAAGACAGCATCTAGCCTATCTCAAGAGATCAGGCCAATGACCCATAAACCCCATTCACATGGGTGTTGTACCTGTATATTAGGGATCAAAGGCAGGGACATTCAGTTGTCTAACCAAAGAGCCTCCTCATTCCCTGCTGAGCATGATCAAACATGGAATGGAAAGGAGAAGAGCCAGAAAGAACCAGCCAAGGAACGCCATAGTCTCAGGAGACTGATACTGACTTCAACAGAGCAGCACTTCTTCCTCACATCACAGAATCAAAGGATAAGAAAGGACTTAGAACTGCTACCTTGGACTTGCAGAGGACAAACTTTGGGCTGTTTAGGAGACTGGTTCACAGAGCCCCCTGGGAGACAGCACAGAAGGGCAAAGAAGTTCAGGAAGGCTAGACATTCTTCAAGTAGGAAATCCTAAAAGCTTGTTCCTGTTGTTGACAGGAAGAAGTCATCCCTATATGTTAAAAGATGAGCTGGCTGAACAAAGAGCTTTGCTGGAGCTCAGGAAAAAATGAGGAGAGTTTTCCCCTTCCCTTTGGAAGCAGGGAGCTCAGGAGGACTACACGGATGTTTTGAGGTTTCAGGGAGAAAATCAGAAGGACCAAAGCCCACCTAGACCTTAATCAGGCTACTGCTGTAAAAGACAACAAAAATGTTGCTATAAATACAGCAGCAACAAAAAGAAGGCTAGGGAGCTTTCTCAATCCTTTATTGGATGGAGGGGGAAATGTAGTGACACTGGATGAGGAAAAGGCTGAGATACCTAACGCCTCTGGCCCTTGGATCACAACAACCCCAGGCAGAGCTACAGGCTGGAGGAAGAGTGTCTGGAAAGTGGCCCAGTGGGAAAGGACTTGGGGGTGCTGGTTGACAGTGGCTGAACATGTGCCAGGGTGTGCCTGGTGGCCAAGAAGGTCAAAGGCATCCTGGTTTGGATCAAGAACAGTGTAGAAAAGGAAGCTGGCCATCCTGTCATTAAAGTAGATGAGGCAAGTTCATAAAGCCTGTAAAGTAACTGAGAGAGAAGACTGAGTGCACAAAAGGGACTAACCAAGGCCCAGTGCAGGTGTGCTACCTGTTTCAATGTAAGCCATTGTGTTGCCAAAAGAAATATAGTAAATCTTATTTCCTGGTTTTAAAAGATAGGTATTGCCTGTGTAAGTTATGATAGTATTTTATTTTTAAAAAAGGATCATATGAATGAAGAAATTATTTTCAAGGGTTTGACTAAACTAAGGAAATACTGCTTGTGGTGACAACACTGCGTTATCAATAGCATGTAATAGGAAAGGCAATATTGTAGGACCAGAGGCAATGGGCAATAGCTGAAACACAGAACTTCTGCAGAACAGCAGGAATCACTTTTTCACCTGTGAGGGGGATTGAGCACTGGCACAGGTTGCCCAAAGAGGTTGTAGAGTCTCCAGCCTTGGAGACATTCAGAAAACCATCTGGACATGGTCCTAGGCAACTGCCTCTAGGTGGTCTTGCTTAAGCAGGGGGTTGGACCAGATGACCTCCAAAAGTCCCTGCCAACCTCAGCTCTTTCGTGATTCTATGAGTTCAGAGCAACAGGTCTTGCCATATTGCTGTAATGTCTGGCAGACAAATTGACATCAGCCTAAATTCAGCTGTCAGATACACACACACAGACACAGTAATAAGCAGATTTCCTAATATTTCCTTTCTTCCTGAGAGGGTAATTTTATTCAGAAGGGACATAACCTTGGATGCTTGACATCATTAACTCGAGGACATTTTGCATATAACTTTTTACAGGATCAGGAGATTTAATGCGTTAATAGCCGATTGACCAAGGTGAAAACTAAAAAGAACTTGCCACTTTTATTTTCACCATCTGAGGAAAAGTACTAATGCCAGACTACATATAAAAAGATCATCTTTACAGGATCACTCTTGTAATTTCAAACCATGTAATTTTTTCAATCCAAGGCATTAAAATAAAAAAATTATATGAGGTTGCAGAAAGAACTTCTGGTTTGAAGAATTATAGTGGGAGAGATTTCTTAATAAGCAGGCAATTGTCTTCAGAATATAGCTTGAGGGAGTCAGAAAGTCTCCTTTTTTCTTATTCTACATTTTTGCACAAATTTGGTTACACACAAATTAGGTGGCAAAGAAAAATAACAGAGCTCCCAGTGAAAGTCAATACCTAATGGGAAATAAAGAGTTTGTGCTGCTTCCAAAGGCATGTCTCAAACCTTATTTGTTCAGGGAAAACTACAGCTAAGATTGATGAGGAAAGTGTTTCCCTAGTTTTTTTATTTCATATTTCTAAACAGCTTTAAAATTCAAGTTCATATGAAGTATAATTACAAAAAGTCTACTCTGAAAAAAAGAAAGTCTTAAGAGTGGAAGCGAGAGGAAGCAAAGCCAAACCCAATGGCCATGCTTTTCACGTGTTGCTCCTTCTGTCTGCAGGATGTTTAGGATAACGTGAAATTACCACGGTTAAGATTCGATGGGATAAAATGTTTTGGGAAGCAATGACTTCTCTAAAACAGAAACCCTCCCAGTCCCAGGGAGCAGCTGAGCTCTTCAGAAGATGGTAGGTGGGTGCAGATCCAGAGCTGACAAACGGCCCCATTGCTGTCAGGTAGCAGCACTGTGCTTGGAGTGTGTATTACTGGCAGCCACCAACCCTGATGGGAGGGCGACAGGCAGTGACCCCGTGCTGGTGTCACAGGTCACTGTGCAAGGCAAGCAGTTAGACCTTAAGCAAAGTGGTACCCTGGCAGCAATATGGAAAATGCTAATTTGTCTAGACTTTCCAAAAGACTTACATATTTGGCTGTCTCCATAGACATTATTCCAGAAGGACCATTCCTACTTTTCACAGATGCATCAAGTAGACACATGAATTAAAAAAGAGATCTCTCTGAGGATATGCATGTACTTTTCCATGACAGAGATGGTTCTTCTCCTTCAGATTCCAATATCAGTGTCCTCCTTACATGATGACATCTTGATGCAGAACAGTGAGATGAACGAATGTCTATGTTTATCTGAAACAGCCTCTTCCAAAATGAATTCTACTTTGTATACAAGCTGTCAATCTTTTTCAAAACCAGAATATACACCAAAGTGAAGATATGCAGTTATAAACTGTGCCAGGTTAAATTTTCACATTGAAAATATTCTTCCTCATACCTCAAAATCAGTATCCTGTTTTATTGATAAACTTTCATTTGGATCTCTTAACGTATTTGTCACTAAGATGCTCCTTTTCTGATTTGTTACAGACTATGCTTGGTCTAATAATAAGTGCACTGACCAAATATTGCATTAGTCATTATAAAAAATTTCCACGTTTTACTTTGCAGATGGGTAATATATGTCAAGACTTTAGTCCAAAGTGCTTCATTTTGACATAGAAAAATTGTATGTAAATGTAAGTATGTCGCACTTCTTTCTTTTATGTTGGTATTTGGCTTTAGAAGGAATTCCTGCAACTGAAGCAGTGCTAAAAATGTCCTACAGATTATGTGCCACCAAGTGCATGTGCTGATTTTATGTGTATGTATCACTGAGAAACTATATTCCCTGAAATAATGAAAACTTTCAGGCTTTCTGAGCTATTAATCCTTAAAGCTACATACTGCCGCTTTCTTTTTGTGCCTGAAATTCTCCAAAGGAGTCTAGGGGATTTAGACACATATCGTCTGTTAATTCTAGCTGCAGACATTTATCTAAATCCCCTACACAACTTCTTATTTTTCAAAAATTACTCAGACTTCCTTTTATCTGCTTACTTTCTCTCCATAACAGCACTGGCTAAGCACTGCCTGTGTTAAAAATATTACCTCTTGGCCACCCAAGAGGATTAGACAGCTTTGTACCAGAGGAACCAAAAGGGTGAAACAGCTAGGAAGGAGTTATACAAGTGTATCAACTGCACTGTATTTTTTTCCAGAAGAGATGTATCTTCAGTAGTGTGTCAGCATGACCGGTACGCTGGGTGCCTCATACAGTCTGTGATTCTTCTGGCATTAAAATAATGCTAATTGGAAAAAGCCCACTACTGCTATTGTCATTAATATTAATAGCAGCATTACTTATCTTCATACAGTTTGCTCTTCTCTCTTTCAGTCCATCATAAAGTCCTTCTTAAAAGAATTCAAGTGAAAAAAAAAATTTCCATTCTTTGTACAATTAACGTTTGTTGGAGGAACTAAAAAAATTAAAATCTCCCTTAGGAATAACCTCTTCTTTTACAAGTTTTCTATCTTTTATTTCAGTCATTTTATATCTGGACTGCAGCAGTGGAAAGGAGAGGTCAAAAGGTGGAAACATCAATGCTTATGTAATCCCCAAAGAGGATTACTCCCCTCACAAAAATGGCTAGTACGACATGTGAAATTAAGGATATTCATTCTGTGTCTGCACATCCCTCGTAATAGAATTGGTGAATCTTTAGAAAAATAGAGCAATATGGGAACAACTCAAGCTTTTCCCATGGTATCAGCACAGATAGTATTAACGTCCAAAACAGTTTTTCTAAGCCAGCACTCACCAAAGAGCTCTGCAAAGCCTTCCTTCCCCTCCCTGCACACTTCTGCCAACTAAAGGATGACAGGTATACAGATTTATTAGAAATGGGAGAAGGGACACCACTTGGATTTTAGCACTTCCATTAGTCCTGGCAAACATGCATGCATTGTTTTCTCATTTGGATCAGGGCTACACCCATTCCCAGATGGATGGAACACATTTATTGCATTTCTCTGCCAAGATTACACCATCTGAAGCAGCCTACAACATGAGAATAATAAAACCACAATGATTTTTCAGGCACAGTGTTTACATAGGACAAAAATCACTGAACAGATATTTTGTTAAATCATTTTACATGCCACTGAATGCAACAGTCAAAGATATTTTATAAGTCTGGTGGAACACAATTATAAAAAAAAAAATCATTCCTTGGAAGAGCCAGTGAGTGTGCCAACCCAACTTCCAATGAAACTTTATGGGAAAAAGAAAACAATTTCTTAGTGTCAGTGATAACATTTCAAAATGAATGCCTAATTAAATAGGTATTTACATATCACATACAAATGCCCAACTGCTTAAAACCCAACAGGATACCTTCTGAGACATAGCTTTGACCAGTACATTTTCCCGTACATGACTGTTTTCATTGTAAATGACAAAAATTCCTGCTGAGAGTTAATTTGAAATCAATGCATTATAGTTACACCATGAGATTACACAGTTAGTACTTTCACCCAATTAAACCAGTTTACCATCAAGAAAGTTGCCCTAAAAAGTAAACAAAGTTCAATGTTATCTTGAATTTTACTGATCTGTTCTAAATTTAGATGTGTTTTCTTAAATTTTTCACTCAACTTACTGCACATAATACATGAAAGAAAAATGGATCTTTTGAATATAATTGAAAAGTAGATTTAGCTGCAATAGAGTGCCTGTACTGCATATTTTCTCACTCGTATATATTTAATCATATTGTGGATGTATTTTAATAATGTCTTATTTTTTAAAAAAGTAGATACTAAGATTATTTGTGTTGCTGTCACATCCTTTATATCTTGCTCTGCTGTGCCCTGGCTTCTTCTAAGGGACAGAATGTCAACCAGTTTCTGCAGCGACAAAACAATATGGTTTCATTTGATTGCCACTGGTGGCATTTTTGGCTTATTTTTCATGGCTCTGTCACCCAGGTTCATAAAGAACTGCTTCTCCTCATTTGGAAGTTGGTTTTCCGCGGCAGTTTTTCATACTTGACTTGACCGATGTGATCTTCGCTGCTGTATGCTGACATTTGCTGTGATATGACTACCTAGGACTTGAAATACTATCTCAAATTTGACTGCAGATAGTTTTATGAAAACAGAAGGTTATTCCACTACCAGAAGCAATTAGATACATTTATACCACCAACCTGCTGTCAGCTGTAGGGTTGTTGCAGAACTGAAGAGGAAATATGTATTGGGTTAATATTCCTACCTTCCAACTCCCAGCAGCCAAGTTCTGCAGTGCCCCTGCTGCCCCCTCCAGCGTGTCTGGATTTGAGCACTCAGAAAGCAGTGTGAGGTAGGGTTTGACTATTGAAGGGTGCCACAGCATCTGGATTCCTTTGGGTGGTTCTGCACAGTCTGGGAGAGGTCCCACGCCATCCCACTGTTGGAAAGCACAAATCAGATTGTCAGCAAGGAACGGTGAAATACACTTGAGAATTGCCTCAGTTGAAACTAAAACATCTATGAAGGCATCTGTCCATAAACAGATGTTCTCAATTTTTGCACATCATATGATTCTTTGTAGAGGAATCAAATTTCCTACTCAACATTCTTTATAGACGAGCTATAAGTTTGGCAGAAAGCCCGATGTTTTAGCTAGCTGACATAACATCAACACCTTTCACTGCATGTATTTCTTTCTGTGGGAACAGAAGCCCAAAGAACGTATCTTAAGAGGCAAATCTAGAACTTGCATGGGGAGAAGGGATTATCTGTTCACATCCTGCTCAGTTCTCCACATTCTCTCTCTTCTCATGAGAGGAAAAACAACACAGAATGCTACTACGGAAAACTAAATATTCAAGGCCGTAAGCCCTCCATCCCATGAAAAGCGCAAGTGTGACAACTCTTTCTCAACTGCACAACTTCTGGCTTCTCACAATGAGAGTGCAGGAGGTATTCAGCCAGCCAGCCAGCTGTGTAGTCTGAGACTTCAGTGCCACTGGTAGAACCAGCTGTCACAAAACACACTATGTCTCATCACATACAGGGTTTTGCCATGAAAAACAACCCAAGTCTGATATCCAAAAAGCGCAATATTTAAACCTGGACAAAGGGTAGGTTATTGCACAAAGCCCACTCTTACCAGAAATAAATACTTTATTCCAGGAGGACAGGGATTCTCCTCTCCAGGGGAGCACACAACACTTGCACCTACGTATGAAACATCTCAAAGGAAAATATACAGACTTTCTTCTTGCCTTTTAAACAAAAGTAAGATGTGGAATGCACTTTCAATAAAATTTTAAATGGAAATCTACTTATATATTTATTGTATATTTTGTTTTGTTTTGTATAGATAAAGAGATTTAAACAATCCATGGCATTAGTGCCACTGTTAGGAACAAGGCTTAACTTTTTTACAAAATACCTTTTCTAACACCTCTAACATGTCCATATTGCGTACTACAATAAAAAGTAAACCTTTTAGTGCCTTGGGTTAGAGATTACTGTGTCTATATAGATAAATAAAATCTGTACCAAACACTAAACATCTACCAGACATACAAACATAGCATAAGTCAAATTAACTTCTGGTTTAAATCTGCAACAGTTAATTTAACTAGTTATGAGTGCACAATAATACTTGCACTGGGAAAGACCTAGAATCTCTTGTTTTCAGGAAGTATCAATCATAATTTTTATTTACACTAACCTTAAAAACAAAATACATATATTTTAAGTGACAATCAATCAAGTCGTCCCTAAAAACAACTAACCCAATTTCAACAAGGTTTTGTGTGATTACTACCTTTGAGAATGAAAATCGCTTATTTTTTTTCTAAATTAAAGCAGAACAAACACCAAAGTGAAAAGCTTGAGGGACCATTTAATATACATGAGCAGCTACAGAAAACCAGAAAGCTGCTCAGACATGAAACTCACTATGCTGGACAAATGTTATCATAGTTTAAAAGAACTGGCACAGCAATAAGCAGTGATGGTTGAGAAACTAGAGGACAAATGCCTTCTGGAGACACAATGCCTTCAAATGACACTATTATAGGGCTGTGCCTTTGAAATTTTTAATACATTTCTGCCTTTAAACCAATAGATTGTTTTCACTGCATGTGACTCAGTTCTCCTTTTTCCTCCTTATAAATCACCAGCCTTGCCACAAATGGGTTCTTTTCAGCTCATAAAAAATACATTAAAGCCTGCTTCTTATTTTAACTCTCAGAATTCAATCATTCACACTGTCTGAATTTTTTTGAAAACAAATGAGAGACATATCTTACAGGTCAAATCTAACCTCACACCAGGTTTAGGCTTTGTACCTTAGTAAGTCCACTAATGAATGTCTTTGTGATGTCCAAGGGCACCAGTTCTGGTCTTCACTTGTCTCATTCCACCTTGCACAAATTATGCATTATGCAACTGAAGACTGTTTGCACAGGGTATTTGCTATATTATTTCAAGGACAAAATACATGAAATGCATCAAATGTATCAGATCTACCCATATGAGGGGGTATATGCCTATGTGAGGGTATAATTTTTTTTTTAATGCTCAGCTATTTACACTCTCATGATCCCAAAGACTACTAAAAATCAGCTAATATAAATAGAGCCCTATATATATGCTCATGCTGTGCTGGTACATATAAAGCACTAGAAATGATCTAGCAGATAAATTAATATTTAATGTTGTTTTGCCACTCTGCTCAGTAATGAGAAAACGTTAAAAAAAAAGAGGAGACAAATTAATGCATTTCCCTGCCCTTCTTGCAACTCACTTTTAGCATGATTGCATTAATTTATCACCAACTGTGAGGGAAGACCTTTTTCTCAAGACACTGTGATGCCTCCGAGTCCGTGTAACAATGATGAAAATCTTTGGTACCACACATGCATGTGGAAGAAAGCACAGGAAATTCAGTGACCCTGGAAAATGTCCTGCGCTGCTCTTCAGATGCAGTGTGCGTGCCCAGAGCAGCTGACTGCCTGCACAGGGAGGGTGTCACTGTCTACCCTGCCGTGCTGGTTTTGGCTGGGGTAGAGTTAATTACCTTCACAGTTGCTGGTATGGGGCCATGTTTTGGATTTGTGCTGGAAACAGTGTTGATAACTCAGGGATGTTTTAGTCACTGCTGAGTAGTACTGACAACAGTCTTTTCTGCTCCTCACACCACCCCACCAGCGAGGAGAATGGGGATGCACAGTGCTGGGAGGGAATACAGTCAGGACAGCTGACTCCAATTGACCAAGGTGACATTCCATACCACATGGTGTCATGCTCAGAATATAAAGCTGGGGGAAGAAGAAGGAAGGGAGTACATTTGGAGCGATGGGGTTTGTTTACCCAAATCATTGTTATGCATGATGGAGCCCTGCTTTCCTGGGGATGGCTGCCCATGGGAAGTGGTGAACGAACTCCTTCCTTTGCTTTGCCTGCATGTGGGGCTTTTGCTTTCCCCATTAAACTGTTTTTATCTCAACCCATGCGTTTTCTCACTTTTACTCTTCTTCGCCCCCGCCCCACTGAGCGAGCGGCTGTGTGGGTTTAGTTGCTGACTGGGGTTAAACCACGACACCTGCTGTGCCTGTGGCAGCCTCTTCACTGTAGGGCTTAGTGGCTTCTGGTGTCTTTTGTGGAGCTGAGACCAGTGCCTGAAGCTGTACAGCCCAACTGTTGCGGGGCACGTAAAACTGACGGAGGTAAGCAAAGAAGCTATTGCAAAGGAGATTTACCCAATCTTCATTCATTTATTTTGTATTTCATAAACATCAACTGCCAGAGAAAAAAAAATTTCCCCAAGTGGTATTAGAGTCCATATCTAAAATAGTGGTTAAGGCATGGCAGAAGTTGCTTTGCAGTTCGCATTGCTAAATATTAATGAGCTGAGGCAGCATGCTCACCCAGTAAACACTTCTACCCAGTAAATTACTGGAAGAGTTACTGTACTGTTGCAGCACATCAGGAATGATCAGGAAGGTCTATTTGAGATAGACTGGGGCTGCAGTAGGAGCCTCTGAAAAAGAGGACAACATGCGATTACTCTTCCTAGTTTATACTAAGGAGGAAAAAAAAGTCATAAACAAATATTCCTTCCAGGCTTCCCTCCTTCAGCTGAAATTACCCACATATATTGTGGTTGAAGCTGACAAACTGCTTGTTACGTGGGTGAGATACAAATCTCTCATTTCCTGAGACTGGTGCAAAGAAAGGATGAAAGTCAAGAAAAATAAAAAGCCAAATACCAAGATCTTTTAAGAGCAGACTTTTGATAGTAAGAGTAAGAGTACTCTAATAAAATTTCCAAATTTTCATATTAGCAAGGAACTTTGGGAGGAGAAAAAGATCACTCATCGAGATGCTCTCCTGTGCCGCACAACAGATTATCTATCACCACCGTTCTCATTTCAATGAAAGTAAGTACATATTTATAGTGCAATTGTACTGAATACCCTGGAAGGCTTCAACTCAGTAAGAGTAGTACACTCTGCAGATTTTGGGGTTTGTACTAACAACTTCAAATTGGTGGGGTTTGCTTTTAAATAGGTATCACATGACAATAGGTTTTCCTGTGATAACAATACAACAGTGTTTTATTTTAATTTATTACACATTAATACTTCCTTTCCCCTAGTCTGCACAAAATACCACTACTAAAAAAAGAAAATCTAGGAAAAAATTAGAACAAACCCCAGCAATGTCTAAAACCATCTAGACCTCTCCCCAATGATCCTAGACATTTGAGATAGTCTGACAACACTGTAGTTATGCTCTTTGAAGCAGCAGTGACAAAATTCATATGAGCAATTACACAGTGCTCACTAAACAATTTCTGAAGACTTTTAAACTAACAGGCCCGCTAAGAAGACACTGGTATCTCATCCTGCATGTCTAAGTGGCCGTGACAGTCTCTGCCAGCTGTCCCAAGACATGTCAGTCCAATAACCTGTTTTGGACACCTCTGTCCAAGAGGTGCATTGGTCAATGCTGTCAAGAGCAGAAATTGAAAATTCAGCAACAAAAATTCACCAAAGTCACAGAGCTTGATTTCAGGGATGATGAGAATCCATGCAGCTGATACAAAGAAGGAAGGAATACTACTATTTACATCAAGTCAAAATTCAGTTTAGACATCCAGGCCTAAATAAAGGTGGTGAATATAAATGCGGTGTCAACTGACACCGAGACTACAGGAGCATGGTGGGAGAGAGCAGAGCTCATTGCATAAATAATGGTACCATTCCCAGTTTGCTGCAACAACATTTACAGTTGTAGGAAAGATGTTTGAAATGCTTTTAAAACATTTCAATGTATTGAATCATTATAATTAATCTCAGATATTTAAGAAATCTAAATTGTACTTTAGATTATACATTACACTCTTAGAATAATTGTCAATGCCTTTATTCAACTTTTTAATATTATGCTTACCAAAGAAAAAAATATTAATTCAGTTTGTGCATTTTGTCTTTGCTTAGCACCAGACCCCTACCAAATGAAGGGGGATGGAGTTAAACCCAGGGAAAACAGTCTTCGGCACATCACTACATGCCCTTCTCCTCTCCACAGAAAGCTAAAGCTAACCGGCTTTGCAGTATATTCCACAAATTGACAAATAGAAATTATATTTAATAACACTGCAGTTTTGACTTCGAAAACAAACTGGCCATACATGACACTGAGTGGCTCACAGAGTATCTGTGAAGATGCTGCGTATGCAAGCTAGAAAGTAGAAATGGCTTTCAAAAAGCTCTGTAAGGAATTCCTCAAGAGAGTTGATTCTTGCTGTTCAACATTTGGCATAACCACCTTGTTCAAGACAAGTAAGCAACAAGTGGAAATAATATTCTTTCTGAGCAAGGACATATTGGCAACACAGCCTTTCATCTCTAATCTCAGTTCAAATTATTGGTTAAATCCAGGAGCTGCCAGCATTTCTCTGTTTCTGTGCTTATTAGCTTTGTATGGCTTAGTAGAGTATTGAAGAATACTTGGTAAAGTAGTGGTTTCACCACATGAAAAGACATATCTGGCAGGTTTATTTTTTATGCTTTTTGAAATACTATGGCCTTAAACCTGCTATTTCACCTAGACAGAAGAATTTATAGGCCATTTAGCAAGCATGCTAAAGAGGTGTGTCAGTCAATTCTTAATGATATATAACTTGAAATGTTGCTGTTATACCTTAAGGCTCCTGACAGAAGGTGAAAAAGAAGGTCAGGCTCATTTCAGAAGTGTCACTTCCAATCAAAAAACAGACTTTGGGCTAGATTCTGGTTTGACAAGAATGATCACAGATGGGGAACTCAAGAGGAACACGAAGCCAAGAAGTCAACCTGTTTTTCTTACGGAAGAAAGCAAAAGAAATGAAATAGCGCCACATGTATACATAATGGGCTGCATAACGAGAAATAAAATAAGGATTAATGACAACTCCCTGGCGTTTTTTTACTGAAATTGGACCATACACCTGATTTGCCCTAACTGCTTTCTGTCATAGTCCTCGTTTCTCGTACAGCTCAAAGAATAAACCTGTTGGTAGCAGTGAGCATGTCAGCAGCATGAACAACAAACATTTTCAGCAGTGGAAGGATCAGTTTCCATCTGAAGAATGACACAATACAAGGCAGAGAGGTTGAAGTCTACAAGCTCCTAGTTGAAGGGCTCTGTGGCTGGAGAGCTTATTGGGGTGAGGGTTCAGTACCAGCTGATCACAGGTAAGCAGCAGAGAAAAACTAACAAACAACAGTGACAGCAGAGAATTACAGTCCTAGAGGTTTGAGACAGAAGTCAGGTGAGTCTCATTTATCTTTCCTGAGGCCTTAACAGAAGTTTTGCTTTCTGTTTTCCCATAGATAAAACCAGTGCTATACCTAGATTTTATCACAAACCTTTAGAAGGTTTGGGCCTCTTCTAACATTCAATTTGTGTGACAAAGCAGATGCCTCAGAAACTTCTCTCAGCTCTGGTAAAATGATTGTGGGCTCTTTTAACACCACACACCTTTATTCTGAAATGAGGAGAACACTTGTTTCCTGTGATCCTAAGGGAACCCCTTAGGTAAAGTAATTTGAAAGGTGTCATTAGACCTACGATCTGAACAAAGACACATTTCTTACTTGATTTCAAGATGTATAGAAATTGCCATTGGTATAGATGACTGATGTCATTAATAAAAAACAAATTCCAATTTGTTCTTGAAAGACCTTTGAAAGAAGTCACATTTTATACTACCACTCAATTCTGTTCTTCTCTTCAAGTAACCTACATGTGACTAAAACTGAAACATAACTTAGAAAAACTGGGATACTTGCTTCCTAAATCATAAACCAAAGTAATTAACTTCTACTTTCATTATAGAGAAAACCCACGAGAAAGTGAATTTAATACCAAGTTTCTCCTGTTTTATGGTT
The DNA here is from genome assembly GCA_013397725.1 of Rhagologus leucostigma. Lineage (NCBI taxonomy): Eukaryota > Metazoa > Chordata > Aves > Passeriformes > Rhagologus > Rhagologus leucostigma. The sequence goes on along the minus strand of VZTD01002082.1, from coordinate 634,586 downwards.
TAAGAAACAAACTTCCCAGCTCTGTGAGGGATTTTTTCTTAAGTGTGGAAAACTGCAGCTTCATCCACATCCTTTGTCTAAAATGATACATCTGTTTTTCTTCTACAATAGTTTTGCTACTTTTTTTTTACTAACATTTTTATCCAAAAATTAAAGACTACCTCATAAATGAATAAATGGAGTGCAAGAAAATACACATAATAATGGAGAAACTAAGTTAGAGAGATAGTGTAACCGGAAAATTTCAAAACTGCATTCACTATAATATGAACATGTTTTCCTCCACACCGTTTTGTAAATCTTATCCTCCAAGGAAGACTGAAACAGCAATTTCGTTATTTGAAAACCCCATGCACTGCCAGAAAAGGAAAAATATGTATACCCTCAGCACATATTTTCTGGGGATGTAAAATGTAGCAACCAGAGACTGGATACTACTCCCCTGTACTGAGGTGTCACAACTGACAGAGATGTGCCTGTGCCCTGTGCTTTCCCTGGAACCATGGGACAAAGAAGCAGAAAGAACATGTCTTTTTACACAATTGGACAATTGTGTCCACACTGGACAAGCGCCTCTGAACATACTTCTGTACTTATTTTTGCAAAATGAATGCACAAAAAATTACATTTACCCTTATCACAGTTTGAGTTATTTTATGCTATTAATATAAACGCGGTTACATGAAAAATAGTGTTTTTCTTTCCCATTTTTGAGGGTAATTTGAGAGAGCTGATTCCGGCACAGTGATCTTGCTCCTATTGTTTTTAGTGGCACTCTAGTTAACTTGATAATATATTAATTTGATAATATACTTCAAATCATTTGGTATCTTCAACAACAGTCGAGGATTATGGGGTGAAAATAACCTGCAGAAGGCTCACAAGGCTCCCTTAAAATTCCTGAACTGAGTAATATCCACATGTGAGAACTTGAATATGGCAAGGTGAAGTAGGATGCCTGGATTTAAAGGAAATTAGATGAAAAGAAGGAAACATCATTAGAAAAACGTTTCTAATACTTGTAATGCAAAGCAGTCCTGTGCACAAAAGAATCAGTTCTGGAAAGAGTAAATTCATGTCCTTGCCACAGAAAAGCCTACTGATCATAAACCTGAAAATATATGTGTAGTTTTATTATTTGGATTTAAAATGTGTACAAAATGCTTTCATTAGCAAACACAAATGGCTCTGAGGAGACCTTTACCACGCAACATGCTGATAATGAGCACTCATAGAAAGAGACAAAAAATATCTAAGAGCAGGCAAAATTATGTACATTGTAAAGGTAATCGGCCAAAAGAGCTCAGCTCTTTGTCCTGAAGGAGCAAAAAAATGTTTGTTAGGGAACATTAAAGTACAGAGAAGTCCTATGGGTATATTTAAAGAGTCAACAGTACAGAGTTGAAAGTATGAATCTGAGATCCAAAAGTCACAGAAAAAAAGTAAGAGGAAGACTTAAAAAAGACTTTAGATAGTGAGTGTGTGTGTATGTGTTAGTAAACAGAGCATCAAAGAGCAAGCCAAGCTGCAGTGTGACGCATTCATATCCAGACATGTTATTTTTTGCTCCTGCACTTTGAATAACTGCAAGCACAGTGTGTGAGAACTGTTAATTCAGTAACAGGGATTTTGACTACTTTACGGGGTAAAATTAGTTTGCTTTGACACTTCTAATCTCACTGTAGCCTAATACAGGAATCCCAACAAAAGGTCATAATAAATTCAAGTTACCCGATGATGGGGTGTTTAACCACAAGAGTAGGTGAAATTAAAGTTCTACTAGTTATAAGCACTGCATTTTTCAGTATCCAACTTTTAGCTTAGTAATGCTGCTATAACTTTTCCGCATTAACACAATTTTACTTTATGAACTCAGAAATATTTTCAGTACTGGTTTACATCATTTATTCAAATACTCTGTGCACTTAATTTCTTACTCAAATAAATATTTCCTTCGAGCAATCTGAAACAGAAATAAACTACAATGCAAAAAAGTGACTAAGTGTAGGAAGAGGTGGAAAACTTACTGCTGCCAGCACAGGCTGTCTGAAAAAGTCCATAAATCAGTAGCCATTCTTATTGCTATTTACTGTGTGTACTGATGACACAACAGTGTCTTTCTCTGCAGTATAATTGTCAGTATTTTCCAAATTACAAGTTTTTAATGGGATAAAAAAGGAGATAAATACACTTTAAAAATAACCCACCCAAAATTATAACCTGTCAAATAGCTTTAGGAAGCAATCAAGACTTTGCTTTTCAATTTTTATTTGGTAACAACATTAAATATATCAAAATACGAATGCTTTTTTAACATTCACTCATATTACTTGATTCAGTGCTGTACAGTTTTCTCTCAACATGTAGAGGTGCGGTATAAGACTAACTTTGAAGCAAGTGAGAGTATATATATATATAAGCCTGATGTTTGTTTGCATCAAAGCCTTTCTACACACACGTGGCTCTGTGGAAGTACAGTGTAAAGTATATGCAGATCACACTTTTCATCAGAAATGGCTTCCTTTCAAAGAGCATTTTACGGTATTTATGGCATTCACAGTGTACCCACGACTACAGTTTCCAGGTGCACCCCATAATGTACAACTTTCTCATGCAAACATATTTCATTTCTCCAAGCCATATTCTGCTTTAAGCTCTCAGCTAATTAACGAGGGCAACAGTTTTGTATATTCTGCGTCACGCATTTAATTTCTAATACGGTGCGTTAATTATTTGTATTTGAAGTGAGGGGCACTTCAACTACACGCAACGCATCTGCAAATAACTTTCATTACCTGATCTTGTGATTTCTTTTTCTTCTTCTTCTTCCCCCAGCACCCTGAACTCTCTGCGTCTTTTCCATTGGCATCGCCACAGAGTAATCCATCAAGTTCATCTGTTCCCATCTGCTGTCCCTGAGATGTTTCTGCAGCTAGCCTGTATGAGAGGTTCCTCAAAATGCACACACAGTTTTCAACGGTCTGAAAAGTATGACAAAAAGAAAAATACAGAAAACAAAACCAGAAAAAGATTAAATTCCTCCCATTGCTTACACTGAATACAAAGCAGAAGAAATTTCATTTATCTTTGCACATGCATTTTCCCAGCACAATTCTTATGTGCACATTTCTGAGTGCTCCCCAGGTAATCACAGCTTAAAAGATTCAGAAATTTTTACGGTAACAAATCAATAGTCTGGACAATACTTTTCTAGGAGGTTTTTACTGTCATTCTGAATTTCACACTGGAGCTCCATGTGAAACAGATGTCGAGGTAAAAAGTGATCAAGAGAACGTGAACACCCCAAATGTCAGCAAATTCCCACCTCAGTGAATAGAAAATGCTACAAAAAGAAAATGGCAATAGATTCTGGGTTTTGTCCTTTTAAAACCAGAAACCTTTTTTTCTGGCAAAAACTCTATGTAAATTACCATAAAATTGGGATCTGAGTTCCATTTCACAAGTACTTGTAGCATGAACAGATGACGTTTCTCCAGTCCCAGAAGTAGGACTAGAAATCTGTCTTGCTGCTTTTACTGCTTCTAGCCAGGCTGCAGATAGATACCTTGTGCACAGCCTTTCCCTTTCATCCATTTATCCCCCCAATAGGTTGTGCCTTCTGCAGAAGATGCAAACAGGAATTCATAAACGGATGAGACCCAGTGGAGGAAAAGTCACTTGTAATTCAACCTAAATTCTGCAAGTCTAAAAGAAGTTCAGTTTAGATGTGAAACCTACTCATTTAGTTGGTTCAATTTGGTTTGATTATCCCTAATAAGAAGGATATGAGCTTAATTTTCTGCACAAAAGGAAAGCATGGTTAAAAAAGCCATTCTCTATCTATTTGTATTTATTTCAACTGTTTCTAATGCTCCATGGAGATAAAAAGCAATAGCCACTACATCCCAGCTCTTTTGCTCCATTAACCCAGAATGGAATGATTGTGAGGCTTTCAGCTCTATTGTATTCTGCCATATTCACTAGTGAGGCAAAGAGATGGGGCTTCGTTTACTTTCATGTACTGCATGAGCTTCTGCCAGGTATGCATCCAGAACACATTTTTTGTGACGACACGAAGTTCCAGAGGCAGTATCGAATTCAGATTAATCTACATGGGAATATCTATTAATCTGTTTTTTAACATAGATGAAATGTCACAATTTTGCAATACACTTGTACTAATTTGAAATTTCTGCCAAATACATAAACACATGTAGAAATACGTATGCATGTGTGTGTCTGTGTCTAGAAAGTGTTCTTAGTGCACCTTTCATAGCTGAAAGCTTTGCAAACATCACAGTGAGCATAAGTATTTTTTAAAGTTTGCTGCCTCTTTGATTTTTTTTTAACATTATCATACATGAATTTTATTCACTTTTGATATAGTATGCTGAAGTTGAAGCTTTGTATTCATTGATTAGGATCCTAAACTTTAATTTTCCTTTTCATAAATCACAGCTTTTGCATTTAAAATTCTCATTTTATGGAAAACATAAGCTGAGTCCACCACGAGGACAATGTTACCTTAAACTAAAAATTGATAAGCAAACTTCCAAGGCTCAAATGCAACCAACGCCTTCTCTACTAAGGTGAACAAGTCAAGGCAGCTGGTTCTAACCACACAGCTGGACAGACTTCACTCCTCCTTGACTTTCAAGGATCCTTGTATTCTTTATGCTGTTTTCAGTTTCATCATAAGGGGGCTAAGTAAAGTTCACTAGTTTTTCTACTCTAGCTATTTTTAACCTACTCTGAAGCTAATGAAGTTAAAAACACCCCCGTGTTTGGGGGCTGCTCTGCAGAATGTGTTAGGGTGGGGTAGTGGGGGCTGGCGACAGCTGAGTTTGCCCCAAACCCTGCTGCCAGGTGAGTGCCTGCCTTGTGAGTGAGTGTCCTCCAAGCATCTCTCTACTAAACTTTGATTCATGGAAAATTGATTACAAGCTAATGGGTTGTGGGATTTTTTGGGTGTTTTGAGGGGTTTTTGGTTTGTTTGGTTTTTTTTTTTTTTTTTTTTTTTTTTTTTTATTTTGGACTCCTCGGTNTTTTTTTTGGTTTCTTTTTTAAAAAAAAAACAAAGTCATGCTGTTAGCCCAGCACATCATGCTATGAACCTCTCTTAATTCCTCTCTCTGTCCCCTGAATTCAGAGGCAAATTTCACCTATTTAACTCAGGTAGTGACCAGAGACTCCTGGAAGTTATTCCTCTCTAATCTATAAACCCATGGGGGTCCATGGACAACTCTGTGAAGTATTATTTGGAAATACAAACCCAGTGGGCTTTAAAACCTTGCTGCATAAAAGGCTGCTCTCCTGCAATTCCTAGGGGTTTGCAAATGGACCAAGATTGCCCTAGAGCAGCAACTGTAATTAATTTAGCACCATATACTGAAAGCAAAAGAAACTGGCCTTTTTCTTCTTCTCTGGAATACTTTAATGCATTACAAACCTTCAATTTGTAAATGCTTGGAGTCTTTTTAATTAGGGAATGCCTTTCACCTCTGGAGAAGCTTGCTCATATCCTAGTATTTTAAGAGAAGTAAAGTTGACATAATGAGGCATCTTAACACAGTTGTTATTGAAAGCATTCATTGATCCTCTTCAAAGAAGAAATAATGTTGGTTTTACTGCAAAACTGCCTATTAATTGCCCAATTTTTTTTCACTTGTTTGCCTTCTAAGCCTACCTCACTCTTATTAGCTCTTCTACTGGGTACTGAAAATCAATTTTAAGGTAAAACTGGCTGGGCAATGTAAGGAACTTTACATGGAATATAATATATTTGCTCTTCTAAACCAGTATCATATTTCCTACTTCAATAATTCAGTTGAGAGGATGACACACTTACCTGTGTCTACTACACAGGTAGACACAAATACAATGCTTAGCACACTAAAATAAACAGCTCAGCAGAAAAAAAAAAGGAAAAGATGGGCTACATTATGCTTTGCTAAGACATTCCTCAAAATGCATTAAAAAAAAAAAAATTATGAAAAAACTGTCTCTTTACAGTCCCCATGTACCCTGAATACCTGGATTTGCTGCTGAAAAGACAAAGATGACAAACCTTACTATCAATTTCACTGCTCCCCAGAGCAGACTGGATCACGTACAGCAATGCATCTGTCAGGCCATCACACTCCCTCATTCTTCTGCGGGCCTCCTCTCCAGCAGAGCTGACATTCCTGCAAGGCAACAGCAAGGGTCACTACCTCCACAGCTCCCTGCCCACCATCCCGCCTGAAACCTTCTCATAGTTCACACACAGATAAAACACATGTTTTCTTTCCTCCTTTCATCAGTTCAGAGCTGTGAATAATGGAGACAGCTGCGAACGAGCTTAGGAAATGTAAGGCAGAAGGGAACAAACGGAAGACATCAGGTCCTCCACAGGATGGAGCTGAGTGGTCAAGCAGCATGCGCCCACCTGCATGGGGAGACTCATGGCCCACTAAAATTCGGAGAAGGGTTAATAATCCTTCTTTTCTTTTCTTTTCTTTTCTTTTCTTTTCTTTTCTTTTCTTTTCTTTTCTTTCTCTCTCTCTCTCTTTCTCTCTCTTTCTCTCTCTCTCTTTCTTTCTTTCTTTCGAGAAAGCATTTTTAAAATGTGCATATGTACATACAAATCAGGAGTTAAAAAGTCTAGAGGTTTTGCCAAGTATATCTCTTAGGAATTGAAGAGCCTGGTAGTTAGGGCTCTTAACCTGAGAGAAAAATATTATCAGAGCATAATATAAAACACCTGCTGTTGCTCACTTCTCATTTTACATGACTGTTTCCTTTCTTCTTTCATTTTGAGAGAACATTAATACCTCAATCTTCTCTTTACGTAGTTATAAGCTGTTTTACATTGCAAAACTTAAGGCCTCAGATTATTCTAACAATATTGTAATACTTGTGTTCCTTAGGCGGGGCCAGAGGGCCTTCTGAACACATTTATATAAATCCAATTAAAACAAAATTTACTGCATAACATAATGTGTCATAAAGTTCAAAGTACTGATATACAAAGAAACAAATGCGTATGAATGAGCATATACAAACAGAATCTGTATCTGCTAACATCAAGTCTCCCAGGGAAAAACTGCATTCAAATTTGCATAGCAGGTTTGATTTGGAAATGGGTGAATTAGCAATCTCAAGAATGGGATAAAACTTTTCACATAGTGTCCTTCAGCAGCAGAAGACAACCCTGTGGCTCATCTGTAGCTCTTCTCTCCCCACTACTGAAGTTTATACAAAGAAAGAACATAAAAGAACACACACACCAGACCTACATATTTAATGCCAATGTGTGGAAATGGAAGGGAGGACACTGGCCCTTGAATTTTGGAAGAAGGCAAGGCACTTTCTATCTTTTATCCCATTTTCAATCACCTCTGCATTAAAGATGGAAAAAGAACAGGAATCCTGGGGTGGGGGGAAATAATTTCAGATGGAGGAAGATGAGAGGGATAGGTTTCTTTTCAATTCTTTCTCTGCTCTATCTACTTCATCCTGTTCTGCCTCCTTATTATCTAAAAAAAAAGCATTTCCTCAAAGCAACGAAGAGTCTTATAACTGGACAATCCCCCAGTCCCTCCAATGCAGGTCCCTAATTGACTCTACCCCCTAAACATACATGATTTGCCATCTATACTTGCATCCCCACACAACCCTAATTAGTGGTGCTCTCCTACACACAAACTGGCCCAAAATTCAATACTGTTCCCTCCACCTCAGCAGACTGCTTGACAGAAAACATACAGCCCTGGAGCACTGGAATGAATTCTTGTATCTCTCTAGCAAACAAATTCACTCTCCTCGAGATCCCTCACTTTTTGCCACATTACACATCAGAAGTCTGCCCTTCATAACAGCTTGCAAGTTTTGTGTTGTGTGGTTCCTCTGGTCCCTGAACTCCACGCCTCTTCCCCTATCTCTCTGCTGCTACGGGATCAGCAAGTGAGGGGTTTTCCTCCAGTTCATGGGGAAACCTTCTTCTGCCATCTAGGAAGTAGGGTCTGGAGAATATCAACTGGAAAAACTCTCTCCCTTTGAAGTGATGGAAACTTCTGACTTACCTCTGTCTGACAGAAATCAGAAGGTAAAAATGCAGAGCATGGTTTTCCCCAACCAGTGCATGTGCTCTATATTTGCAGGGCTGGGGACTCCATCTAAAGTAGACTAAACTATCCCCTTTTAAAGGCAAAAGCTCCACTAAAATTCTGGAAGGGCAGAACACATAGGAAAAGCAGAATCATGGACTGGAAAAGAGCATTGTGGGGTATACAGTGAGGACAAGAAGGATTATTTGCCTTCTATCTGAAATTTCATTCTCTTACCCTCTAGGAAGATAAAGACAGAGGTAGGCAGATAAATACAGTTAGAGAGAGGGTGTTGAGGCACTGGAGCAGGTTATCCAAACACGCTGTGGATGTCTCATTTCCTGGTAGTGTTCAAGGCCAGGATGGAGGGGACTTTGAGCAACCTGGTCTAGTGAAAGGTGTCGCTTTCTGTGGTAGGGTGTTAAAATTCAATAGTCTTTAAGATGCCATCAAACCCAAATCATTTTATGATCCTATGACTCCGTGATGAAGAAACAGAGTTGTAGCCAGCCCTACAAGAGTAACTGCACAAATTATACTAGGAGGATGCTGAGGAAGAGTTCTCAGCACAGCTTTGAACCTTTCTTTGTATCACTATGAAAAAAAAAAGCTGAAATATTCCTGAATCATTTTAAAAAGAGATAGATCTTACTGTCTGAACTAAAATAATGTGTTCAGGCTTCTTTAATTTCTGCACTTACATATACTGAGTGCAACCTTTCAAAATAGACTGATTTAGACACCAGTAGAAACAGAGAGATATATTCTTCCTGATCTTCTCATTGAGGTGATTTTTCCTTCTCCCTGTCATGGCCAAATGCACGTCACCTTGACCGTCCAGAGCCTGCAGAGACTGTCAGCCTTTCAGCTCCTCTCCAAGTTCATCAGAAACTCCTCCTCACCAAGACAGCAATGTAGACAACCTTATAGTCCCTGAGCTGTGAGCTGTCTGTCTCCTTCACTTCCAGCAAACAAAGAACATGAAGCCTTTACACAAAGCAATACAGACACACCAGGGGCACATTCTGCACAGACAATGCATCTCCTTGCTCTGTGTGGAGGAGCTGTCGAGTTGGGTTCTTCTGTTTATCATCCTTCCACATTATGCTCCAGTTGCTCCTGTAATCAAGAGGTGGATATTCTGAATTCCCATGACTGCCTTTCCTTTTCTTACAAAAGCCACTGTTTACTTTCTGCACTGACTTGTAGCTACTACAGCTCTCCCTAAGACATGGTGCAATTATTTACAAGGGAAATAGCTTAAAAACCAAGACAAATCCAAACCTTGCATCAACATTCTGGCAGAAATAATCAGTTGATTATTTAAAAAGAAATAAATCCCATTATCTACCAGTCTCATGTCACCTCTACTGAAGTAACCACTGTTAACTGAGATCATTCACAGAGGGTCTGTAATATCACCATGTTCAGGCTATGTAGTTCTGCAAAAGAGAAGCAAGTTCCAGATTGCATGAGCTGCCAAAGAAAATACACTGCCATGCTAATTTTATTTCTCACTGTTAACTTGAACATGCTGTATCTGTCAGTGTGACAGGGAATAAGACATGATTTGTCATTTGTGAATTTATACGTCACTGTGCAGATGTTAAAGTGGAGCATTAGTAGTATCTACTATTGGCAAGATGTCCCACTAAGTCAGTGCATATTTCTCCGGTGTAATTTTTGAAACAGGTGAAACCATGTTTTCTGGATGTTTTAAAGGATGTGGAGATATGATGCACAAGTTTTCAAGGAAAAAATACTTTTCCACTGTAAATGCAGCCCAGCTTGATCACCCTGTACACTTTGATTCTTTGTGTAAACTCCGTTCACGGTGTATGTGAGCTGTAGGCTGCCATTTTGAGTCTAATAGGGCAAGGAGTCCTTCAGCCAGAAATAAACCAGTAAAATGAATTTCAAATAGAATCCAGTCATGCAGGAATACCAAGAATACAGAGTGCTGAAGAATAACTCTCAGTTTAGTCAGAAGGTCCCACTTAGACCTCTAAACCCCAGCTAATGTAAACAGCTTTCCCTCAAGAGAGGAACACTAGGAACAGATAGTCAGGGCAAGACCTCAGACCCATGGTTCATCAAACTGTTTTTCTGAACAAATGGCAGACTAATTTTGCTAATTACCTAGGAATGGGAAGAGAACTGAAATAATCCAGCTTCAGTTTCATGGGAAAATGTGCCAACTATCATAGCATCACCTGAAAACTAACAGCAGGCATGATCCTCCACACCTAGGGCATGTCAATCCCAGGCTCTAGAGATACAAAGGGTGTGGTATAAAGGAGTGCACTCTGCAACACATACCTGACTGTTGTCAACCCTGGCACTTGCATTAGTTATTCAGTGCAATTGTTAGGCTTTGAGGTGCGGGAAGATGAGTGGTGCCAAGTAATTTCTTTCTGCTTTAGGGTCATTTTCCACACACTCATACAAACAGTGGGAGGTTCAGAGCAATGTTCTTATGATTCCAGGATAACTAAATTCATCTGCCTTATACAGGGGAGGGACAATGATTTCTATGGAAAGATCATCCAGAAAGCCAGTGTGCTGAGATGTGACCTCTGGATATGGGAATATTTAGGAAGCTGTTGACATTACTTCCAGTGGCAGTTTTACCCATCTCGAAGACTGAAAGCATCTGCACACCTGCCCTCCCTAAGCATGCTCAGGTCACACCAAGTTAGTAGGACCTTTCCTGTAGCAGCTACAGGTCTGCAGATTGCAGATCTCATTGCAGTCATGCAGGATAATGATGGAGAACGAATAATATGCATTTAGCAAAGGTGAAATTGAGACAGGTATTCCTCAAAGCCCCATGATAAAAAGAGAAAGCACATTTAATATCTAGTATATGTAATATTTTTGCTATGGCATGATATAAGAGAGGACAGACACAGGAAGGATAATATCCTAAATTAGGTGGAAAGCACAAGTTATCTTCAGTATTAAACTTCAGGGGCCTTCCAAGTATATTGTTATTCCAAGAAGTTTCCTGTAAGAGGGACTAATCAGAACACCCTCAATCTTTTTCATCCTTCTACATGTTACAATAGCCACCAAAAAGAGATTTTTCACATCAAGGGGGAAAGGTTTACATAAATCAAGAACTACACCAACCTCATTAATGTTATAGCAACTGTGGTTATGTTTCCCTGAGGAGACCTAGCAAGGGAAAAGCCCTCAGAATACTGACTAACTAAGTTACAACTGGCACACTAAATACTCTTCTTTAAAACCTACAGATTAAAAACCCAAACAAACAAAACTCCACCCTGACACTGGCCTCCGGAGTCTAGATGTGCTCTTTTATACGCTGCCTATTTCTACTTCTGTCTGATTGATGGAGCATTTCTCTTTCGGGGACCAAGCCTTGTCTCGGAGGCAAGGTGGCATCCCCAGTCCCATCAGAGGGTGCTGTGGTGATGATCCTCTGAGCTGGTCTGCAGTGTAACAGATGATCCCCTAAGATCTACTGCTTTTCCTGTGCACTCCCAGCTGATTCTGTCAGCACGCGGGCTCTTTGCTGCAAGGGTCTAATGCAGTGACACAGACAGCAAAGTGAAGCAGCCAGCACCGTGCACGTTTCATCGAGGATGCTCAGTGTCGTCAGCGGTCCCTATACAACCATACAATTGGATGGGGCTTTTTATAGTGGAGGAGCCACATGGGCTTATGTGTAAGTACTCAATGCAGCCTTTGGCATGGAATAAATAGGTTAGCTGTACTAGTTCTGGTTACTACTGTGACTTTAAGACAAATTCTGATTTTTTATCATTATTTGTACACTAAGACGTTTTTTAATCATCTCTTCCTGCTGAAAACTAAACTAGCTGATATTTCTCAGACAAAATAGAAATTTAAACAAGGCAGTGAGACAAAATCTAAGAAAACACAAGATGGTTCATTTTTCATTATTAAGTGTTTTTAAGTGTTAGGTTTTCAGTGACTACAAAATCAGTTTATTGTTTGCAGTAAAAATAAATTAAAATAGATTTTTCAGTCACTGTCACAGATCTCCCTTTAACTTTTCCTGATTTGAATGACAGTTCAGTGCAGTATCACCAAAATCAGCAAGATTTCTTCTTGCTAAATATTCTTAGCACCAATTATAGCCTTCTTTATCAGTTGGTTTTCAGATTTTAGCAATCCTGCATGTGGATTAAGAATAACATAGGTTTGGGGGAAATTTGTCTCTTATTACTTAGAATAGCTCAACTGTAGTTAAAGAAGCAAGACATTTTATATCAACAAGGAATTTAGCCTGAGATCTTTCTCTCTTAGGTATTACTTTCACTTTAAAAGAGTGCTTTGCAATTAGACAAACATCTGACAGTCTAATGTGGATACAGTCTTGGTTATTGACCTTTCTATCAAATGCTATGACAATGTGATTTAGCTTTGATTACTCACTGGTACCTTTTGTTTTCAAAACATCAGAGCAATTAGCCTACCAAGTCAAGCACTCAACAGGTGCCTTTTACTGCTGTGCTTCTACATGTCCAATCCTAAGGCTAAATGCATTGTTTTTAATGACTGCTCTGTGTGACTTGTGAAGCAATTGCCTCCTAACATCGCTTTTTGCTATTTTGATGCTTTTGAGAGATACATGATGAGAAAGCATATTAACTGCAACAAACATCTTAAAAGAAACTGTCTCCCTAAAAAAGCCCCAAAGCCACCCCAAATTTTCTGGCATAAACAATTTTGGTATGAGTTCACAGTATAATCAACCATAGCCTCATCTGAAAGAAACAAAAAGTATTTCTAAGTACCCCTCTGCCGTTTTGATGTGTTTCCATCTGAAGTTTAATTCTATTTAACTACAATGCACAGAATTACACATAGTGTATTCAGGAAATATTTTAAATTATGGTATCAAAAAAATCCCACCAGCATCAAATTTCGATTTTTGATATTTAATTTCTCTGACACATAGTATTTGCTTCATAAATATCACTGCACTCATTAATGCTCAGCTGTTTATACAGCTTTTAATGCACTACCTGTTTATTCAGTAAGAGCTGAAATACTGTGTCACTTACTGCCCTTAGGAAGACCTGCTGTGGGGTACAGACTCTGAAGGTCATAATGGGAATACTTTAAATATGTCAACATCAAGACACTTTTCTCCATTTACAATTGTAATGTTGCTAAATGGAGGTCTGTACATGTTAAAGACTGCAAGAACATAATTAAAGCATTAGCTTTTGATGATCCAGCATTAAATACCAGCATTAGCTCAGGCACTTCTGTCCTACAGAACCGCTGTCCAAAGGACTCTGCAGCTCTTACTCCTTGCATGGACTGAAGAGCAACAGGAGAAATTTGTGGAGAAGGATGGCACTGAGGCTGCCAGATGCAGGGATCACTCCTCCACGCCAGCACCCAGTGAAACACCTACGTGGCCAGGGGGAGCACGCCCTGAGGAAGTACTATTGGTCTCATTCCATATTTCTTTTCCGGTTATCTACTCTGGTCACTGTGAGAACTCAAAACTACTGTGTCAGATGCTTCTGCACTGGAAAGTAGTCCCAATTTTTCGTTTTTCTGTTCAGCTTGTTATCTTATTGAGAACAAAACTGATCAGACACAAACGGTTTTCAATCAAACACATTCTACCTATTATTCACCAGGTTGTTTTCTTCAAATGCTTATAAATTAGTCTATTTTGATGTTCTTAATTGCCTTCCTCTACATTAACCATTCAAGTAATTTCTAAAGTATTAAAATTCAGGTTATTTGTACATAATTTCTATGTCTACTTTTCTTCTCCACTAAAAGATAAAGCCTGTATTTGTCCTGTTTAGGTCTGTGGGAAAGTCTTTGATTTCCATGAACTGCCCTAGCAAAAATTCTTCCACAAGAATAAAAATACCCCCTCTTTCATTTTTTGTAGGCTATAGTTTCAGGAAAATCTTGTGATTACAACTGCATTCTTAAGAACAATTGAAAAGAAGCAGATGAAATGCTTTGGAGTTCAGAGTAAGCGTCAAAGAAATATACTATCTGTAATAGGCAGTAATTTACTGTGTTTAAAATATTATTCTGAGTGTACCAGCATATCTTAGACTGCTGAGATCCCTTTATAAAATTATTTGAATGTTATTTCTCTAATATAATTTTAAGCTGTAAAGAGAAATCACTCTCCTTCAGTCAAAATTGTAACACACACAACAGCTGGGGAAAAGGATTTTCATTCGCACCTGAAACTTGGAAAAGGAATTTAGCCAACTTCTCACAGTGTGTGAAATTTACTGCCACCCTTTGATATATTTGACTTTTTTTAATCTTAAGAACAACTAGTACTAACAAACAAAAATGAAAAGTCTTCGTTTTGACAGTTCTTTCCCCTTGACTTAATCCCAGTGTAGCTCGTGTGCTTTTCAGGAATACACACAAGCTTCTTCTCTATACACTCAGAAATACTTCACTGCCTGAGTTGGTCATGATAAAAGTGCAACTTCAGAATCCAACATGGGGCCAAAATACATTTCTGACCTGCTGCCAGGTTTTACCTGGAATTGCTTAGTACTAGCAGGCATGTTCTAGCTACAGAAGACATATTTTTCTATAGTAATAGGAAAGGACCAGACCATCACATAAAATTAACAGTTAATTAAAAATATAAGCATGATGCTTTTCCTAACAGACCAGTTTGCTTATTTAAAAAAACTCCTAGACAGGGAAAAAAAATCATCTATCTATCTATCTATCTATCTATCTATCTATCTATCTATCTATCTATCTATCTATCTATCTCTATATATCTACGAAAAAGTTTCACCAGTATGGTTTCCGGAATCAGAAAAAAACCCCAAATCTAAGAGCAAAACCTACAAAAAACAGACTTTGGGTTATGCCTTTTTAAAGTTTATTTGTTAAATATCTTGCCTTCTTAAAGGACTAGTTTGTGCATCCTTTCTCTCCTCTCTCAAGTAATTATGAACTCAAGAAGTCCTGAGAGTTGGTACCCTCTGAAGCCATCCTCTGCTTCATTTTAATAAGGCACTTAGCTTTGGGTCTCCAGCATGCTCAGAAGTCTTCGTGCAAAGAATGTCATTGTGCTACCCCACAGAAGCAAAAAAGGAAGTGATTTGAAGCCAAGTATCTGCATTAAAACTTTCTCAGTCATTTGAGTGTCTTGCATTCCAGTGAGTCCTGTTGTCCATAAATTCTCTTAACTGATAATTATAAAAGAAAAAAGTGCTCTAATGAGTAAATTGTAGGTCCTATCTCAGTCTCCTTTGTGGCTCATACACACAAATGGAACAGTAAGAAGTTAGTTAATTTCCCAGAAAAAACAGGCCATTTAAATATCCAATGAATAGCCTGTTACATGGAAAAAAGTCTGTATGTCAAATAGACCCATTTGCCACACAAACTCAGTTTAAGAGCAACAAAACTCATGTAGTAAAAAGCCAAGTGCCACAACTGTCAAACTCCTACAACACGATGCAAGAAGACAAATCTGTGATTCAGGTATAAACCCAGTAATTTTACATTTCCAAATAAACAGACACTTTGAAAGGATGGGAAGTTGAAATGAGTTCTCCCAGTTTGATGATACAGGGGTGTGATACTGCATTTCTAGGCAAACACAAAAGCTACCTCTCGAAAAAAACTAAAAAAGAAGAAGAGAAATAGAGCTTATTTCAGACATATTAACACAGGAGAGCATCTGTATGAGGAAAAACTAGTTTAAACCTTGGGATGCCATATCATGACACTGTCATTTTGGGTTCTCACTCTGTTAGACAAGCATTCTACTTGGGCTAGATGATAGTTCTGATGTAACTTTCTAGTTGTATAAATATAAGAATAAATAATGGCCTTAGAGATGAATTTTGGATTCCATTTTTACACAAGATTCTACTTTCTATGCTCTGATTTTTACTTTTCCATTTGATATGCTGATTTTTAAGTTGACATCGTTGTTACTAAACCAAAACTAAAAGTTTTGGATGAGGTATTATAACATGTTGCATATACCTTTCATATACTTTGGTGGACACTTAAGCTCAATAAGCCACTGCTTGCCCGTGCCCTTAAGTTTGAAACATTTAAAAGCATTATTAGTAATGCACTTATTCTTGGATCTTATAACTCAAAGTATTGGAAAATTATACTGTTCTCTTGCTTTGGTTTTAGAACTAAGTGAAAAAGATAATCACAAAAATCAGACCATAAACAATGTAAATAACTATATTTAGCAAAGTTACCAGTCTAAAAATCCTATGAATAAAGATTAGGTTCCAGAAAAAACATAAGCAATAAGCAATCCTATCAGCCTGGAGGAAGAAACAAATAGGATCGTGATTGCTCAAGTAAGATGATTCCCTTAACCTACAAAGCAATCTCCCTGCCACATCTGAGTTTCAAGTGCCTTCCTGCATCTATTTTGCAGTCTTGAAAAACCATTATCAGTGCAGTGCCTTGAGAAGAAAGGAGGGTAAATCAGCTTTGGTTGTTGACTAATCAGATGAGCACAATTAATTACAACACCAATCAGTTCATTAGATTATTAGCTCCATCTCTTTTTGATCAGCCACTTAGAAATTTTAATACAGAGGATAAGAAGTCACAAAGCAGAACACTCATTAGAGTATCAGAAGTATGAAACACTGCTCTGACTGAAATAAATTAAGTTACAGCACAGCATAGCAAAGTGGAAGGCAAATGCTTTTCAGCTCTGTAAGTGCCCATGTTCTCAGTGAATTGACTGCTATGGATATTTCTCCAGCTGGAGGCTCTCTCCAAATCTGAGAGGCATCTTTCTCCCCTACCAAACTAAAAATCTTTAGAAATGCTGCTTATTTGTCATTTCTCTCTGTTCCTTGTATAATGTAGTTACCAGTATGTAAGTTTCTTTTACTGTCATAATCTGCATGCTCTTTTACCAGCTCCTCCTTCCCAATTTTGTTAGGCATCTCAAAATTAATTTATTATTTGCTCCTATTATTTCTTTCTAGTCACATAATTCATTAAATGATACTATTCCTGTGAAATTGCATTTTATTATTTCTAGAACAATCTCTACCCTCAATTTTCTTTTTTTTATGCTTTAACTTCATTAAAAACATCAAGGTATCTGTGCTGCTTCCCAGTAATAGCATCTCATGGTGATGATTTTTTGAGCTAAGTACCTGTAAAAAAATTTCATTATCATAAATTGCCCAATTGCAAAAAAAAAAATATGCTACATAATAAATTACAAGTCTTATGCTTTGTCCAAATGTGCCTTCAGCATAAGAAATAAATATGTATGTTCGTGTCCTATTTTCATGACAGTTAACCTGAAATTGCCAGTGAGCATCCTACCTCTGATTATGTCACATCATCCTATCTCCGAATGGCTTTATGTGCACACTGAGGGATGATGAAAGAACTGACCCTCTAGCGTGCCCTTCAGCCTAATGAGTCATTGTGCATCACTGCTGCTTGAAATAACCTGTAAAAAAAAAGGTAATCACTCTACCACAACCCTACTTATCCCCACCTAGCCCATGCCATACAGAACGATGAACAAACACTCTCTGCTACGAGCACTACTGTCGATGCTCTCTACCCCTTTGGCTTATACCCCAGGGATCGTGTCTGACAACCTGGACCTTCTGCCAGAACAAACTTCTTACAAAACCCTACACTGCCCTGTTTTGATGCCTGGCTCTCTTGTACGTCACAGGAATTGCTCAGGAGGCAGATATTACTTATTGTCAGCGATTTTATTTTTCCCTTTTCATTTTAACACATACCCTTTGAATCCATTAACTTATTCCTGTCAAACTAAATGCCAAATTCAAACTCTCCACTGGTGCCTTAAAGTGCTTGTGAAACTCTTGCATGAGTAGCAGACTACTTTGTTATTTGCTTGGCCATGAAATGTACTATTATGCTTCAGATATTTCACCCTCCTATCTGCAAAGATATGCATTTAACACATTACTGTATTTGCCTCATCCTGATTCTTCCTATAAATTGCACCACAACATTTGTATGCCGTGGAAGAAAAGGACACCTCACCCCCAACCCTTCCTCTCCCTAAAAAATATAGTTCGCAGGTGCTGTGTGTATCTGATTGAGTAAAGCTTTCTGCAGAATTGTTGTCTTCTTTATCTCATAATCACTTTTGTGCATCCTATTTCCATCAAGTCTCACCTTACATAGGAGCTTTAGTACATGTTTCTTGGGCCAAGAGACAGCGTATTGTGTTCCAGAAACCCACAATTCACCAACAACAAAAAAAGAGTGAGGGAAATATTATGCAAACTGAACAGCCAGAAAAAGTTGAGAGCTGGTTTCAAGTACACAGTTACCGATGCTGTGGCAAACTTCAGCCTTGGTCTCTAGTTAATTATTCCTACACTGGGGAATTTCTGCAGTTGTTTTTACTCTTCGGTTGATAGGTAAGAATTCCCTGAGCAAGAGATACTCAGCACCATCAGTACTTGCTGCCATGTGACCTGCTTTTACAATACACCTCACCTCTAACAGTGCTTTGACTGCAGCGGTGCTATGCCAGGGAAAAGAATCATCCTTTGTATGCTTTGTTTGCCAGGCAGACCAAATTAGCAAAAAGATAATTACAGCTTATAAAGGTGTCTTTTACGAATAAACACTCATTCTAATTTTCTAATTATTATTTTACCATTCTCATTTAATTGTCAGTTACTCAAAAACATAGCTTCCTCTGAAACAGTGCAAACACAATTTGCTGAATTACAGTAAAATTTCCTATATTAGGTATAAAGACTGCGAATTATTGAATACAACTTCAGGAAGCTCAGCGCTTATTTCCCAGCTCAGAGAAGATTTCCACTGCCAAACCTTGCTGAAATAAATATGCTAATAACAAATACTAGAGCATTTTTTTCCTTTCTTAGCAGGAGGCTCTGGTAAAGTGACACTCCATCAAGATAGAAAGTGTATGAATCGAGTATTGCAATGTTCCAGTTCCTTGTGCTTGAGTTATCTTTCTGCCCAGGGCAGATTGTCTCCATGACCCTCCTCTGGACCTGCTCCAGCAGGTCCATGACCTTCTGATGTTGGGGGCCCCAGAGTTGGATGCAGCACTCCAGTAGTTGTCTCAGGAGAGTAGAGTAGTGAGGGAGAGCCACCTCCTGGCCACGCTGCTTTTGATGCAGTCCAAGATAACACTGACCTTTTGGGCTGTAAGTACACACTGTTGGCTAATGTCCAGCTTTTCATCCACCAGAACTCCCAAGTGTTTCTTGGCAGGGCTGCTCTCAATGACTTGTCCCAGTCTGCACTCATGTCTGGAATTGCCCTGACCCAGGTGCAGCACCTTGCACTTTGACTTGTTGAACTTCATGAGGTTCTCATGGGCCCACTCCTCAAGTTTGTCTGGGTCCCCCTGGATGACATTCCTTCCTTCTGTTGTGTCAACTGAACTGCTCAGCTTCATGTCATCTGCAAATTTACTGAGGGTGCACTTGATCACTGATATTAAAGAGCACTGGACTCAAGACAGAGCCTTGAGGGGCACCACTCATCATCAGCCTCCCCTGGAGATAGAGCCATGGACCACAACTCTCTGTCTGTGTCCATCCAGCCAATTACTTACCCACCATGTGAGGCAGAGGTATTGGAGGGGCCTCAGCTGGGGCTCACCCTCTTTTCCCTACTGCAGTCAGAATCAGATAGTGATTGGGCTTTGCTGGGCACAAGCACCACTCCCCGTATCCTTGGACTCTGAACACAGCTCTGGAAACTTCTTAGCTGTATAAAATCACACTAGGGTTTAGAGGAAGGGAAGAACTGCACGCCTGCACTCCAGAATCACCCAGTGGCACCAAGAGGTGCCACCAAACACTCCAGGAGCATTCAGGCACTATGTGGACTCTTCTACTGGAGGAAGCTTTGGAAAAGTTTTTGTCTTTCATATGCAGTATTTATCCTGCACTAACTCCCTCTGGAGATCCAGGATCTACCCTGAGAGTATTCACTGGGAGAATTATTGAGAAACAACTATTTCGCATTCTTCGCTTTCTGCTATTCCACAGCGTAGACAAGTCCCTAAGACAAAACTCTTGGTTACAACAGACAAGTAGTAATCCATACCCAGCTTCACTTTAATCTGCTTAATCTGCCTGCTTCTCACCAAACATATCCTCACTCTTGCCTCACCATTTTACCTAAAATGTTGGCTTTAGCACCACTGTATTAAGCCACACAACACCACTGTCATCCACGTCATCTGTTCTCTTGAGAATCTCCATGGAAAGCAGCACCCTGGCAGATGGAAAACGTGAACTTTGGTGTTTCCCCACACTTTTTGTGGATGTGCTGGGCTGCTCCAAATACTGTGTCTGCCGGGCAGTGGTAGTGCTGTGATGGCTGCAGCCAAAGCCACTCGCATGTAGGTGAATGCCTGAAATTCAATCCACACCATGAAATCTTTTCTCAAAACATGTCTAATTAAACTGAGCCGGTAAACATGTATAATTGAGGCAGCAAAACCTCATACACCTGTCTTTGCTATCTGTTACAGCCTCTTACAGGAATCATGTCATGACTAACACTATGTGTCCTGCCCTCTTTCTCAAAATAGAAGTTATACCACTTAGGTCTTCAACTAACACATTTATAACCCAAACTCCATTTGAAAAGTGGCACTATAACCTGCCCCAGAAGATTCAGGCAGTTTGCTAGGATGTAAACTTGATTTACAAATCTGCCCTGTTAACTGAACAAAACATGACAGCCAAAAAAACCTGCAGTGCCAGAGAAGCTGATCCCTACTATAATACCAGAAAGAACAGCAGTAACAAGCATAAACTCTCAAACTGCTTTAAAGATTAAGTGCGACCATCTTTATTTATTTAGACCAATGGTGAAGTCACTCTGAACAAACAGCAGAGAGTTCTGGAAATATTTCAGTACACAAGTTCAAAGAACTGCAGAAAAATATGGAAGTATCAGTGAGATTGAAAAAGAAGACCTAAACGTCCCAAAGTTGTATTAGTTAGGTAAACTGATTAACAAAAAATCTACTGGGTTTCCTCTATGTCCAGTGCTTCAAAAACTGTAGTATTAATATTTTGCATAGAATTTTAAAGTTTGATTGCAATTTCAAGGGGATTTAACTGAATTTAGAGACTTACAGATGGCAAGACACTGTGCATGTAATGGTCAATACTTTTTCTCTGACTGCAATTTCATCTTGATGTAAAGAATAATGAAAAGCAGCTTGCAATTGCAATTCTGAAATTGTCTGTTTAAATAAACATCTAATTACAAATGTCCAATATTGTAACTACACATTTCAATTTAAAGTACCATCAAAATACCACTTACTTACTTATTAAGAGAACCCAAATTAACACTTATTAGCCTACATGACTGTAATTGAAAAAAGATTTTCAAATACAAATCTTTCTCAAGCTGTTTGGCTGACATTTGAAAGTAATCATACTTGCAATTGCTAATCAGTTCATCATTGTAACATGCTTTACAGAACAGTACAGTTAGAAAGACAAACACTGAAAACTCACTTAATACCTAAATTAAATTGACCTCTGCATCTGTAATTCAGCCCCCTTTCACAGAATGGTTGTGATATGTTGTCTACTCTGTCACTTTTCACCCCTGTAGGACCCACTGGGTGTGCAGGAATCCACTACACACAATGGATTTATTTGATGTGCATGACAGTTTCGCTTAGAAGGGGGTGTTTTCCATTAGCCTGCTCACCTCTGTCAGCAAATGCTCCCTGACCAATGCAAGGGAAGAGGAATAACGGCCCTGACATGAGAAAGGAGGTAAGGGAATTTTGTTCTGTTCCAGATTTTGTCTTAGAGCTTGTAATTTCTGTATTCCCAGTCTTCCAGGGGCTGAGCTTGAAATTCTGGAGTCACTCACATAATCTCAGAAATGTTAGTTGGAAGAACCATCAGGAAGTCATCCGGGTCCAGCCTGCTGCCTATGGAAGGATTACCAACATCAGACAAGGTCAGTGGTTTTGCTGGAGAACCTTGAAGTCATCAAAGGACGGACATTCCACCAGCACTCTGTTCCAGTGTTGCACTGCCTACCTGGTAAAATGTAATGTCCAATTTGAACTTCCCAAACTGAAACTTGTAACCTCTTCCCTGCACCCTCTCCCGTTTTCTGAAAATTCTTATTAAACTGTGTGGGCCCAAAGCTGGAAACTGTGGCCCAGGTGTCCATAGCAGTAGCGAGAAAAGAGAGATAATCTTCCATGCACCTGCTGGTCACAGGTATCCCAGTCTGCCATATACATGATGAGAACACACTGTTGGCTCATATTTGGGTTGGTGTCCTCTATAAATCCCAGTTTCTTTTCAAAAGCATGCTGCTCAGTCAGGATTTTCAGCCTATACTAATAAAACAATAAAGGAATAGTATATTCCATCAGTGCTCTCCCTCCATCCACGTGGACAAAGACTTTATCACAGAGGGCAATCACACTCATTAAACATGACTTGCCAGGGGTAAATCCATGCTGACTGTTCCTCCTTCATATGTATTGAAATGGATTCTAAAAAGTCATACTCCGGGGTTTTTCCAGGGTTTGAGATAAAAGTGATTCCCAGACTATTCTTTTTGTTCTCCTCAAAACCAGATATATTTTTAGCCTTTTTTTTTTTAGTTCTCAGTCACCTCCCTAAAACACCAGTGTGATAGATGCCTTACAACTGTATCAATCAGCTTTTCTTGCAGTACCCTTGCATAAATTCCATCCAGTGTCATGGATCCAAATACATATATATGTATATGTTCTCCAAATAGCCCTTATCCTGTTGATGCCCATGGCTGTTTCTCCCCGTTCTTCTTAAAACATGCTGAAACGTACAGGAGTCCAGGAGCAGGATTTGCCTGATAAAACTATAGCATGACAGGTGTTGAGCTCTTCAGTCTTTTCCCTTTTATCCATCACTAGGTTGTCTTCCCCATGCATTAATAGACTTACATTCTCCTCAACTGCTTTCCCCTTTTAGGATACACAGGCCTGTAAAATCCTCTGCTGTGGCACTTTATATCCTAAGTTACCTCTTGATGGTCTTTGATCTTCCTCATTTCATCCCCAAATGCATCTCTTCATATTCCTTTGTTGTTCTGGTTTCCACTCTGGTTTATTCTCGTGCTTCAGGAGACTTCCTGTTTACCCAAGTGATCAGTTCTCCCGTAATTTCCAGTCTTCCTGTACAGCAGTGTGATTTGTTCCCAAGTTCCCAGCAAGCTGATTGCTTTTTGTTTGGTGTTTGTTTTGGTTTTGGTTATGTGGTGGTGTTTTTTGTTGTTTTTTGTTTGTTTGTTTGTTTTAAATTTGTGCACAGCTTTCTTCTCTGGAATAGATTCACAAAGGATTCAAAATCCACCGAACACGTGACTGCCATGGATGCCTTGATGCTTCTGTCAGGAGGATGATCAAAGCCTAGGCAGGTATGATTACAACCCAACTTATACTGGAAAGTATGCCACTACAGTTGAGAATAACAACCTAAATGTACAGTCCAGGCCCATAGGAGGCTGATACCAAATGAAACAGTCTGTGCTGCTGGATAAATGTGCTGATGTGAACCTGCTGCACAGCACACGTACCCAGTGCTGCAAGCTACCTTCCACTTCTACTGCCAACATCATTCCTATTTCCTGCCTGGGTATCAAGGACTGGCAACAGCAGTACTGCTTTGAGTGAGACAGTAGCAGCAGTTGTGCTGAGGCCACTAAATTCACACTCACTATGAAAAAAGCAGAGCAAATTCCAAACTGGCATCTGCTGCAAACCATTCTGTTTCTCACTGCAGATTCTGAGCATGAAAGACTATTTATTATTGATAAAATAGATTAATAATTTGTTTCTTACTGAATACATGAACTTGAAAAAATGAACAGCACAAGGACAGACCTCCAACAGAGAGGAGTAAATGTGAAATGATTAAACAGGAAAGGAATGAATAGCTTAGATGCCTGCCAACAATCCCATTCCCAATACTACTGCATGTCTGCACCAGTGAAAACTCCAGGTATTCAGATGTCACTGTAAACATGATCAATCTCCTTTCCTTCCTTATCTAAGAATAAGAAATAAGGAAAGAAAGAATGAAATGCTATTATTAGTTCTGTTTGAAACCAAGAAGAAAACTGGTGGATAGTTTCACTGTTATCCTTTATAACACATTCCTGCATTTGATTTAAGAATGGGAGCTATTAGGTTAGTTTAGATTATAAGGAACAATGGAAATCAATTACTTTTATTGTATGGCAGCTACCTCAGAAGTTTTTGATAGATGAAGGCCAGTACATGATAGTTACCAAAGTATTAAATAAACTCCAGTTCCTGTATATTAATTTTTATCTATTACATCTGCTACAAGATGTGGTTTGCATTAGAATCCCCCAAACCGTACTAACTGGAAAATACCTGAAGTACCCTCATACAAAGTAAAATATATTTACTCTGCTAAAGCACGATCAATTGAAAGCTCTCACTTATTTGTAGGGGAGGAAATGAAAATAGTATCTAAGGATTATGATACTTTCACTTTCTAAACTCTAATCTTTTTACTTAATGGTATAATTTCCTATAATGATCTACCCAAATCCTTGAATAATGGCTGACTACATAACACATCCACTAGCAATAAAACATAATGACAGGGCTCATGCTCTGAAAAACTAACATTTGTTTACATAAACTAGCCCCTATTTAGTAATTACACTGTATGTCTGCCATAAGGTCAGGCAAAATGTAACCCCAGCAGAAGTGATACTACAAGCATTATAATCTAGACAGAGATATGTTGGAGAATTATGGGGGAGAATTAATCAGTTAATGCTTTCCATGTGTTTCATGGTATGTGAAGCCACGATTCTAGAATAAAATGTTTGTGATAATGCAATCACGTCCTTAAAAGAAATTCTACCAACTGCTATTATTCAGGCCAAAGAGTACCAAAAAAAGAAAAATATATAAATACATACAACCCCCCCTAGAGATGCACACACGTCTTTCTGTTTTATTAGTAAGTAATTATGTGTTTTCATTAGAGACAATAATACTAGCAAAGTGCTTAAAGTATCTACATATTCAGGGAGAAAAATGGTAAAACAAACTGATTATTTACAGATCATCTTTGCATACACAAATGTGATGTACATACAGCCGCAGTATGCCTCTAAACAGCCAGCGCTTCATTCAGGTGTCTAGTTAAATAAGACACCCAAAAGAAGTGATAAATTGCTTTTATAATCAAAGGAAGATGATTTTTTCCCCTGAACTCCTTCAAGGTGGAAACATTCCCTATTTAACTTTAGATACTCCAGTTTTTTTGATTAAAGCCCACACAGAAAAATACTCAATAAAAAAAAATCTTGGAAATATGTGATTAATTCAGTGCCCAAGGACTCTTTTAGCTGACTCTTCTATAACCTAGTTGAAGGCAAAACCAAAACTACCAGTCCTCTAAAAGACAAAGGAAACAAAAAAAGCAAACACATTGTTCTTGCAAAAACAATTAGAAATTCCCATGTCATTTCTGCAAATGGTATAAAATTTCAGTTCAGAAAATTGTATCATTCATGTGAATTTCCCTCTTCCCTATTTCAGTGGTGGTGCTTCCAGTGGCAGGCACACTCCTGCTGATTTTGCTGGTGGATCCTATGACTTATGTGTGGACCAGGTGTCCTCAGTAACCTCTGCAACCAAGTGACAGGGAAGGGTGACAGGATTCCACCTAAGAGTGGGCTAAGGAAGAGCGCACTGTTTCCAAAACACATTGATATCCAGCACAGAAGACATCACCCTAGTTACATCACTGTTCTTGATGTTAAATTAATAAAGCTGCACCCTCCTTCTTGAACTTGTCTCAGTTGATTCTTCTCTTAAATTTGTCCCAGTTGATCCTTCTTTTGTGCAAATATTCATACAGACTCACAAATGTTTGTTCCTGGTCATGCTGTCGGTGAACGCAAACAGAGCCATTACTCTCTGCTCTGCTCCCTTTACCACATAGGCTATAAAAAGGATGACCTCCCACTGTGTTTGTTAACTAAAAATGAGATCTCCCTTATTTCTGTGGGTTTATGAAACTTAAATACTTCTGAGGTCACAAGCTGTGCCCAAGGCCAGGCAGCTTTAGATCTCTCTCCTCATTGACTGCAAGCACCAACCTGTGCAACCAGACCGCGAGCACAGGCAGCTGACTCTAATACCTAAATAACTACCAAAAGTGCAAACAATATTGTGCATTTTCTCATATTGCATTGATTAGAAGACACTCCTTAACATGAAGTCTGGCAACGAAACACAGCAGGTATCAAAATCAATCAAGGTCAATCAATTTGACTAGTCGACTAAAAGACTTCCTCAGCACAAATCAATTATATAAAGTGAACACAGGGAATTAAATAATTTTTTGGTAAATAAATATTTTTATTATCTATTCTACTGGGTACTTTTACTATACTAGAGGATTAAAAAAACCCCTAAACTCACATTTGTACATGCACTACACTTACATTGTGCCCTCTCGTGACTATCTCTTTTGAAACACTTTCCAAATACTGTTTTTTTGTACACAGTAAATCTGATACAAAGACAGATGAATGACAGCAGGGGGAGAGGAGGAGGTGTTTCACAATACTACTGTCCTTCAACAGAAAATGCTGAAGCTGTAACCAACTAACTATAATAAATGACTACCTGACAAAAAGAAATGAGCTGTGAACATAAAAAAGCTACACTAAGACAAATACTTCAGAAGTACTTTGTCACAGAAATTGTCTGCATGTAGTGTGCAATCCTAGCTAAAAATACTATTATAGAATCATAAAATGGTCTGGGTTGGAAGAGGCCTAAAGACCATCTGGCTGCAACCTCCCTGCCACGGGCAGGGACACTTTCTACTAGATCAGGTTGCTCAAAGCCCCATCCAGCCTGGCCTTGAACAAATTCCAGGGATGCGGCATCCACAACTTCTCTGGACAACCAGTTCCAGTGCCTCACCACCCTCACAGTAAATAATTTCCTTCTAACATCTAATCTAAACCTCCTCTCTTTCAGTTTGAAGCCATTCCCTCTTGTCACTATATGCTCTTGTAAAAGGGCATCTATCAGGCAGATGTTAAATGTTTTCATAGTACATTTTTAGGCAGTTAAAGTACTGAATTTTTAGGTTTTTTACTGAATGTATTCTTTCTTTCCCAACAAAACCTTCCCACGAATAATAAACACCTTGAAAATACAGTATAGGAAGCTAATTTAGGGAAGACAGTAGCAAAAAACCACCTGAAATCTACAAACCCCCTAGTACCTCTAACTGATTTTTGAAGAGGGCAGTCTTCCACCTTACTTTCCGTATTAGACAGAAACTTAGCACAGACTTTGCTGGCAGAAGACATGAAAATTCTCTCCTTTTGTGCTGTTGTTGCCTTTCTGAGGCAGTGTTTGCAAGGCTGTGTGTGTATCAGTGAGCTGTAGCTGGAATAAGCACCACTTTGCCCAAGCTTTGAATCCTCTCAATTTACTTGTGAGAGTGTTAGTTTGTATTATGACCACAGAAATATTCAAATTGGATAAAACCAATGAAATTGAATTGAATTAGTGAAAAGCATTACTTGCTTTTTACTTCAGTCTTTACAGAAGCTTCAATTTACCCTCAAATTACCTGTCCTCTTTACTAATCCTCTCAGAAAGGGGGGAATACATTTTATTGCAAGTAGTGGTCTTCATCGTCATTTCTCAGTGTGTTCTTACTAGACTGCCCTTTCTGATTAACGAAAAATCTTACAAAGTGCTAGAACTCTGCTATGGGGATCTGCAGTGATGATAATAAGAGCACAATCTCAACACTCACTGGCCAAAGTTTCACAAAATATGACATTTGGAAATTATCTTCTGCTTTCCAGTCTTCAGCTCAGACATTCTGAGTGGACTGCAAACTAAGCAGGCCTGGCAGTCTGCAGCCTGTTTTATCACACCCCCTAGGAGCTGTATTTTTATTTTTTACCTACTTCATCAGGAGAGTTCTTGGGAAAATATTTCCAAAACAGATAAAAGCAGCAAAGTTTGTGAGTGTGATTAGTAGGGACTGCAGCTCTTGGGGATTCAGTGCTACACTTTTTGCTGGAGAGCATTTCTCACCAGCTCTCAGTAGCTCACCAACTTGCAGACATGTGGAACGCCATCAAAGCCTTCTCTCAGGAAAAGATTTGAGCACCGGCTCAACTTGAGTTGCTGGCATTAATTACTCCTGTGCCTGAAGTCAAACAGTTCACATGCCCACAACATTCTGAAAGGAGGTGATAAAATGTTTACTCTGTGATGTTGGCTGGCTTATCCAGAAGGCTGAAGCAAGCTCAGCATACTTCAAATACATCTTTCTACTGCAAATCCTCAGACTGAACAAGGAGACCAAATGATCTTCCTGTTCCTAGGCAAAGTTTCTTCAGATTTGAAGCCATTTATCATGAGACAAAGAGGGAAAGTTGCAGAAGTACGCCCTGCCTTTCCTTCACTATGCAGAGCATAGTGTTTTCACATGTTCCTTTTTCATATTGCCTAGTAATGCAAACAGTTTTAAGCAGAGAAAATCTAGTCAATAGAGAAATCACACAATGAGCACCAAAGAACCCCAAACTTACCAAGTATTATTTTATTCTCTCTGGTGAAATTGAGTGGGCATACAAACTCTGAATGACTGTGTTTCTCATCTTTCTTGGGTAAATAAAACATCATCCTCTATCATCAATCACCATGTCCATGAGTGGTGCCACAGAATTGTCACAATCAGCTTTTCTCTCATGCTGAGACAAATAATATTTTCTGTGGAACCAGACTATATGAGTTTCTCGAAGTACCCATTCAAAAAGGACTATTCAGGACTTTTGATAGTCAGCAAAGCCACAACACCGGTACACCTTGATTCCCACTGACACTTGTGGTGATTCTTCTCAACGGGCCCAGATAGCCAAGAAAATTTGGCTCCATCTCTTTATCTTCCCACATAGTGAATGCATGGATGCGCTCTAAAATACACGTGATACCACACAGCCTTAGGGAGCTCTTCCCAAAAAGAAAACATCTGTGGCACTGTGATACTCAGCTCTGCAGCTGGCCAGTGAGAAGGAGACCTGTTACTGTCAGCTGTGCTTAGAGTCAGCTCAAATCAAGCCAGCAGGACACTAAGACTCAGATCATTCTTTATTACAGTGTCTGCCAAGCTAACACGTGTTACTGCACAAATGAAAACTGTTCTGAAATGACAAAAACCCCAAACAACAAAGTTGAAGCCATTTCACAAAACAATCAATTTCACTTTCTTCAGAGCATTCACATCCACAAGTCTTAAACCTCTGGCAGAAGGAAATGTAAATTAACACTACCTAACCATGCAAATAAGAGTGGACATTTAATTTTCACATTAGGCACTAGTCAACAGCAGGCATTCAACCTGAAAGGAATTAAAATCATCAAAAGCTGGAAAAATAGTCAGTCATTCAAAACATACTTGAGATATTCAACATTCTCCCATATTCAAGCCTAGGGTACATCATAAGCCATCCAGCCTTAGAAGCAACACTTTATAATTTTGTCATTGTTGCTGAGCCTAAGAGTATCACAAGATGCAAGAAAAGGCATATTCATTCTTCTCGTATGCATGTGCATAATTTCAAGAAACAGTAAATTAGTTAAATACAGGAAGAACATACCCCTGCCATAGCAATAAGTAAATATTTTTAACTGTATGACACCCAGTTAAGTTGCAGATCTTTTTTCCTTAAAATATCCACATACATTCACAAAAAGAATAAAAGATGCTAATTGAAGAATAGGAACTAAATTTCAGCTAGGTCCTCAATTAGTAGACTCTCAATATAGGTCCAGTATTTCTATCTGGCATCTAAACACGAAGCCCCACTGAAACATGCGCGAGTTTCCGTGTCTGCCCAGGAACCACTTACACAGTATTTTGAAGATACATGTTGACAGATCACTTTCTGGCTAACTCTGTGCAAAATCAATGGAGTTTGTTCTCCATTTGAAGGCAGATTTTTGCAGAGCAGCCCAGCAACTCTTAACAGATAAAATGATGCAGGAAGGAGGTATGCCACAAAAGCTTATATGTTTTTAAGTACAGGAAAGTAAAAAGTGGCTGGAATTATGCTGTATTATTTTTCAGACCAAAAAAAGAACACAAAGGCCATTCCATAATATCAGTTTAAAAACAAAATTTCTGTTTAAGATTCTCATCAGCTCGAGCCCAGAATGAGCTTCCAGAGCTATACAGAATTTGTAGCACCAACTTGATATGCTGAAATACAGCTTTTACCAGGAATGCTGAAGAAGCATTAAAAGCACTATACTTCAGAGTGCTATTTGAATGCCACTGCTATAATTAATACAGTATGACCTTGTATAAACCTTATAAATTAGTTCATGAATATGCAAATTAGGAATAACTACACTGTGAAGAAAAAGTGGGGTGCTTAAATATCTGACACAACTACACATTTAATTCTGTTGGTACTTTTCCCTTGAGTATCTCCTGAATAAAAATATTACAGCAGTAATCAGAGGACACTGATCTATTCCTGCTAAAATCTCTCTCTCCCCCTGAGTCTCAACATTAGATTTTTATTTCAGCTACATTTCTGAACAATTGCAGTGTTCAGAAAGGAACAATCTCTTTAATATCTTGCAGAAAATCACCTTCAAAACTTTAGGCTTAACTGGGATGCAATCATTGTGGTCTCTTAAATTGGTTTGTGACTTTTTCTAGACCCGAAACTAGCTTCTTGAAAAGGTGAAATACACATTTCCCTGCAGACTGACTCTTATTTATTACCTATGCTTTTTCCCTTTTTGGTTTGTGATTGGAAGACAAGGAACATGGCCATGAACATTTACACACGAGTTAGTTAAAGTTTTAGGCCTTTTTAGCCATAAATCTTGCAGAGTCCACGCCCATGAAAGCAGCATGAAATTTGACAGTGGGGTGCCTGAAATTTGACACCTAAACTCATTATCAACATAAAAACTACAAATTATTTTCAGAGCTGTTAAATCAGTGATAGTCTAGAAATACTCCAGAGCCTCTGAAAACCAGGATCTTGTATTGACAGATAGTCATTCAGAGGGCTGGAGCCTCTCCTATGAGGACAGGCTGAGAGAATTTGGTCTGTTCAGAGTGAAGAAGAGAGGGCTCCAGGGAGGCCTCATTGTGGCGTTACAGTAATTAAAGGGGTCTTAATAAAAAATATGGTGATTGACTTTTTACATGGCCTGATAGCAATAGGAAAAGGGAGAATAATTTCAAGACAAGAAAGGGGAGATACAGACTAGATGTTGGGAGGAAATTCTCTGCTGTGAGAGCAGTGAGGCTCTGGAGCAGGCTGCCCAGAGAAAGGGTGGACTCCCCATCCCTGTAAGTGTTCAAGGCCAGGTTGGATGGGCTTTGAGCAACCTGGTCTAGTGAAAGGAGTCCCTGTCCATGGCAGGGCAGTTGGAACTAGATCATCTTTAGGGCCCTTTACAAGCCAAACCATCCTACGAATCTATGATGCACTGATTAAAATGCTCGCCATCAGGCAAATGCAATTTAGAGTTTACTTCTTTCTATATTATTTTAAAAGACAAGAAACAGAAGTTCAGGTTAGTTTCCCTCCTGTGAACTATGTTCCTGTATAGTACTTGTGGAGGCATTGGCAAACTTATTAAAGAATTTTTAAAAAAAATCATCATGTAATCATCAAAGTAAAATCATCAAAAAAATCATCAAGTAATACAAAACTTCTGAGTGAATATATTTAAAAGTAAGCAATATGCCACTTAACCTGGAAAGACAAGATGTAGAAGTTATGATCAAGATATCTTTATATTAAATTGTAAATTATGTGTTAGTTATTTGTACAGTACAAGTCACGAACCCTTCTCAGTTTCTTCAAAATAATGGAGAGTTGTCATTAGCCCCTCCATGTTCTCCACAGCTTGTAATTTCTGGGACCCAGGAGCAAAAATGATATAATTTTAATAGGAATTCCAGTTTTAGTGAAAAGTGATTGAAATTCATAAAATTGGACATTAAAGCTAAACTTTTCCTTAGCTTCTTGACAAAGCTTTCCTCTGCATTTGCTTGCAAGTCCAAGTCCCAGAGAAATTCCTAAGCTGAGGAGAACTCTAAGACCATGTGTTTGTTCCACAATGGACACACTAATATCACCACTATAACTCTGGACTTTGGGAATTCTAATTTGATTCAACATTCTAGAGATGGCAAAATGATGTTTAATTTAATAATGCACATTTAATAGTGTACCATTTAATAATGGTGGGTTACTTGGTAGCAATGTGTTTCGCCACAACACATTCCCATAAAGAACCTGGATACTTGGCATCAAATCTGCTGGTCTGATGGTCCTTGGATGTTAAGTACACCAGCTTCGTAATTTTAATAGTTCAAAACATATTACAAAGACAAGAACAGTAGTGATTAACACCTTCTGCACGATAAGACTGGATTTGAAGACATTAAGAGGAAAAATTACAAGTTTTGATTTGGAAATATTCCTCTCTACAAGTAGATAAACCTGTGTCAGTATCCCTCTACATAATTTTTTCTGTCCCATACCTCTTGCTTGCTGGAACTGCTTGTGGTAAAAGTCCCTCCCTTGAGTAGACTGTCTGTGGAAATATACAATTCATTCAAGTTTTGTCCTAACTTTGGATTTTGACAGGTTTCTTTCTGACAGAAAACGTGGGCTTTCTGTCAGAAAGAAACCTGTGAAATTTGCCCATCTGATGGGCAAAATTACAAGGTCAGAGCCTGAGAAGAGCTCTTGGGTTCTAGAAAAGCACAGGAAGTACTGAGATGAGTTGGTAAGTCCAAAATCTCTATATCCACCATAGCATCCACAGGGATGGAAAAACGTGACTGCTTTGTTAACAGAAGGAAAATCACAAAATCAGCAGCAATAGTCCTGGTCCTACCGTAAAAAGGCAGCTCCATTTATACTCAACAGCAGATATTCAGAGCTTGCACCAGTCAGTAAAGACAGGAAGGTATTATGGCTTCCATAACCTGCTCTTCTACATCTGAATGTATAAAGCATAAACACATCTACACATATATACATGTATCGGTTTAGTCTCAAACATGTTTTACATACATGTGTCTACATATATATGTATGTGGAGAAATAAGATAGTGAGATAAATGAATCAGCTTTAAATGTCCGTGAAATACATTACTCACCCACAAACCAGTCGAAAATACTTGATATTCAGGCTTCATAGCTAACACAAATTGTTTTAACAAGTTTCCAAAAGTTGATCTATCCAGAAAATACTACTGGGTCAGTTATTCAATTCATGTTTTAAAAGCACTTTTCCCCTTTGCTCTTGTACTTTGAGAGCTTGTTACATATTTATTCAGTTGAAAAAGAATTAAAGGTATTTTGTTAAAGGTTTTACAAGTAAGAAAGTATGAAGTACGAAAACCGGAAAGATAAGGGGCTTTCTAAAAAAATAACTACTTGAATGATACTCCCATACAATTTCTAATCAACTAATGGGGTGAATAAATATTTTAACAGGTCTTTGATTTTCACAGTTGCCCCTGGACTTTCAGTGTATGATGAAAGATTAAATAGAACACGGAAGAAAGACAAAGCATTTTATAATTTTGCATCCAAACCCACACTAGAATTTTAAAACAGTAAAGTCTTAAAATTCTTTTAAGTGCTCAGATGATATTCTATTAACTTAAATTCATTTTAAATTAATAGAAAAATAAGGTTCCAGATTGCACATGAGGCAAAAATTCTTGAAAAGTTTTTTGTCTGCATTTTTTTTCAAATAAATCTCTGGACAGGGATTTATAGTTTTTTAATAAGTAAGCTTGAAGTTTCAGGTTAAGACAACGTTATCCAGTGTCTCTCATGTTGATTTTTAAATTTTAGATTCGGGATTGCAAACACTCTCCCATAAACAACTGGGATTAGAAACTCAGTTTTCACCTGACTATCCCTAATAAGTTTAAGTGAATCGGAAACTATAAATCAAAGATACAGTATTTCCCTAACACAAGTAAAAGAGTCACAGCCAAAATACAAAAGGGAAAAAAGAAGTCAAACTTTATCAGAGCTTAATGAGGTAAGGTACTAGTATCTCAGTGGGGAGGCAACTAAATTGGGTGATTACTCCAACATGTCACACTAAGGTCTGGCAATTAATGAAAGATGAATATTTAGATTAAATTTGTTAGTGATAGCTATAATGCTATATTTAGATCTTTGAATTATCTAAACAATTTCAAAGTGTACAAGTTATGTAAAATTAATTAGCACAATATTGTATTAAAACTTGTATTTCTTTTTTCAAGTAAGAAAAGTATGCGAAGCGCAGTTTGTAAATAACATCTTTAAGGAAAAGAGAAAATAACAGGAGAAGAAAGTCTGATATTGCTGCTGTTTTTTATGTGATTTCAGCTGCATTACTGGGTGACTGGAGTTATAGACTTAAGAACATGGTTAGGAAAGATAATGAATAAGCATATATGAGTACTGAAAACTGTAGTAAATAACCAACTTTTTAATTGAAAAATTGTAAGAAATTCTCGTCAAGAAACTGAGAAAAGCAAAGATCAGCAGAAAGAACAATAATTCATATACTGTCATGATAAAAACACAAAACAAAGATCTGACTATTCCTGTATAATGGCCATTGCAAACTACTTATCAGCACTGTATATGGGATGGATTATATTACATCACCTCTCAGATATTATTTAAAGTTTTCAGCAGTGAATACACCAGACAACCAAAGTCATAGAAGACTGAAAAAAAAACCCCAACCCAAATCCTCCTGGCATACTGGTTAGCATTAATACGAACTGATGTCTCCAAAATCTGCCAACATTAGATATTCAGAATTTGTCAAGTCCCCTGAACACCACTACTCTTCCTCTGATACTGAGCACTGTCACTGATAATCCCTATGCAACTGAATTTTAACTGTGTCCCCTCAAAATGAGCTCTAGCAAAAGCAGAAAAAGAAAACAGCAGAGGAGAACCAAACCAGAGTCTGAGAAAAAATTCTCCCATGAAAGATGACAATGGACTTTCCACGTAGCAGATAAGCACAACACAACCTCAGCCAGCAACCACATTACCTCTTCTTGATTTCCTTTCCTTGCCCAGTCGGATCTTGAAATGAAAATACAAGGCTTGTAACTAGACCCAAGTGGAAAGTGTGAAAGCTGTTCAGTTTATTGAGGGTGGTGGGTATTTCAGGAATGCCAGCTAAAGCACTGCCTGAACAGAGCATGCAAGACTCCGATCATCTTCACAGAATTTTCTAATCTTTTCATTCTGACACTTCCTGTTTCCTCCAGCCTACAGTCCCATTATATTACATGAATTCAGCAGAAGAAACCAGTTACCATCTCAGGGGGGAGCTTGCACTTTCATCTCTTGCACAATCTCACATTTGACATTTTGCACAGAGAGATATTTTCAACAGTGACTGAGGAAAAGTAAGCAAGAAAGTTACCACTGGTGTGAAGCAGAAGTAGGTTTCAACCCTCTTCAATGTTCTTGCTCTGCCAAGGAGCATCCACACAGATTCAGTGGGATGAAACTGTCTAAAGAAGATGGAGGAAGGCCAAAAAAATATCTGAAGCCATTAGAGAGGATAGAAAGATGCATTTGGGAAACAGTGAGGGTTTGAGATCAAAAAGATATTAAAAAGCCATACTATGATTGAAGGGCCTGGGTTTAGAAGGAAGACCAACCTACTCAGGAGAGCAGTTTGAGCTGCTGCTACAGCTGCCTGGGAAGGATTCAAGAGTTATAAAATGCACAGTCTTTTGCAGGCAGATATGAGCTTATTTTGCACGAACTGACCAGAAGCCATTCTGCTATGACAGCATCCCATCAAGCGCTTGGTAGTAAGCCTTGCTGCAAAGCAGTGTGTATTAGATCAGGCAACGTACCATTCTCACGTGGCCCCCAGTCCTCAGGCTGACCCAGAATGCAGGCTACAGTAAGCTCACATCAGTTTGCAAATGGGCGTGCACATACACTCACAAAAAAACAAAAAAAAAGAAGAAAGATTTCAAGACCAGTGTGCAATGAATCCATCAACTAAGAGGTAGGAAATACTCAAGTTTGCGGGATCAGGGATGAGCATCAGTCCCTCAGAAGCAGTCGAGAAAAATTAATAGGAAGATGGAGCTTATGGTGAGGGGAGATGAACATCGGACATGCTCATTCAGAGCCCCAAATTTGTAACAGACACTTCTTTCAGAGGCAGCTCTTTAACTGAGACACATTAAATATTGGAAATGTGGGACTTTTAACGCAGTAAAGGTCTTCATGTAACACCTTCTTTCACCTCCTGGTGATTATGGCAACATTTTTTTTTTGTAGTGGTTTGAATGCAATGCAACACAGTTATATCATAAACTCTTTTCAAAGTCAAAACAACTCAGGTACAAACCCTGGCTTCAGTCACACACCACAAGACAGACGGTATTCACATAATCATACCTGCATTGAAGCCCAACACTGCAACACTGCATTTAAGTCTGTATTTGCAATATGAAAGTTATTACCTTCTATCTTTCTTTCTCTTCTGATTGCATATAAACTGTCAATAATATTTATTGCTTTTTCCCTTAAACTTTTCAAATACAACTTTGGAAAGGGAGACATTTCATTTCATGAAACAGCACAAAGACAAAAAGGTGCTTGCTACAGAAACATAAAAACTACTGCTATTTTACCTTGCCTCCTAACAATTTTCTTTTTTATTTAGCTCTTTAATGTATATCTGCTTTGGATGCAGCTTACAACATAGACTGCATTACTGATACATACTATTCACTGTGTTATTTTCCATAATGTATGTAAAAATATTAACTAGTCTATTTTCATATCTCGGGAATAGATTACAGATTATTTTCTCCAATATACTTGGAGAAAAAAAAAATCTACGCTTCAAAGAACTTGCCTATTATCTTAAAATATTTCAAGAAAATAATATGCATTGGAATTCAGAAATTGCTGTGACTCAGTCCTTTAGTAAGATTTTGTCAGAACTGAAACTCCTCTTACTCATTCTACGTTCATTCTCACATCTACAGTGACTTTTAGGAATGGACAGATCAAATTGCACATATTTATATAAATGCACCTTTGCGTTGCATATACAAGTTTGGCATAGAAACATAAGCATAAATAGTTATCATAATTGTTATGGATCTATTTAAGTCTTTTGGTTGAAAAATGTTAAATTGGTTGGTCTCTTACTGAAATTATTTTCTCATCTTCAAGAGCATAAAAAAAAATCTGTATATTTATCATAACTCCAGCAATGGCATCTGAAACCTTTAAGACATGTTACTTTTTGTGAACATCTTCATTATGTTTTACGCTGAATGAATTGGACATAATTGTGAGAACATTTCAACTTAATTCAAGCAACTAGGGAAACAGGACAAATCTACAAGGGAGAAAATATATGTAATGTACGAGCTTGGATGAAAGCAGCTAAGAAAAGAAAAACAGAAAACCCCCAACAGGCCTTCTAAAGATTGTTTTTGAATAATCTGAAGCTTGTTTTCTAATTAATTTCCAACTTTAGGTTTACATCACTGAAAGTCATTGTCTTTGCTGACAGACAAACCAATTATTTAGCTTACACATGTAAGCTAAATAATTAAGTAATATGTACTCATTCATAAGAATGAGAAATACCAATTCAAACAAAAGCAAGATGCTTAAGGTAAAGCAAAGGTTTTGAAGAACTCACCTTAGGCACCCAGTGGCATTGCGCAGCACCTGTGATGAATGGAGTTGTATTTTATGATCATCCTGGAGTGGAGAGTTTTCCCATCCAGAGTGAGGGATGATCACCGCATTGGTCAACACTGCAAGGGCATCCTGGATGATTGGCATTTTCAGTGCATCACAGGAGGATAGATTCCAGAGAACTCCTACAAAAAGTAAAATGACTAGTAATTACTACTTCTCCAAAACAAATTTGAATGTTTTTTGTTTAAAAAACCCCAATCCAATCCAAACCAATGTATTTCATAGCATTGGTGTGCTTAATTTAGCTATTTCTGGCAAGAATAAAAGAGACTACACCGTAGATGGGGCTGAATGACACTTGCACACTTTTGCAGTGGGAATACATCTTTGAATACAAAACACGTAGTCACAGCAACACTGGAAATTTCTCAGAGCTCTGCCTAAAAGCTGAGCAGCTGGTTATGATCTAGGTGTATGCAGGCTGTGAAGCAAACATGGAAGGAAGGAGTATTACAAGGAATTTTTTAGGGCTTGGTCTTCACATATCTTCCCCAGTAGCAGAAAACAGGTTCTGATTTACACTAAAACTTTCACTGTTGATGGTTATACATTGAGAGAACAAAACCTCAGCCCTGTGATCTTCACTGTAAAGGAAGTAACTGTCTAGGCTAGTTGGTATTACAAGCAAAAAGATTTCCTCCACAACCTGATACAGCAGTATTATACCAAACCTCAGCAAATACTTTTATATATTGTAAATATCTAACTATACAAAGTTACAGAATACTGTAATTTTTACATGAAAACAGCAAGCTTCATGGTGCAACCAACAAGGAGATGTACTGGAGTTTAAAGAAGTCAAAATCCCTTCTGTTGCAACTCGTAATGTGCCAAAGAAACAGAAAAGAAATCAAGAGCCAAAGTTTTCTAACCACATCTGCAAAGATCGAGGTCACTGCAATTGTGCCACACAAAAAGCAGGTGAGAAATTGTTAGGAGCGAAAGACACCCTGCTTCCCATTCCCATATTTATACATTTGTGTATTTGCTGAAAAAGCACATGTGACTTTTGTGCTGTGCCAAGATCCTGCTGCTGCTGGGCAGCTCTTAGTGCTGGGGGAAGCCGGAGGACAATTTGCTGTTCTGAAGAACCAGTGGTCTTTATTTTAGCCCAGCACCCTCCCAGGAGCAGCTGGAAGAGCAAACCTGCCTCATCATGCTCCTCCCATTGCCAACACATATCCTCTTCTCTAGAATCCAATCCTACCTCTTCCTGCTCTCCTTCCCGAAGGACAGTAGCCTGGCCCCGCATCTGACCTTGACTGGTAAAACTGAGTTTTGATTTTATGTCTATCACAGTTTTCAACCAAAAGAGAAAAATTATTACCACCATCATTGTATATAGGAGGTTACAAATATGAACACTAAGAAAAATCCAAGTGAGTGGTGTGGGAGGAAAATGCTGAAGGAAGGCCTTAGGAACACAGACTCAGACATTTATAAATATAAGCAGCAAGAACACTACTTGCTCAAGGCTTTCCTTAGCATTCTGTGCTTTGACAGAGCAGTGTAATTAAGAGGAATCAACCTACATTTGGGTTTCCCTTTAAAATTAATTACCTCTATGGGGAGACTGTTTCAGTTATACAATTTCACGTTTAAATTATTTTATATGGAACTGTCTGCAAAGGCAGTTACACAGTTTAACATAAAATTTACATCAGTATACTAGTAAAAAGCCCCCATTAAAATAATTTGCATGAGGCAGGTAGACTTTAGCTACAGAGCAAAAAAAAAAGCAGAAATAAGAGTAATGTTCATTTTAATAATGTTCATTTTTTTTCATTTAAGAATTGCCACTTTAAAGGGAAAAGATTCTTTGTTTGAATTCTGCTCTGAATGTCCTTATGAAAAGGAATTCCATATTTAAAGGAATAAAGACCTTCATAAGGATATTTATACTTTCTTTTCTATGACCTGTTCTTGGCAAGCTTTAATGTCACATTTACTATTCTTGAAATACCTAGCATTTTGCTGGGTTTTGCCAGTAAAAACAACGTGGTTGCCTTTTTTTTTTTTTTCCATTTATCTAGACAGGTGTAAATGATGTGTACAGTATAAAAGCAGAGAATCAGAATGCAAATCTCTCCCCCTTTAAGGCTCAATTTAGTTCTTATGCAAGACAGTGTGTTATAATTTTGTGAAGAAGTCCTATTTCAAAAGTGAAGTAGAAGAGAGTATTTTGATGGCAACAAAACAATACTCTGGGCTTCAAGAACTAGTCATGAACTGGAAAAGCAGAAAAGAATACAAAAGAAGCAAACATAAGAGCCCTGTCTAGCAAAATGCTTAAAAACGTGTATGTTGACACTACTTTCTACTCACTTCAGGTTCTTGCTAATTTAAATTAAACTCACATAAACATTGTGGTATTCAGCAATAGTTGAGCCTAGAAATATTCTTTAAGTCCTCTTTCTCTCTGATTTCTCTAACTGGAAAATTAAACCTTCACAGTAAGAGGATGATGGAATCACCAGGCTAACATAGCTATTACACTTTCTCCTAAAAAGATTTTAAGTCAAGGCAGAAGCAACCAAAATTTAAGTCAAGGCAGAAGCACTGCCCAGTAAGCCTGATGCTTTCTTCAGAGATTTTGCTCCTCACAGTTTTAAGGAGTCAGATAATCTTCTTCCACCCAAGAACAATAAGT
The DNA here is from genome assembly GCA_013397725.1 of Rhagologus leucostigma. Classification (NCBI taxonomy): domain Eukaryota; kingdom Metazoa; phylum Chordata; class Aves; order Passeriformes; genus Rhagologus; species Rhagologus leucostigma. The sequence goes on along the minus strand of VZTD01002082.1, from coordinate 593,978 downwards.
TTTATCTACCAACCACATGAACAAAAAATTTTCTACTGACAAGTTCAAATTTATTCTCACAAGCAGTGCAGTCTGCTTGCTATGTGCCGAGGTTGGCACTCTACACGCCTACGTCTAACCTTCTTAATTAAGGCTTTGCAATTATGAAAGGGCATTGGCAATTCACTTCTCATTGTTTTTGCTGAGGATGACCTGCAGCTAGATTTATGTGGGGTCTGAGAAGATGATCCATTGCCTTGACTTTGCAGGGGAGAAAGACAATAAAATAAATCCTTTACCTGACACACCTTCCATTACGGAGCTATGTTTTCACCACATGATTCTGAACATATTTTCCACACTTGTATTCACGACATGCCCTTTAGGGCTCCTGTAAGAAGCTGGTTACTGAGGCCATGTGACACCTTACTCTGAAAGTCCTGACTGAACTGGGTTTCCGAGCACAACAAAAAAGTCTGCAATAGCCTCAGAGGTGCCTTGACTGCCCCCTGAAGAATTTGCATTGTCATCACTGCCCAAAGGAACGTAAGAGCCTGGACTCACTAGTGACTGATGATAAAAAGGGGGATCCACCCAACAACACAACAGTTGAACTCAACAGTTTACCATCCGTAGACTGACTCTTGTGAGAAGTATGAAAAAAGCTGTGAGGTATTCAGATTAAGCATTTTGTGTCCCATTTTCAGATCACTTTTGGTTGTATTGAAAGACTTGTAGAAAGACAAAAATAGCTACACCAGACAGAACAAGTAATTTTGCAGGTTGAGGTTTTTGACCCTTACGTATAATAAATGGAGATATAGTAAAAAAGTATCTTGCAAACTCATTTTAAGTTTAAAACTGAGGAGAAACTGGTATTGAAAATATTCAGTTGATTCCAGTTAGAAGATGGATTTTGGGTCTGAGTATCAGTCTAGCAGACATCAGATGAAGGATTCTTAGAGGAGTCTACAGGATTGCTCACTCTGGAGACCTTACTGCATCAAGTTCCATCTTCTGGAGCAGCTTATCAGAGGACATGCTACTGCTATGGTCAACAGGTTGCTCAATTTAATGGAGCAGTCTGAGCCAAAACCCCACAATCTCTGAATCAGGCTGGAGCTCAAACTCGTGCTGATTAAACACTTCAATGCATTTTTGTGCTGCTGTTTTAGTTAGAACTGGTTTATGTATACCTGTAGTCAGATATAACTCAAGACCTGATAAGCCACATGCTACCCATAATCCATTCACAGTTAAGAAAATGGAGATCATATGCATCTATGCAAAAAATACCATCATAGCAAGAGAACATGTGCAAAACTGTGCAAGTCTAACCAACTATTTAGTTCATGATTTAATGCTACCTCAAATTTTGACTTTTATATATATATATAAACAAAGCTCTTAGAACAACTTACACTACAAATATAAATGGAAATCAAAAACTGAAAAAGTCATCTTTTCCAAAAAGCATTGGCCCTGCCACACTGCCACTGTGTTTTGGAGTTTTTTGTGGTGCAAAAGATGTATTTTCCTGAATAAATTATATGGTAAGAACATTGTAAGTAAACAAATACTATTAGGACAACCAGGACTTTGATTCTTCTCAATACAGGCTGTTTAAGTCAACCTTCAATTATATTAAGATTTTGCTTATTTCATATTCTCTGTAAAAATAAAAATCCAAAAGTATTCCAATGAATCCAGGCTTTCCTTTTTCATCATAATTTAATAGCTTGGTCATGGAGTGATGCAGAAAACCATTTGATAGTGCTGAGAGACTGCATCTCAGAAAGAGCGACCCAAGCATTGGCAAGCATGTTTGTTTATACGCTGAAGGCACAGAAATACCACAGGGAGTTTCCCTCATGAACATGACAATTAAGATTGAAATCTGAGTGCTAAATACCCTGCACAGAAGCCAAGCACAAGGGATCTTTTGCTGGAGTCCTTAGGAAAAGCATCTTCTACCGCGATCTTCCAACTGCTAGAAAAGTCATTTGCTGGCTGCCGCTCCGAGCCCCCGCTGTAATTGCAAGGCTGCTCTGCAGAGCTGGATGCGCTCCCTGGCAGCAGATGTGGGCTCCCGATAGACTACAGCAGTTCTGCTGCAGAGATGCTGACTATCAACCACAACATTTCTTAATACAAAGTCCAATAAGACTTCACAACCAACTCAGCTGTCAAGGTGAGGAACTGGCTCAGTAACAGACTTTCCTTAGGGAAGAAAAAGTGGCTGATTTGAATTCTGGCACCTGAACAACACACAGCTCAGAAGGAATCTCTTTGAAAACACACTGTGAAAGTAAGTTTAAAATTGGCATAACAGACGAGAAACTTTCACCAATTCTCCTGAAATTTTTTTTTAACTGGTTTGTGAACGAATACCTATGCATACATTGGTGTAATTCACTTACTTACATACACAGAGGTGGTTTGCTATCTGCGTATAAGCTGATGTAGGAAAAGTCCTCAATGAGAAAGACTGAGCTTCAGTAAAAGCCATAAGCAGGCAGGAGCTTAAGGAATGCTAAGCAAACCTGCAGCAATATTTTTTTCCCCCTTTCAGCCACTCCCAGCCTTACAAAAGAAAAGCTTCCACAGAGGAGAAGGATTATTATGGTATGGTTTTTTTGTTTAATTACAAAAAATACAGCTTAATCTTGACTACATAAAAGTACAAGACTATATATAGTATAAAAAATATGAACATTTCCTCATTTCCTAGCAGTTATTAACTTTCATGTTAAACAGTAGAGGAATTACTAGAGGATTTGACTAAGGTTACTGTGGAAAGATCAGTGGTTCCTGCTTAACTTGCTTTCCCAGCTGATGAAATTAAATGGGTCCCGTAAAACACAGAAGCCAAACCAAAAGCAATTCATTCTAAGTGACAGAAACACAGAAAAAAATAAATCAACTGCTTTCAAAAAAGTTTTATACTAACACATGACTAACGGCAATGCCATTCTAAATTAAGTATTTTATTAGAAAACATGGGGATCTAACAAGGATGGGTATATATGAATGGCAAGATTTCTTTTTCAGTGCTTACACATGTATTATATTGAATAATTTTTCTAGCACCCAAAATAAAAACGTATGTTTGATAACAGACCCTAATATAGAGAATAAAAATGTTATACTTAAAGCTGAACATTAGGTTACAGCTCTAAATACAAAATTCCTTTCTAAAAAGAACCAGTTAGAAAGTTAGTTCTAGCTATAAAATTGCATCTATGTACAAAATGAAAGGCTCAGTGTTTACTTGCTAAAAAAGAAAAAAAAAAGGAAACATTTACTAGCCACACTGTTATCTACGAAAAAGACAGCACTGTAAATAACATTATTTGGGACAGAAGAAGGGAAGTTGGCCTTTTAACCTAAAAACAACAAATTTAAAAAAATTAGTGGGCATAGTGAAAACAGTAATTTAATCATAGAATGAACATGTTTCACCATACCCTCAAACTTTTCATTTTTTAAACAAAAAAGTGAAATATTCAGATCCGTTTCTAAACAAAAAACTATCTTCAAAATAAAATTTAAGTCTTTTGTGTGGCAAATCTCAAACATTTCAAACTACAAAGCGGTTTTAAACTGCAAGCGTTTTAATACTCCATCATTCAGGCAGGCCCATCAAAATTATATGCCCAGCTGAATTTTTCCAAAGGATTACTACTTGCTGAAAAAGTTCAGTGCAGCACTTATGTCAAGCCATATGCCACAACAGATGTCCTCTCTTTATCACTCCTTATTTATCAGATTACCTTGTTTGATATTTCCTCTTAAACTTAAAATTTGACCAAATGTAAAAAAAAAAAAAGAAAATAATTTATGCAGTATATTAACAAGCAAATTATGAATTCAGTTTCCATGAATCAAAACATGGGCAAAACTTGAATGAATTTTCCATAGAAGATGCATCTCACGGACTGTACAAGGGAAAAACAGTTACTTCCCATTTAGAGAGAAAAGGAGAGGAACAAGAGACCACCTGGGGTTTTGTGCTGGTACTGAGGGTGGTAAATGCAGGACACGTGAAAGTGAATTTGCCTGGGAAATAGGCAGAAGGAAGCAGGCTGTGATGGGAAAACCGATGAAACCATCACCAAGCAGACCCCTAAGAGAGAGGAGAGCAACTCTCCTACCAGGAGCATTGCACTGTTGCCAGCCAGGACCTCAGTGCCCAGTGACTTGTTCTGCCTCTCCCACATTCACCTCCAGGGAAACAGGCACTGCAAACCTGAGGAAGGTTTTGTATTGCTGTTTAACAGTACATTCCCTTTTACCTTCAGAAATTCTTTGGATCTAACACCTTACACGGTAGATCAGTACCCCAGCCTGTTGCTAAGAAAGCAGGGCATAAGATTTGAGAAAATATCTGTTTTAACACATCTCCTTATTTAACTGGGAGCAGCAGGGAGTGAAGAGGTTAATCTGATGATTCAGAAAAAGTTGAGAATAACTCTTCAGGAAGACAACAGGTTCTATCAGTGGGTTTTCCCATTTTCAGAGCCAAGATAGTGACAGCATATTGAGAAGGGGGGCAAAGATAATTAGACAGTAAATTGTAATAGATATGGAATAAAATAATCCAGTTGAACTGTCAACATTGTTTGCCTAAGCATTATTTGATAAGACAGCATTATTTCTGAAGAAAAATTACACAATTTATTAAATCACTTTTATATTTGCTGGCACATAGGAACTATAAATAGGATGTGTTTTGAATGACACTGGAATTTCTTGAAGATGTCACAGCCTATAGGTTGGAAATCAGTTTCCCAACACCATATGAGTGTAAGCTGTACAACCTTTTACCTTCCTGCTTTGCAAGAAAAATGACTACAAAGATTTGGTGTTTTGGTTAAGCGGTTCCACACTGGGTTCATATGAAGAGTTTAAAAAATGCCAACTAATTCCTGCTCTGAATTTGTTTGAAAATCACTTCCATATTTCTAGAAATGATGGCAATATTTTCTGTAGGTGATGCTAAAATTTAAAATTTAAACTCTGCCACACAGTAGAATCATACTGTAAAGTACAACACACAGCTGTGCCTTGCCATAGCACATCCACTGACTATGAAACGTCAGTTTATTAGTCTGGAGAAGTACAAATAGCACAAAATACAAATCTGAAGTATTTTATGAAAATTATGATGATGCAATAGTGATTTTTGGAGATGCTCTGTAAAACCTTAAAGTAACTGATGACTGGGGTGGAAAACCAGAGTAGCCATGCAGCCCACTAACCCTGCCACAGGGTTTGTACTACCTTGGTGGAGTTGTTTGAAGTTGTATTGGGGCACTTCGACCTTCAGTGAGATTAACTTGAGCAGCTGCTTCTGCAGACCAGGTGCCTTCATTTGCTTTTGCTTAGCTTTGGTAATGGTCTGGATTAAGCCCAGTTTTGTCAAGGTAGCAGTAACAAGGAGTTTTTCTGAGTTATCAAACCCTTGGTTTCCTTTCCCCTCCTCCATGAGATTTTTGATGTAACAGCACGAAATTATAAACTAGCCTGTGCAAAGTTTTGGCTGTGAGATGAAACACATTGTTTTAACATCAATCTGAGACTTGCAGGGGATTTGACGGAATTTGGCATTTTTTTTTTAAATTCTCAATGGTTCACAACACTCAGGGCAGAGGTTGAAGAATATCTTGCTTAAAAGTATCTCAAGCAAAAGGAGGGAGTCAAATTATTATGCAACCTTTGGGAACTGAAAAGGCTCTTGTACTTGAAGAAAGAAATATTGAAGAAACTAGAACGTGTAGTTTCATTATTCAGCCACTGGCTTCAATCCAGAGTAAATAGATAGGAATTTTCATTACACAAATAACCTTGTTAATGTTGAAAACAACTTTTATTTAAAACACCTAATTAGAAGTAAATTACTCCATAAGATTTAATCAACTTTTAAAATTGATTGTGGTAGGATATTGTACTTGCAATTACATCTATTTAACGAAGAAGTAGGAAAGGTTTATTAGATCTAATACCCTTTAAATCTCCATTCTGAATAAAAAGCATTTAAAACACACAAGCAAACTTTGGTGCCCAGGTGAGTAGATTTGAAATTTGTTAACCTTATCCTAAATCTGTTGATAGAAAAATAATTCAAGTCTGCAAGTCACCTGCCTCTGTGCTTGGTAGAGTTCCTCAAAACATTTTTTGCTTATGTGCAGAGCAGACACTAAGCAAGAAATGAATGAACCTATTTTCCTGCCAAAATCAAAACCATCACTTCTGAAAGCAGTGTTCTGTGCTAGCAGTTATCTATCTCCATGCTTAACCTTTCTAGTTTCCTTGACTTGACAGGACATAGTGATCAGATCCTGGAGGCGGAGGGGAAGCTAACTTGCAGAGCTGCATCTTAAGAGGCACTTGTGTACCTTCTGCATTTATCCCACATCTCCATTTTGTTTTACTACGTAGAGTTACGGCCCCCAAAGGATACTTGGGAGTCTTATTCTCTTAGCTAAGCATATACTGAAAGTTATGTCAACCTTGTAGCACCAGTCTTAGCATGGTTACGCTATCATGACAATTTAAACACACATATACGGCTTTTCATGTCATCTGTTTGAAAAGTTTGTGATGGGAAGGATACGTATCTGAACCTAAAACATGTATCTTTATAATCTGATTTTCAGTTTGTGTAATGCTGAAATAGTCTCTCTGGTTCCAAGAGCAAGCCACTTTGTACATCTATCTTCCTACCCATCTTTTTACATCATATATCAAGGAGTGATAATTAATTAGGCCTTTCACTGGTCAAGCTTCCTTATACTTGCATTGCCCCATTACTAAACTTGCATACAATTAAGAAATGGGATACTTAATACGAGCAATACTGGAGCAACACCTAATATAAATCTGCAAAGGAAAAGGGATATAATAGAGATTTTAGGAACTACATCAAGGTGAAATACTGTAAGAATGCAACTCATGGAAGAGTTTGGTTCTTCTTTACTTAAGGCTGTGGAAAAGTCATCTCAGAATAGGACAAAAGAGCCTTTACTCACTTTCAAATCAAATTTCCAGAGAGCAATAAGGTTACAAATAGGTGCCACCTCCAAATGAATGTTTATATCACAATAGAATTTCACATCTGTTTTTACACACTCCAGTAACTAAGGGAATGTCAAGGGCACTTTTGCAGAAAATGATTAAATTATTAAATTAAACTGCTTCAAGATCCTAAATACTAAACAGTCAACCCTTTGCCATAATATTATTAAATAAGATTTACTATACAAAAAAATCACAAGTGTAATACCTTACAAAGTCCAATTAGAAAATAACATTACAAATAGGAAACAATTGCAGGCATGTGATTTTGACTTTGGGAACCCCCAAAAGAAGAACTGCAATTGAACTAGGAAGTTGAAAATTCTAAATAATTGGCCAGAATTACCTATTAAAAAAAAAGAAATCAAATTAAATCTTCCACTGAAGTGAGCCAAAAGGTCCATTTAAATAGAATACTCTCTTAAACATGCTTTACATATCACTGCAGGCTCACTAACTTGCAACTGCACAGATTAGCAAAGACAGATACAAGGCTCAAAGGGGCCTTCTGGAGTATCTTGACCAATCTGCCAGTAATTTACGCACATGCTAAGAAGCAGCATACAATCAAAAGGAAGTTTCACCCGCAGTGGTTAACTCAAACCAGACAGATCTAAGGTGGACAACATGTAATTGCCTTCAGTGACACTGAGAGATTATCAGTAAGGTTATAAACCCCTCATTATAAACATACGGCATCTACTAAAACTGAAACAGGACTACATAATAATGTTGCATAACATGGGGTGACAACAGAGGACTAACCAAGCCAAAACACAAACTGGCCACAGCTGAAATTAAAGACAACACTAATGAATACTGGAATCCAAAGTCTGGGAAGTAAATGAAATTTTCTTCCTGTCCAACTTGACTGTGGGCCAAAGACACTTGGAGAACTAGTGCTTCTTTGAAAGAAACATTTTGTACACAACATCTTGTAATGTTTCGCACGAATGGAATATATGCCTTTTGATTCAGTGAATAAAAATGTGAATGAAATACAGAGTCAATATCTACCTATCTATATATATAGTATACATGTATAGTGTTAGATAGTTTCTGCTTTTTAATTTTTTTTATGTGCTAATTTTTGTAGTTTATATATTTTCAGTAGACAATACTTACATCTGTGACACTTTATTGTCAACCAAAATAAGCAGGAGGTTGCTAGCACAAGAAAAAACAGTTTCTCCTGACATTATTTATAGCTGCAGCTCTTTATCATCATGTACTTTTCTAAAAGTGGATTATCCACTTTTACCTTTCAATCAGAAATGGTATTTACAGTTTGTAAAAAGGTGATGCAGTAATACAAGGGCCTTCTTTAAAAGGAGTTTTTTCTAATTCAGCTACCTTATTGTTCATAGGCAGAAACTATGTTTCCAGTTGTGACGGATCTTGTTTGCCAAAAATGAGAAGAAGAGCAGTTTAAGCCATTTTATCTGAGACAGGTACCCAGTTATTCAATTGAGCTGATGGAAGAAGAAGCAAGCATAGGTTGAATCACAGCATCATAGAATGGCCTGGGTTGGAAAGGATCTAGCAACAGCTGCTTGACCTCACCTGCTGTACAAGGCATCCATGGGATTCCTCTGTTATCCTTGCTAAAACATCAGATTTTTCCATATAATTTTTTCCCTGACAGTAAAACAAACAGAAAAAATGATAAAATTGAATTTTGTGGAAGGGTTCATAATTAACTTGGTAAAGGCAAGAGAATCAGAAATCAGTTACTCATTGTCATTATTACTAAGTGAAAACATTTCTTTCCACCATCTGCAAGATCTGTGCTAATTTTGTAGTGTGTTCTTCTCTATTTATATTTATTACAAAAGTGTTAACATTTAATTATTTTAAAATAGAAAGCTTTTATTTTTTCCCATTTAACAGGTGCTACTGTGGAAACCGGCAGCACAGTGCTGGGGTAAAAAGATGGCTAAATTAGGTATGGTGCATTCAGCTTACACCTATTTCTTTTCATTTATAGACTTACATGAAACAAGGTATTGTGATTCAGGTTCTCCTTGAGTCTCTGGAAATTACTGGAGGCTGTAGGCCATGCCAACATCTCTATTTCTATCAGAGTATTTCACTTTTGCACAGATGTATATATTCATGGGTATACCTAGTTTTATCCATGTTCGTCTAGTAAAAAAATTGTAACTGTGGAAGTGTTTCTGTAAGAATAATCTTTCCATATGTTAGGAAGTATTTCCTGCGCATTAGCACCATTTAATTTCATAACAGCCAGGCAGCACACTTCCCTCAGAGCTTCTTCATGGGAGCCTGCACTGAAACCATTTCCTTGACATGAGAGAGCCTTGAAGCTCTAACACTTTGCTATAAGGTTGTTAGTGCAATCCAATAATCTGAGCATGGTAAGGTTTTCCAGTATTAGCCCCAGACCTCTGCTGCTGAGGAGAAGGACAATATAAAGAAAAAGTGAAAAAGCTCTGTTTTGGAGAGATTATGGCAGAAAGAAATCTCTGGAAAAGAGGACAAGCCACAAATGGTGCCAAAGGCAATCCTGACAATCAAGGAGCTACTGGGTTAGAAAGCTGGTGTGCAGGTTTAAATTCCCTTCCAAAACCAGTCTTGAGATTGCCAGAAATTGAAGTTATAATCTGCTTAGAGAAGAGCAAGAAGAAGGAAGAAAATGTGCATGTTTGAGGAAGAAACTAATATCAGAACTTTCGCTCTGCTGGGCAAGTTCTTCACGGTACTTGGGGCAGGCAATGTATGCTTCACTACTGCCAGACAAATTGAGCTGCTAAACAACCTCTCCAGGCCATATTTCTTCCCTTGCAGCTGGGTGCCTACTCGGAGTGATTCACACCTTCATCTTGCCAGATTTCTGGACAGGTCATTTACACTCGATAGGCTCAGTTCCCCATCTGTACAACAGAGATAACGAACCTTCCCCACCTTAGAGAAGGGCTCTGAGGACAAATATGGACGACTACTTAGGGGCAGCGATGTCAGAGCCTGTATGAACTCCTAAGCAGGAGCTTTGTGTCCTCTCTGAAAGTAACAAACAAGAGCAGCTTTTATATAGACAGGATGCACAATGAACACGAGATGGAAAGGCTCAAGGTATTATGTTTACTCCCAAAACAGACATTCGTTATTATTTTCTCTGCATCTCCTCCAGGCTCCTACTGAAATAATTACCTTCCTGCCACCTCAGCTCAGGAAGGCTGATGGAAAGCATGAGGAACTTTTTATTTTTCCTTGTGCCTGCCACCAAGTCAAATCTTTTCATTACTGAGGGAGCTGATGCAGGAGCTACTTTTCCTTCCCCAGGAAGAACAGAAAGAAGGAATTCAGCTGGGGTTGCTGTCACACTACAAGACTTTACCAAAACAAAGCAAAGGAGAACTGATTCAGATGCATGACTTTAGCCTGCTTTCTAAAAGACGCAAGATCAGAGCCGCGGCTATGAGCCTTGCTTTGGAAGGAAGCTTTGCAGAACACTACCACAAACACGTTTGCATTTTGAAAGCAAGGGCCAGTGATCTGCATTCTGAAAGGCACAAAACATGGCCAGGGCAAGCAGTGGCCTTCTGGGATGTACTGGCTATTAAAAACAAACAAAAAAATCCCAATACAAAAACAGGCTCAGGAATAAAATCTTGAAATACCACTGACTTTTATTCAATTCCTCAGGGTCACCATCTTGGTCTTCTCCCCTTTCATACATGTCCAGCACTCCTGATGTTCACTGTCCCTGGGCGCTGCATCTACCTGTACAAAGGCAGGTACTGCCTACCACTGATGGTCAGTACCTACTCCTCTTGTAATAGCACTTTGAGGGCATACTAGAAAACAAACATCCTTTCTTTCCATGGGAATTTGGGAAAATTTAACAGCATACTGTGCAATGGAACCAACGTAAACTGTAGCCCAGTATATTTTCTTTAAATGACCTAATGACATTACGTGTTCCATCTACAGATGGTATGGGAAGTGCCACGGTGACTGCTGAGGTTTATTAGCAATTTGCCACTTACTACTCAGAAAAAATAGGCAGAATGTTCCCTGGAGCCAGGATACTGACAACATAACCAAGAGACAAACAAGCATGTTGAATCTGAAGCAGTGGTTACACTCTATTAGATCTGTCAGTAATTCTGTCACTCTACAGGAGGCATGATCCGAGCTCATGTAACCTGTATCTCTGCCCCATTAATCCTGACTAACGAGTAGGAGGTGATAAGTGTTGTAACTAAGAAACAAAATTAAATATAAAAAATCTACATTTAATAAACACCATGTAGTTTATTCAGATACCCTCAAGGAAGGAACCTGGACCCAACCAAAGGATGATAGTCTTATCAATTGTATCCTAAATGAGGCCTGATGTACAAGGGTAAGTAATGTCTGCAAAAACATAGATGATAACGTGTACTCTGATGATTCTGTGACAGAAATGAGAAATTTTCTTACATGTTTAGTAGGAAAATCATAATGAAACTACTAGCATTGAAAACAGGATAATGAAAATATTTTTGATTTGCAGCATTAATCACCAACTGATATTAGCAATCAAATAGAATGAAATCGCAAAGCAAAAAATAAAACCAAAAACCTCTATCTTGCTTCTGTTTTACATATTAAATATGATAGCTTAAGGGCAAGGTGAAAAAAAACCTCCAAACATTTCAGATCAGTCCTGTTTGGCAGCATTCCTGTATTCCCGAACACCACCCCCCTCCCCTCCTCTCTTGAATCTCATAAGGGAAAAATCTTAAAAACACACAATCTTAAAAAAGACCAGATCCTACTATACCAAAAAAAGAAATAAACTACCACTACCTGCATGCTCTGTGTAAAACACATCACATAGCATGCTATCAAATTTCGGACAAAACGCTTCAGAAGATGACGTCCACCTCTCCAACAGTTTGCCATTTTCCTATCAGAACCCTGGGAAAGACAGAAAACCCCTGAACAAAACCTCCCTCTCACTACATCACTACATAGGATATAAAAGCAACGAGTAACAGTTTCTAAGTAAATTCAGTAAAATATGACTTCTGCCTGGCCAGCCTTACACCAGACAGGAGGAAGAGCAGAGGATTCCCACCACAACATATCCACGTGTGGAGCACATCTCCCGCAAGAGCACTTATGGCTAACCACGAACAAAATGAAACAGTAATCACAAGCATAAACCATACCTGCATCTGTAAACTGCATGATATTGAAAGCCATTCATACATTACAGAAATCCAAATGGCTTGAAAGCTTTTTGTTATGGCAAATAAGATGGTAATGAAATAGTTACTGATGGAGCAAGTGGCATGGGGCAGAGAACTGCACTGGCAAGACCGACAGAGAGTTCGAACAAAAAATATTGTAAGATTCAAACCTGTGACCAGTTCTCTGATTTCCAAATCTGTAGTCTTGCGGAGTAACCGTACTAATGCTGGGATACCACCACAGTTTTTCAGAGCAATTTTGTTGTCATCATTTGCCTTCCCATATACCAAGTTTCTCAAAGCTCCACAGGCACTACGGTGGACTTCTGTCATCCGATGGTCCAATAGGTCAACTAGTAATTGTATTCCGCCTTGTCTTCTTATCTGAAACAGGCCAAAGTGATAATCATAGTTAGGGAATGAACACCAGTATTAATAAATGCTGTCCCATGTAATTAAGCTGTGTTTTATGCAGGCTGCAGGCCAGCAAAGGTGTGCTGGTAGCACCACAAAGCTGCTACATTACATTGCTTTGATTCCTTGTATTATTTTTTTCAGTGGCAACATAACTGTACAATGACAAACCAGAACCTCTGCAAAAGCAGCCAAAGTTAGTCAACAGTGTTGCCTCATCAAGGTTTCTCATGGTTCATCAAGGTTTGCCTTGGCAAGAGTTTCTCCTGCGCTGGAGAAACATCATCTCCTTCAGAGTGTAACATATCACAAGCTAGAAAAAAAACCCACAAGGCTACAGCAAACAAAAAAAAGCACTTAATGTAATAAAGTTTTTAGGAGTCCTGCCTTTACATTTAATTACTGGGAATGGGAACAGCTACTGTAGTCTTAGTAAGGATAAGTAAGGTTATATCAACCAATTTGGGATAAGCAAAGATGAAAGGAAAAGAAGAAAGTCACCAGAAACATAAAGACAAGGATGATAAATAAATTGTGGAAAGCTTGTTCTAACAAGATTGAGGGAGACCCTTAAGTGATGCAGGAACAGAAGACTTATGCATACCCAAGGTGGCCTACGAAATAAATTCCTAATGTGATATCTTATATAAAACATCATTCTAAAAAAAGCACAAAAATGTTTGAGACAAATGATCAAGAAGGTCAGGAATACCAAATACAATTTATTATGAAATCCATTTCAAACAAATACATCTTTATTGTTCTGTAGCACTATTTGTTCCTCAAAGAGTAATCAGTCTTGGATCTAATTTTAAGAAACCACACAGATTCATAACTAATATCCGAAGTGTACGATGCTTTAGCTTCAAGCAAGTTATACAGACATCTCTGAAAAAGTCAAGAAGTTTTCCCATATGTGTAGCTGGCTAAGGCCCAAAACAAGCCAGGCACTTCAGCTGGCCATGTTACATTTAAGACAACAAAAAATCTGAAATATTTGTGAAGCAGTTTTTGCATGGGCATGTGCTCTTGGGGTTCTGCAGGGCGAAGTCTTGGAAGACATAGACAGTTAAACAGTGAAACAGAAACCTTAAACAAAGTACAATGAAATCTACTAGGAATTCAAGCTTCAGCTACGAACTTAAAAATCTTCATGTACAACCAGTGTATGGCATTTCATGGATCTAAGCTTAAACAAGTAGAAGTGCTGGGCCCTGTGTTACTGTCACAACAAGCCCATGCAATGCTACAGGCTTGGGGAAGAGTGGTTGGAAAGATGGCTCTTGGAAAAGGAACTGTCTACAGCTGGCTGAACATGAGCCAGTGTGTGCCCAGGTGGCAAAGAAGGCCAGTGGTATCCTGGCCTGTATCAGCAATAATGTAGCCAGCAGGACCAGGGCAGTGATTGTCCCCCTGTACCTGGCACTGGTGTGGCCACACCTCAAATCCTGTGTTCAGTTCTGGGCTCCTCACTGCAAGACAGACATTGAGGTGCTGGAGTGAGTCCAGAGGAGGGCAGTGGAGATGGTGAAGGGTCTGGAGCACAAGTCCCATGAGGAGCAGCTGAGGGAGTGGGATTATTTAGCCTGGAGAAAAGGGGGCTCAGGGGGGGCCTTATTGCTCTCTACACCTGACAGGAGGTTGTAGCCAGGTGGGGGTTGGTCTCTTCTCCCAAGTACCAAGTGACAGGACAAGAGGAAATGGCCTCATGTTATGTCAGGGGAGATTTGGGTTGGATATTACGAAAAAATTCTTCACTGACAAGGTTATCAAGCACTGGAACACGTTGCCCAGGGAATTGGTGGAGTCATCATCCCTGAAGAAATTTAAAGATGTGCAGATGTGGCACTTAATGGTGGACTTTGCAGTGCTGAGTTAATGGTTGGACTACATGATCTGGACTGTTTCCAACCTAAATGATTCTATGAATTCATGATTCACTTCAAATAAAGACTGAAAAGTGATTCAGGCTTTGAGGTTCTAAAATTGAGTTATATGAAATCACTCACTGCTAAACTGGAAGTTCTCACTTTCTTCTTCAAGTTTATCTGGCATTCTTATTTTTTTAATAACAGCAAAACCAAAAAATAGAACAGCTGTGTAGTGAAAAAGCATATACACCATGATGTTGCAGTGTTAAATTACAATTTTTTAATGTCTATACAGTTACCACACAGCTTTGGTCTAAATGCCAAAGTGATAGTGTTTAAAGATAAACTAGGATATTTTCCCTTAAATAGGCATTGTATCAGTACATCATATGCAACTTTCTCAGCAATATGCATGTCACCTCAAAGACTACAGCAGCTGGCACTACATGATTCATGAAGAGATATGAACGGACACTCGTAAAATATATCAACTTCAGGCAGAAAAGTTCACCAATCTTTTTGAGAGTTTATGCTTATGCTGCTCAGAGAAATCATGACACCTTTCAGTTTAGGAATGAGAAAAATAGGTCAAAGAGAAAAGGTGCTGCAAAATATCTCACTGGTCAAATCTTTTCCACGTGGACAGGATGACTTGCAATTAAATAATTAGTTCATTTCTGAGTCAGGAAAAATGTACCAAGTTTATCTGGGAGAGGTGGGGGGGTGAAGCTTGCTTGTTTTGTTTGCTTGGTTTTACAATCCATTTAACCCTCATATAAAAATACATTTGCTTCCCCTACTAACCAGATTTTCAAAACCAAGCATGCTACATGAAGAGCTACCTACATGACAAAACAGATGACACTTACTGAACAGACTAGGAACAAAAATTTATGCATCAATTCTACAAAAGGTGAATCAACCACTGAGCTTCACACTTCAACCTCTGAAAAGAAACAAGATCTGATGTAAGAAAGAATACAGTTAAAAAATATATGAGTTGCCTGGTGTGATGAGTAATATCAGGAACGACAGAATGAAAACATGCCTGCTGATCTTTGTGAATTATATTTTTAAAGCACAATATGTTGAATGAATATTTTAATTACTTTGCTGCTAAAAAAACAAGAGTAAGAATGATAAAAAGTATTACTTTGTAGCAAAAATCATTCTGTGTGTTACAATTCAGCTAAAGACTCCAAGGCCTCTGTCTCCATTCAGAGAGACTCTGTGCCCATGCTGTTTTTCTCACTCTTCCCCTTGCACACAACCAAGTGGCATCTCATGCTCTTCAGCAGTTTATCCTGCGGATGCTCTCAGGTGACAGGTGTTGCTATCTTCTGCTCATTTCTAAAGGGAAATGCGTGGTTCTGCTACACTGAGCCAGTATTCCTGAGCTGCACCTTCCCTTCCCAGTCATGGCAGCTGACAGCACACTAGTATTCAGCTCATGCAGCTCCTCCTCTCCCAGGAACCTGAAGCCAGGAGCAGACTGAAGTGATTCAAAGATAGTTTCTTAAAAGCAAGGGCATTAAATATTAATCTAAAATGCATTTCTGTCAGGAAAAAAAAAGAGTAATACAACAGAAATGAAACAGATGTTACATAACACTTTACATAACTTGACAAAACTTCTTAAATTTTACTGAAGAAGGAACCTATTCTTACCTGGGAAAGACAAGATTTATTTTGCAAACTTTCTTAGAATTTCCACGCTCAGATATTTGGCAGAGTAACTGTGCCATGCAGGGAGAGATGGAGCTGATTGTTCACAACTGGGAGCTCAGTTTCTGATGCTGTTTTTTTTATCTGGACTACTCCCTTGCTTTGTTGGTTTTGGGTTTTTTAACAGCAGCCCTTTATTTACTGGAAGTCTCACTCCATCTTTGTGTTTCTATCACATATCTATATAGATGTTCAAAACTATACTCTCCAGCAGGTTTAAGTATGCCTGACAAATTGTGAGACTGTGATGGATGTTACCAGGATCTATTTAAGTGTATGGAAATAGAAGCAAAGGAAATGAAATTATTTGTTTAAGTCCTTCAGGGAGCTAAGAGCCACAGCCTAGATGACAATTCTGACCTAGTCTCCTGGGGCAGATCTCAGCAAAGTTAGTCACGGCCCCAGTGAATTCAGCAGCACTACTGCCAAACGTCTTTTTCAAGAATGCTGGGATGGATGGATAAGCAGCAATTTGCACCAATGGGTAATCAAATCCCAATCCCCCAAAAGACTTTTGATAGATACTTCTGTCTCTTTCCTTACTCTTTCCTAACATTCTCTACTGAAGAGAACATTTTTTAATATAATATTTATTGACATATCAGTGGCTGCTGCCTTGTTACATCTAGGAGGAAAAGAAAACAGAACATGCCAGAGTCTGCCTACTAAAAACAAACAGTGAGGTACCAACTTGTCAGGAGATAAAGGGGACAAACTCTATTCTTACACAGACCAGCCCCAATGTAGCCACTTCTGAACTCAAACGAATGACCTTCAACCCTGCAGCACAACTGAGTATGCCCAGTTGTATCTGCCCATGTCCCAAATGCATTGTCCCCTTTTTACACCATCTTTCCTCAAAAATAAAAAAAAGAGGATCAGAGTAGAAGGATTAAAAATATTAACAGCGATGGGTGGATCTGTGTTGCGTTGTTTCTCATGACTCTCTTAAACCACGGATACTGTTAATTTCTGAAAGTTATTTTCCTTCCTTCTTCTCACTGGAAATATTTTGTGTATGTCTTTGGAAGACACTGTTAGAGAGCTGTTAAATACAAAGCTGTGATTAGGAATCTATGCCAATCAAAGTGAAAACTGAAAGAACAGAGATTACATAATTTTTGGAAAAAAATAATTTCCATGGAAGAATGCAGAGCTGCTTTCATCTGAGGAATCATGTGTTTTCTTCTACCAGGGCATTTTCAAACTTTCCTTTAAAGTTGGCTCTGTGCCATTAGTGTCACTGTCCACTTGCTGGTCAGAAGCACTTGACCAGCCCCATGATGCCACAACACAGGCAGACAGGACAGGAAAAGGTGCCAGACTCTATAGTTCACAGATTCATAAAAGTGCACTCATGTCAGCTTGATGACAGAGTCTTCTCCTCTGGCATAGTATGAACTTTTTTTTGCATTACATCTGAGAATCTGTATTTGTATCCACACTCTAAATATAACATTTAGACTCAAGAAGGGGTTCAGGCCACTGCTGGAGGCAGTGAAGATGTCAACTACGTTCCTAATAAGGACAGCTTGTATACCTCATGGCAAGAGCCTATGAGAAATTAATTCACCTGTTTTAAGGCTTATCTTTGACTCTGTGGCGTTTACCACAACAGTGGACTGACAGATACTTAATCTACCAGGAGTTACACATGACCAGCCCGAAGCATATGTGCTGCTAAAACAAGTCAATAAGACATCGAAAATATGTCTGAAACTATCATCTCTAAGTAAGCTGTGCTTCAATATGCTTGTCTGGCCACACCCCTCACTTGATCACTGCAACCTGTTTTATCTGCTTATGAATCCTAATTGCTAACAATTTTCCTGGATGAGGATGGTCTACATTCTGGACTGGCCTAGCTATAGTGAACCTTTAGCTGGGACAGCTGATGACGAGAACAGGAGATGTGGGAAAGAGCTATCAGAGACACTGTGGATCTCAGGGATAGATACTGGTGAGACCAGGATGAACAAAATATAGGTGAGTTACCTCTCTTCATATCAAGCTATGCGAAATCTGGCCATGGAACCTGGCTATTGCTTACGGCTTTGCAACAGTGGAAGCAAACTCAAAGCAAATAGATGTCATCTGTTTTGACTACCACTAAGGTTTTGAACCCTATTTTGAAATAGATTCCGTGAAATCCGTGGAGTAAAAATTATACTATTCCTCCCAGCAACAAAGAAAAGATGCAATACCCTTTCTTTCAATCACTGCAAAATGGAAATTGCCTCTTCCATCCCTTGGAAGGCTACAAAAATTAGAGCTAGAGATACAAAAAGAAAGAAAAGTGAAGCTTCAACTTTTAAACAGTTTAGCCAAAGACTGTTAGATAATGAAGTATTCCAAAACAGCCTAAAAATACTTCTGTGACAGAAACCAAAACACCCTTCCTCTTCTATTTATAATCAGTAAGTGGGTATCTGAGATATTGTTCAAATTTTGCCAGTAGGTATAACTGAAACATCCTTTTCTGCATTTAATTCTGACTACCCTGCCTTACAAAGTAAAATATAATGGAAACAGAAGAGAAGTAAGAATAGGTTGAAAAAATTGTTAGACTGACAGAGTGACAAAGTGTGCTGCTAAAATAACACAATCTCCTCTTCCCAGTAAGACATTAAGTGTTCCACTGTTAACAGATTCACATTCCTAATTCAAAGATTAATGCATGGTTAGATGCTTACTTTCCACATTTTTCTTAATAATCACTATTGAATAACTCTTCATCCAAACGAGGTGAAGGAAATCTAACAACAATCAATCCTTTCTGCACATCATAGATATTAATTGCCAGTTTAATTGACGTAACACACTGCATCATCTGCCACTTATTCTGTGACATTTCTGTTATTAAGAAAGCATGTTTTAATCTATCAAAATACAACGTATTTAAACACATGGAATTATTTTTAATGCCACTAAGTTACATATGGAACAGAACTAAAAAATAACTGACTGCTAGCAAAGGTGATGTTATGTATACAATAAACACCAAATTAAAAGGACAATTCAGTTTAAGTCTGCTTCTGGAAATAATTGGTAACAATGGGTTTTAATGTTCTTAGATACTGGTCTTTTAAGCAGTAGGGCAAGTGCTAACTATTTCACATGTGCATGGATTTTGAGAAACTTTGCTCCACCAGTGCTGGAAGGAGAAGCTACTAGTGAGCTGAACAAAATTCCCAAGAATTTTTAAATGGTGGCAGGCAGTGTAGTGTTTGTGAGACACTCTTTGACTACAGCCACCCTGTTCTTCTCAGACTCACTGTGTGAGCAGACTGGTGTGCCCACACAGACCAGGGTAAGGCAGCAAAGTCCAAGTCGGCCGCACAGCAACTTGACTGCACTGACCATTTATACACAGTATCCATGAAATTATTGTATTTCTTGATGTTTTAACTGCAATCACAAATCCTCTCAGTTATTTATCTTTGCCTTATTTACATTACTAAAATGACTTTCATTTAAGAGGGAAAGAACTACACTATCTTTTGGAGAAGGGTTTGGAAGACGGGCAGCCCCACTGCTAGCTAGTTTCAGAGGGCTGATTCCTAAAACTTGAAATGGATGTGAAGGGGAGAAAACAAATCATCAGAATAGTATATGGGAATAATATTTAGTGCAGCAGGTCTCTTAAGACAAATATACTGGTTCAAACTTTAAGTCCTCTCCATTATTTCTTCCGATGTGCCTACTGAACAGCAGACAGACAATGCAAAATCCGTACACTGCAAACGCACATGAGATTTATTACAGACAAATTTACCTGTAACATCATAGGGTAATTTAGCCTCATTAGTGAAGTAATTTGCTACAAGTTTAAAAAAGTGCTGAGCAATTTTAGCTGAAAATAGAGCAGAATGTTATGCAAATTGCTACATTAACTCCAAAGTCTAATTTGTTTAAGGAATCTAAATCAGGGTTTGGATGTAGGTCCCACTTAAGAATGGCTTTTTCATGAGAACTTTTCAGATCAGATACAAAGGTAACATAAAGCTGTGAACAGGCATAATGTAAATAAATTCAACTACCAGTATATATACAATGTTCTGCTTAAAGTTAAATAAGAATTGTTCCCTCTGTGCTAAACTGCACTGTGTGGAGAAGGATTGGGATCTTTTTTTCTGTGTCTATAGAAACCAGGTGGGTGTTTGGTGGAAAGGTTGTATGACGTGAGGATGCAAAGCATGGGGTCAATACTCAGGAGCTTTTTTTTACAGGAGTGGGTATCTTATTTCTGTTACTGAGTAGAGATTTGTTTTTCCCTGTGTCTCTTAAGTGACCTCTTTAGATCTTGGGATCTATGTGTGGGGTTGACAGAGGGTCAAAACCATTTTCTGAACAGGAGGAGACTCAAAATCATGTTCTAAAATTGCCCTGAGAAGGCATGAATAAATGTGCTGCTTCCTCAGTCAGTAAGCCTTAATGTATTCTGCTCTGTGACACATTTTGTTTTTCATGCTTGGTAGGAAGGCTATACCTATTATAAATCAAAGTTTTAGTGTGATTTTAGATTTTACAAAAAAAATCCCTGGGTAGGCATGAGTTACCTATAATTGTAAAGCATTTTACCCTAATACTTTCAAAAAACATTACATCTGAAGGACAACACAAGTATTGTACTCTAATCACGAAGGACTAGTGGGATATTCCAAATAACACTTGTAACTGCAAGCACAGAGCTGACCTTAAGTGCTTATCTGACTGCGAAGGCATCAGAAAAGCAATTTTCAATCCCAGTGTTAAAAGCAGTATCTCCTAAAATTAACAGATTGGCACTGACCTACATTATAAACTAACACTGAGGAACACACATAAATATGATAGAATACACACATGCCAAAGCCCTCAGTCGGTATTGTAACTACTTGATACTGATTCGGGGTCTTTGTTTTTCAAAAAATGCACAATGCTAAAGAAGGTTCAGCAATGTCCACTTTATAGACAGGGCAGTGGCAATATTAATTTAGGATGCAAAGACATTGGCATCACTCAACCAATCAATTGATTTAGTACTGTATGACATTAAATGAAAAATGATGATTGACACCAAGGGTTTGGATCATTTAATTTCTGGTATTTAAAAGTAATTAAGTATCTATCCAAGAATGAAGGTGTATGTTTATTATTGGTGAGAAGAACTGACATATATACTTCAATTAAAAATACCCTGGTATTCCTACAACCAGATACCTAGTGAAGTTAAAGAAAATTCCATTTTAATTTTTTTTTTATGTAAAGCAAAAGTAAGTTTTTTAGAGAAAGCAGTAGATCACTACTTCAAATATTTTAACAGCAATAGAGAAAATCACCTCAGTGTTGGATTAAAATTTCTAAAGCTGTAGTTAACTCTATTCAGTTAAGGATATCATAAATGTGATTTAGTCAATGTGAACACAAATACCATCTAGAACAAGATAGTCACCGATAAGACCAAAGAAATTTCTATTTTTTTCAGTCATTTAAGCCCAAACAACAAAACAACTCTATCTGACATTTCAGCTCTAACTGGAAATTCAAAAGGTTCCTTTTCTGATGCTTGCTGTAGCTACATTAGTTTGCCTCACAGAATAAACACCAGGCCTCTTCTCAGATTAAGAATACATTTACAATTTATTACGTTGAGCATCATACCTGATGACCTCTGCTCCCAGGACATTTTCTACTGTGATTTAAACACGAGGTGTTCTCTTCTTAGAACTGATGTATTACTCTTCAAAGAATCTCTCAGTCACACGAGAATTTTCTGTCTTGAAGTATTTTGGGAGCAAGCTACTGCCTCAAGAGCTTGTGAATGCATTCTCACAACATCCCTCTTTGGTAGAAGTTTTGCTAATTGAAACTCAGGCACATAAAATTTAACTTTTTGTCTAAGATCACAAAGGCAGGCTATGACCTGTAATTTAAGAGTTTCAGAGCAGCAGATTGCTGCACTGCAGAATCCTTCCTCTATCTCCCCATTTATGTGAGTTTTATAAATGAAGTCAGCACAAGTAAACACCTGCCTCATAGCTAGTACACCCTGTAATACCTGCAGACCAATATGCAAAATTATATAAATATATTTAAAAGTATATTATATAACGAATGTGTGTATATATATACATGTACTGGTTTCAAGGTAGGCATTTCTGTTTTAGAGCCTTAGGTGTTCTTATGTCTCTACAAACCTGTGCCTTCTGCTGCAACCATTCTCAGTAGCTTAGTAACAGCCATCTCTTTGTATTTTTAAACACATTTTGAAGATCAACTGATGGTCTTTACCTTAAAAGTTTCATTTGGTAGGTCCTTTTTATCAAGACTATGATTTTCCTTATTGAAATCATTTTGCTGCCAACCTTTTTAGTACAGATATGTTGAGAAAGCATCAAATTACAGATATTGTTATTGATCTAGGTTATTTTATTTCTATATAGAGTGTGCAAAGTCTTACCGTGGCTTGCTGGATGATGAGAACAGTAATAAAAAATATGCTCTACAATAGGAAAGTGATCCTCTGCATTCACACATCAGCCTAATAAATCAGAGAAGCAACTGGCAGGAGAGTTATGAATAGAAAGAAATCCAGGGCACATACAGTAGAGCATTATACCGCTGAAAAAGCTGCAAATATATTTATTGCCCATTCAAAATGTCATAGTACTTATGTCAAATGACACTGTCTTTCAGTGTATTACCCTTCCTTCCCTACCACCCAATATTTTCAAATACGAAAGATACAGCTTTTGCAAATGTGTTGATACAGCTACAACATGCTTTCCTCAGACCAGTGGAGAGAACAACAGTACAGTGCAATGTTCTTCCTGTGTCTGCTGCATACCATAAAAAGTAGCAAAAGGCATTCATCTTGCACACATAACACTGCTTTTTTTGCTCTTCTCTTAACTGCATGAAAAGCATTATCACCAAATAGTCACATCTGAATTTTTTGGCTTTTCAAATTTATTGCCTGAAATGCTCTTCTAGGTGCTTATTCTGACTCCCTAGAGCTGAAAAAGACAGAAACCTTTAGCCAGTATTCCCCATCTCCAGTGAGGCAGACACTGTCAGAGTGAGTGTTAAATCCAGATAAATCAGAGGTCTAGACAGGTTCTTGCTCAAGCCCTCACTCACTCCCTTCAGCCTGCAAGAAGACCAGAGCCAGGACCCTAAACAGCAGCAGAACAGAGGTCAAATTCTGCATCCCAAAGATGTTTGTGAACACTGCTAACAGTTTGCACTGTAGTGAATAAACAGCACAGTCCAAAGAGCAAAGTTGCAATTATCCATATGAAACATGGACATTTGTAAACTACTAGTGAAAATATATATAAAATTTTGGCTCGCTTTAAATAATTGCCACTGACTATTACTATCAGAGAAAAAACTTAGAGAGAAACTTCTTGGAAGAGTAGGAAAAATACTGTCCTTTTGGTTATTCCCTGGAGAGGGAATAACTGGACAGTGGGAGGGCAGAAACACGAAAGCAGTTTAAAGCAGTGTTGAGACTAAAATACCAAACACATTCTCAATATTAAGCCCATGATTTTTTAAAATAATGTTTTAAGTCACCTCGTAAATTTGTTTGATTCAGTGTCTTTTCAACGTGAGAAAGAATGGTATGGTATGTTACAAAACAACTGAAAACAGGAAGGCAAGAAAAATGTCTAATTTTTGCTTATCTAGCATTAACTCAAAAAAAGCCAACTACAGCTAGATGTTGCATAACATTTATGAAATAATACACTCTTAGTTACTTCTTTTTAAAATCATGACACTTTACATGACTGAGGCTATTTTCCAAGAGAAATAATTTTGAAACGTGAATGCCATAAACCCAAAGCATTCATCAAGATCCTTAGTAGAGCAGAGGATTAGAAGACAAGAACTGGCCCCAGCAATCTGCCACTGCTTTGGTGTGCAATCTTCAGTTAACATCCCAACTTAACATCCTAAATCTTCCTTTTCCCCTTACGCAAATGTTACTCCTGCGGGGCTTGTCATTAATTCATTTATTGAACAACTGGAACATTTTCCTAATCTTAAATCAAGTGAAATATATGCCAGATACACAGTAAACCATTATTATAATTTGGGCACAGTATCTTGATGATGAAATCAAGAATAACCATGGTTAAATGATCCCAGAGGGACCCCAGAGTGTAAAATGCCACTTCTGTGCTACAGAAAGCATATATTATAGGGACACAGCACAGCACTCAGTGACACTTATTAATACTCAATCTTAATCAGTGTAGACTGCGAACAAAACAGAGATGTACCCTCTCATCAGAAGAGATAAACATCATAAAATGGTATTGTAGAAGTAGGATGGCAAAACTAAATATAGAAATGCATTCAGAAATGCTTTTGAAAGCCAGACTGTCAGTATAAGATTTAATTATCAGATAGAAGGTACACTTTCATGCTTTTTTCCTATGAAAAAGTGAAAAGGCCTACCAGTTTATCCATTAATCCGGAATTTATTAGCAAAGTAAAGACAATATATTATCAAGAAAAAAACAGAGTGATATACTTTCATAAATATTATTTAGTAACTCATTATTGGTCTCTAAACTGAGAAACATAATTACAATATTTTACATGAAGTGAATGAAACTGGGTTTTTATTAGCATTCTAATTAAGACCACTCAGATTTAGGGGGTCTTAACAGTGTTAACATAGTCTATTGTGTCAAGACCAATGTAGACATTTCTGCCTCACCTGTTTTAGTTAATATTAAAGAGGAAAATGTTCAGCGACAGGCTTGTACTATATGCAATGAATTAGTGCTTCTTTGATTCACACAATTCAAACTGAAAGAAGAGAGAGTATCATGGAGATGGCATAAAGGGACATCCAGAGCAGACCTATGAGACATTTCAAACTGGCACTGTAGTTACTGAAATGCTGTCATATAAACTCTCTTCTACACCTATCAGTAGAGAAGAGCTTGAAGCACAGATATCATTGCTTTAGTCGGGAGAAACAAACCATTTATATCTGCCTGCCTCAACAAAGAGAACTCAAGCTACTGATTGCTGGAATGAATAAAATGGAGGGGAGCAGAGTGATCACGAGTGGTTACACAGGTCAGAAGACAGGATCAAATAAAAAAAAAAAAGGAAATCAAAACCAAGCAGCAATAGTAGAAAGCAAGGGTTGCTTTAAAAAAAATTCCTGTGGAAAGAAGGTGGGAAAAGCCACAGTTAGCGTATCCAAGTGATGCGAATTTGATCACGGGAGAAAAAAAGGGCACCATTTCCATTTCAAACAAAAAGAAGATTCAACTTTCAGCCATCACAGGTGTTTTAGAAATCTTCCAACAGGACAGGGGAAAAGACATCTTCAGCCCCTATATCCCACTTTAGATTAGTGGGACTGCAGGAATGCTACAAGATGCACAATGCCAGGAAAACTGCCTGCCCATAAAAAGTGGTGGAATAGGAAATTCCTTGGTTTGCTGTGGTCAATTAATTCCTTGGTTTGCTTTCCTTGTGTGTGTGGCTTTTGCTCTCCTTATTAAACTGTCTTTATCTCATCTCTTGAGTTTTCTCACTTTTACTCTTCTGTTTTTCTCCTCCATCCCACTGTGGGGAAGTGAGCGAGTGGCTGCGTGGGGTTTAGCTGATGGCTGGGGTCAAACCACGACAGAGGAACAGCCCTCACAAATGTTTTCCACCTGAAGCCATGTAGGAGTTGATATTGACAGGTTGTTGCCAACTTATCGCCCTTAAGAAAAATAAAAGGAAATATTCTAAGAAGAATAAAATTAACATCCTCATTTACAGGAGTGCCCATCGTCATGCAGGGCTAAAAACAGGCCACAGGCTTGAAACTTAGTCAAGTGCTTTCAGTATAAACCCTTTTTATTTCAAGTACGTTCATGTGTAGAGCTTTTACTTAACATGTTCATCATTTGTGACACCCTCACATATTCACCCCTTTGTCTTCTCTGACGATAATGAAACATAACTAGGGGATTTTTTTTATTGTGTCACAGCATGATAGGAGTGTTTTTGAGTCATAGGTTTGCTTGAGAAAGCTACAACAATGGATACTCGAATTGATCAAACAAATTGTTCTTGTCACAGTTTGGTTTTGTAATTATCAACCCCCCAGTTGACCAAGTGTCATTTAGTAATTTCAAGTCAGTTATTTTACACTTTGAAGTTACTTCTCATTTCACCAGAAATACTGTAACAGTGTAGCCTCTGGTAGTTGAAATACATTCTTTAAGTATGACTAGTTCAAAAGCTCTTTGGAAAAGTAACATTAAAATATCAATAAATCTGGCATTCAATGGCATTCCCCATGCTAAAGAACAAATACCTTGAATGTAGTGGGATAAGTAATCATATATCTATTTGTATGCCTTGTCTTCCTTGTCTTACTGTGAAGAGTGAGACTCCCTGGTGTTGATGGTTCTGCGTGGAAGTTACACCTAACTTTCTTTCAGTGTAAAATCATATCCTTGAATAACAAGATGCTAAGAGACAAAAGCCTTGCTGCAGAAAATATTTCAACAATGAAAACTAAGATGATTTACAAAAGACAAATCAAAGGATCATTTCCAAAAATACTTTGAGGGTAAAGTATAAAAAACACCAAACAAACAGCATTTTGTCTTCGAATATTTGACAGTAAATAACCCATCAATAAAAACTCCCAACCTTTACTGCAAAACAATACACCATCTGTTGATTAACTTCTTAGAAAACAAACTAGAAATCAGTAAGAACCTGAAAGGTAAGTCTTGTAAAATCTTCATCAGTGAGGCTTTAGAAAATTAAAAAAAAAAATTCTTACATAAAGACTGTTTCTGGGTATGCCACTGAGTGCTGCTTTACTTCATTTGAGTAATTTCTACCAGTAAAAACTACACAGAAAGTGTATTAAAAATGGACTGCTTGACATCCCCCTGCAGAGACGGGTACAGCTGCCCAGGATGATGGGGGCACAGACCCAAACTGTACTGCAGTAATCTAAACATAGGAGAATAAAAGCATGAACATCTTAATGTATTTTAGGAATCACGTACAAGCAAGAACCTTTTCATATAAAAAGTCATTATTACAATAGGAAATTCCTTGTGAAGCCATTGAGGGAAGTATTTCTCAAATTGTGAAAATTTACCCATAGAGTTGTTTTAACATACGAAAATTATGGTTATCAAAGTACTAACAAAATGTTTATAACCAAACAAGGAAGTATAATTTCTCCAAAGCTATGCAGGTGTTGTCTGCACTAAAATGCACTCTCAATGAATGCTGTAGAGTCTCTCTGCAATTACTACATTACTTTTCAGTATCACCTTTGAGATACTTATTTCATTTAAAATAAACACTATGTCTATATCTTCTTGCATGTAGAGATTAAAGGAGTTCTCATAATGTCTTTAATGGAAAACTGACAGTATCATCAGTGTACAAGCCATATTCCAGCCTTTAACTGAAGTGATTTTAGAGGCAAAAGGAGAAGAGCATGTGAAAGTGAATCCAGAACTATAATTCTTCTTCAAACACATAGGGAAAAAAAAAAAACATAAGGTCATTTCGGTTAGAAAAGACCTCTAAGATCAAGAAGTTCAACCATTAACACAGGACTGCCAAGTCCATCACTGAACTATGTCCCTTAAGTGCCACATCTACACGACCAGTCCCTTCACCAGCTTTGTTGCGCTTCTCTGGACTCACTCCAGCACCTCAATGTCTGTCTTGCAGTGAGGGGCCCAGAACTGGACACAGGATTTGAGGTGTGGCCTCACCAGTGCTGAGTACAGGGGGACAGTCACTGCCCTGGTCCTGCTGGCCACACTATTGCTGGTACAGGCCAGGATGCCATTGGCCTTCTTTGCCACCTGGGCACACACTGGCTTATGTTCAGCTGGCTGTCGACCAGCAGCAGGAATATGGGTTCTTTCCTGCTGGGAAGGAATGCATTCCAGCATCCCAACTCTCTTCCCCAAGCCCTGAGCATGGTAAGATACTCTGTTTTCTCTGACTATCCTTATGGAAACAGAGGGGAATCTTGCAGAACACTGCAAAAATCAAATCAAGATACCCTCTGAGGATGATGTGAGCACTTCCAATCCCACTTCTGGATCCTTCAAATATGAAGATTTCTGTCAGTCAGCCTGTCTAAAGGCAACATTATGGACTGTTTCTCCATCACCCCATACTAAGTGCAAGTATGCCCTGAGAGAAAACCATGCTAGAAGCAGGCATGTACGTATCCTAGACCACCAGGAATCTAGCAGTGCAATGGATGACATCGAAGTTACTACAACACTGCAACTATGTGTATCACAAAGAAGATAAACAAGAGGCTAATGGAGTTTATGTCCACTGCCTGACATGTGAACAAGCAGGGTACTGTGTTGAAAAGGTGCTGGGCACACTCTAAACAACTCACAGAAGAAGATGTAGAAACACCTTTAGTTTAATGACAAAACGAATGTGAATGATGGGCTTCAGCGAGTCGGGAAAATAGATGCTTTCAGCGCGCAGTCACTCCGTTTTTAGAACTCCACGTGACGGCGTCTGGACCGGTATTTTTCTTCTGAAGGGAGTCTATGGAAATGCTCTCCAAGATAAAGAGGACACTGTCCAATTCAGCAATATTTATTAAGGATGCAAGGGAAGGCTTCAGGCAGGACAGTTCAGCAGTTGCAGTTCTTTTATTTGGCATCTTTGAATTATTTTCCTGAGAGGAGAATCTCAAGTGTTGTGACTTTGCTGGCAAAAAATAATTTTCTAGCTTGAGGAAGGGAATCATCGATGCCAAAACCCGAGTGACCTGTTACACCTTTGCAGCTGATGGCAGGCTGCCATTTTCCATGAGAGCAAAACGGTGTTGGCGTGTGAAACTGCACAATTCAATCCTTTTATATAGTGACCTCATACAAAGGAGGAAGATGTCATTATAGGAAGAAAAAAATGCTGTGGAAGAATGAATCCTGTGTTTAATAGAATGTGCTCTTTTAAAGAAATGTTCTCTGCTGAGTATTTTAAAATGCTTCTCTTTTCCTATATCCCCTGTCTGTTCCTTCTTGGCATCCAGGAGCAGCTACTCTGGCTCTGCTCACAATCTCGCCATTGTTGGTCTAAGAGCCTCTTCTGAGGAGAAAATGCCATCTGAAAGGGTCTTCTTGTGCTCTTCTGCCTGATCAGCTTTTCAAATATCTGATCAAAACTTTTTCCCTCCTTCCCTTTTGCCTTTTAGTTACATTCTTCACTGTCACCAGAGAAAGAATAATTTATATAAGGAGTTACTGAAGTATTCTGAGATTCTAAATTTTGGAATTATTATGCCTAACTGTAATGGGCTGCCTGTAATTTTTACAATCTTTAGACTTCTGCCTCCCTATGTCGCCTTCTACATATGTGAGACCTTCAGCGACGACTGGTCACTATTCAAAAGGAGATGAAAAATCTAACTATCAAACATTAGCAAAAATAATCCAATTTCTTCAACTCCATTCTAATGTCTGCTGCACCACACAAGCACCCAGCACAGGGAATAAAGGTAGAGAATGAGAAGCACTTCTGAGAGCACGTATAGCACCTGCCTTGCAGTCAGCAAGACTTAAAGAGACTCAGGAGCAGCATTAGTGAAAAACTTTCAGATTAGAGCAGCAGTTACAATCATACTTTGAAATAAAGACTAGCACTGAATGGTTTTGAGCAGCCTAGAAGTGGCAGCACCTGCAAGAAATAACACCACCATCTTTATCAATGCCCAGTGTTTAGTGCATTTACCTATTGCTGTTCTGCTGTGATCAGGGCTGGAAGCGGAAAAATACAAATTCTTCCAGTAATCTAAAACTTAATCATTCCAGAAGTTGGGTTTTTTTGTGGAAAAGCAAATTCTGACACCTTAGCATCCAGCCTGGGACACTGTCACATAAACAGTTAACAACTTTGTCTGAAAGTACTTTAAGATAGAGAAGGGGATCTGCAGACCTCATTGCTACGTGAGACTGAGCGGGACATTTACGCTGATGCAGCAATGAAAGTGCATTTCCAGTGACATCACCAAATTCATAAGCACACCTGTGATCAGCATGCTTTAGAAGTAACACCTATCATAAAGAACATGGCCATGAAGGGAAAAACAGCACTAGTTTCCCTGGCCATACCTCAAAAATTTTTGACTGAGTATCTTTTACTCAGTTGTTTTCTGGAGAGCATTTCCACTTCCTTTTCTTGGCGGGGGAGGTTCAGAGGAAGCAAGGGGTAGTGTTCCTCACTTCAGGCACAGAAATCGGAATATCTTAGGAGATAAAAACATAACACTAAAACCTTAAAAGATACTAGCAATCTCAGAAATGCATATATGCTATTTTTTCTTTCTGCCTAAAGTTTAGGTGACACTGTCCCACAAAAGGAATATAAGGTAGGCCTTTGTCCTACCAAATACATGAGGAGAAATTTTATACATATCCCACTAATTTATGAGAGTAGGACAAGTTTGACACTACACAAAAACAAAACTGGAAGACTGAAAGAATGGTCAGGTTCAGACGACAGATCATTAATCATCTTTTTGTGTAGGTGCTACAGTATAAATCATGCTTAAAGGAATAATAAAAAAAGGTATTGCAGAACAGTTATTTCCAGAAACTCTGGATGAAATAGCCATTAACTGCAGTGTGACAATGCAATGCTCAATAGTGGTAAAGGTAAGAGAACTTTTTTCTCCTGTCAGATAACTCCAGAGTCGAAACTTTAATGACTGCATTACATTTCAAATTCAATACAACCAGGTAAATAAACTAAACTATTGCATAATATTATTCTTTCTGGGCATGCATGTTCAAGTGTACATTAAAGATTAACACTTAACAAATTATTTAGTGAATTCAATTTGCTTTTACCTCAGCATCTGTCAGGCACACAAAATAGCAGCAGCATTCTTTACTTACACATATCTATGTCTGTTTTTTCTCCAGCATTTGAAAGACCACCAAGACAGTTTCTTCTCTTTAGCCCAAGCCCTTTGCTATATTAAAGCCAGGTATTTGGTCAAAGAGCAGTTTTCTCTGCTTCAAAAGAATTTTTTGGAATTTTTTGGAATTTTTCTGCTCTGTAATCTCAGTAAGAGATTGCAAGGAAAATATGATGTATCCTGGTGCTTTTTTCCTTGTGTCAGAGCTGGCAGGGTTCCCTGCAACCATGTGTAGCAGGACTGGAATGCTGCTATCCATGAAGAAGAAATTAGATATTAAATGTGGTCATTCTCAGAGGAGAACTGGCCACAACACACAACTACAACGAAAATACTTTGCAGAAAAGAGAATTTTTACACTAGTTTCTGTTATTTCAGTGTTAGTTCAACTCATAATTCAGACACATCCTTAACAGTTATCATGGAAGTTGTCCCAGGCTGGTTTAACAGGACCACTCAAGTTCCTCTGGCTGGGTATAAACCTAGGAAGAATCGGGGATATCTCTTGTGATATCCCCTTATCAGTGGGATTTTCAACTCTCACACAAGAGGTTGCTCGAAAAACTGTGATTCAGTGGAGGCTTAAGCAGGCCTGAGGAACACCACTGAGCCATTTGTGTAGACCCTCATTCCAACAAGCAAACACAGAAACTGTTTCAAGTGCTCTGCTGAGTCATGATCTAAACACAACAGGATTTATCATAAAATAATATAGGTTGGTACATAGATAGATACAGATTGAGATAAAATAGTTTGATAATGTTGGGTGCTTTAGTCTGAAAAGCTCCAAAAAGCATTTGAAAAGCATACAATACATTCCATTATTTTGCTGTCTTACAAAAATCCAAAGTACCAGAAGTTTGAAAGCATATTCTCAGATGAACTGCTTTAAGAAAGGTACTTTGGTTTGTTTCCATGGCAGTTTATGTATTACGTAGTGAGTAGTATGTGAAAGTCCTGAATAATAACAAATGAAGTGGGGCAATCCTTGCTCTATACGCTATCCTTTCTCACAGAAGAAGCTCAGAATACTGTCTATTGCTCTACTGTTTTATGTACTTACCTTCACCCTTCCAGCTCATGAGCCTGAAGCTTACAAAGGTTGATGTCCTGCTGGGATGGGTGACATCAACAGGGATCAGACACCTTTTTTCCTAAATGGTTAGCAACAGAAATTAAACCATCTGCTTCCCTCAAATGGGACAGCTACTTGAGGGCTCTCAATCTATGGCTGACAGGAGGCAGCAAAGATTGTGCAATGAGTAAATTGCTCTAATAATTTAACTACCTTTCTCAGAGATGAATCCATTCTTTTACTTAAAAACTAATTTCTGATTAAGGATGAGAGTCGAGTACAGCAAGAGCGTGCAGTTAAAATTTTCAGTGATACCTGTACCAGAGTTCTCTTCTCCAGTGTACAAACATTTCTCACTTCAACATTTGTGTAAATATTTTATTATTATTATTTCTAAGATGTTTGAGGTGATGTATGCAACTAGAGCAGTTCTGCCAAAGCCAGCAGACTACATGCTTACTCACTAAGGAATTTCCTCAGCATGAAAAAGCCTGGAAGGGAAAGCTCTGTAGTGGGATAGATCTATGGAGTGGTTTGTGCTGAGGGTGAGGAAGATGAAGCACTACCAAACCAGCATCACTGCACAGTTCTGACAAATAAGCAACAGCAGATCTTGATCTCAGTTTACCTTTACACGCCAGGCTAAAAGGTGCCAGTACAGGCACAGATTTATGTGCACACCACATGTCCCTGATTAGCAGTGTCTCAGAGAGGGCCAGGAGAAGCAGCTGGGGCTGGTAACAGCTTCACTCATTCAATTTTAATTGACTGGTGTGTGTTTGTCTGATCCCTCAGAGCTGCCTTCCTTCTGTTTAACTTGTGCCAAAAGCTGTGCCAGTCCCATTAACCACAGGGAACAAACAAGCAAGAACTACCTGTCAGCTACAGGTACAGAACAAGCTCTATATTGATGTCTGAATCACATTTTAGATACAATCTGCACTGAATCCCAAGATCACAGACCAACGAACTCCATTCAAGCTGCAAACCCAGTGAAATTAAACCTATTCACACAATTATGCATTGAAGGATGCTTTGATTTAGAACCTTTCTGCTTAATTTTCATATTCTGTGTTTGTATTTAGTGTCTAGATGCCCCTTGGAGAACCCAAAGGAAATGCCCATATGTTTCAGCGAGATCAAGACTACACCACTAGCTGATTACCGAACAACTATGATACAGTGTTTAAATGGTATGCAATCAATCAAAACATTCCAAAGAAAACAAAACAATGAGTTACAA
This sequence comes from Rhagologus leucostigma, assembly GCA_013397725.1. NCBI lineage: Eukaryota > Metazoa > Chordata > Aves > Passeriformes > Rhagologus > Rhagologus leucostigma. Next base: position 560,455 of record VZTD01002082.1, on the reverse strand, counting down.
CAGTATTTTATGCGTTTTTTTACATTTTCTAACAGTAACAAATGACTTAAGTGAAAGCCTTAGTAAAATGGGTTCAGGCATATATCCATGATGTCTCTCGTAAGTCTTTTTAAAGCACACATAAATAATTGTTGATGATAAATAGCAGACAGCAACACTGCTGAAAAAAGGGTTTATACATCTTACCTCTGCTTTTATTTTATTGTCTCCGAAACAGAGGTGTTGTAAGTAGGCTGCAGCATTCGACTGTACTGAGGGAAACTGATGCTGTAACATCTGTATAACTTCTGGAAGCTCTGGATCCCGCCATCCAAACTCTCTGTGTGAAAGCAAATACAACAGATTCATCAAAAATTCTGCTATTAGTGGATAAATGTGGCAACAGTTAGGTCAACAAAGAAGACAGAAACATCTAAATAAAATCTTTTTTCCCCCCATTATTACCAAAGCAAATATTAAAATCAAATATGAAGCTATTTTTCATTTTAAACCGTACTTCTCTGGAGAAAGAATTATACAAAGTATAACTAGAAGAAGTAACTTTGAGGAATTAGTTCTCTAACTGATAAACTTTCCTAAATAAAAAGGCTATATGAAATCTTAATATAAGAAAAGTAAGAAAATACATGCTTATATCACCACAAATGGTTTGCTATGAAATGCTAATTTGTAAAAAAGTCCTTTTTACTTATTGCTATCTCTGTGTAATACCAATTACTATCTTATATAGAAAGCAATGGCCAATTTTGTCTTTTGTTTGGGTTTTTTTTCCAGATACAGTCAATGTAAAACTCTTACACATTTCTGGCCCTACTTGAGCACTCACTCTTTGCACTTTAATTCTACAAAACATGAAACGTCATTAGCATCACATAAAAGAACTGAATCCAAGTGTGCTGAACAAGTCCCAGCAGGTATTCTGCAGCTTCCAGACCTGACCATAATATCAATCTGTCACTTCAGGTGAATTTTCCACTCTGTGTTTAATGGTAAAATCATTCATGGAAATAGCTTTGGACTTTGTGCCCCAAAAACCAGAGATACATGGAAGCACTCTGCATGATATACTCAGATACCACCTGCCTTTTTCCCAAGAGCTTATTTTTTGTGCCATATAAATATTTTGACCATCTTCTGTCTAGTGGTACATGTTTAAGCTAACAGACGGAAATTAGGAAAGAGAGGTAACTTGTAAATGAGTTCTCTGTTGCAGTTACCATCATCACCAAAAAAACCCCTGGTAGACCTGTTCTGGAGTCCAGCTATAGTATTTGGAAAAAATAATTTTGATCATCAGTCTCCTTCCTAAATTATAGGGAATTTTCTGCACTACGGCCAAGTATACATCACTAGGGGAATTCACAGCATCTCTGCAATCTGTCCCAAGCACACTCTAAATACAACAGTTCTCCATGACATTTCAGGGAAGGAAGACTCATTTTACAATAATAATGAATTGCTACAGAGGATTGTCTGTTCTCTTCTCATATGTGACGTTTCCCAGATTGAGAGTTGACATTACAGTTGTATCTTTAAGGAGATTCAGAATATGAATATGAGATGTAAAAAATACACTCAGAATTTCATTGGTTATTTCTCTTCTGACAAAACATAAGTTAACTCATGAATATTAGAATTCACATTAAACATTTAATATAAAAAAATCATAAAGATGTAGTAATAAATCACATATAGACTATTCCAATGAATTTTTAGACGATACAGACTGCTGGAAGCCTCTACAAGAGATATCTGCATAGGTTCAAAAAGATTTTAACATTTAATATTTTGAAAAGTCAGAGTACATTGTAAAAGGTATCAGGAAAGGCTAGAAACTTCAGTAGCCGAAGACTGCAAACATCACATTTCCAGCTTACCATGACTCTGTTAACGGGGAAAAGGAAGGGGTTCATTGGTCAAGCGCACTTCTTTTAATGTTTAAATTGCCAGAGGTAATAGAAACAAGTTATCTGACAGGTTAGCTTCCTGTTGCACTTGCTTTCTTCCAATTAACAGTGTTAACACTTCCAACAGATTCTTCAAACCTATTAGACCTGCATTCTATAGAAATGGCTCTAAACAAACAAAGACATATTCCAGATTTTTTTGTTCAAATAAATATAAGAAACGAAGGCAAAATCCAATAACCTTACTGAGGACAAATTAATTATCCTACCTCCACTTCTAATTTATTCTCATTTTCAATCCTAGATGCCAAGTGCAGGTGTTGGTATTTTGGAGAGGATACAAAATACGGGAAGAAAACAGCTTGTATGACAAGAGAACAAAGGGGAACATTTGAAATGAGTTGTTTTACAGCAAATAACTACATGTTGAAGTGTGGGAACTTCTACCAACAAATTCTGTCCAAAAGGAAATTTCCTCCTTCTCAATGTGTGTATTACTTAACCCAACCCAAAAACAAACCAACCAAAAACCACCTAAACAAAAGGTCCATTATGTGCAGTAGTACATTATGCACTCTACCAGCTCAGGTTCTTCTTCCTCGTGTCCTGGAATCCAGAACAGAACAGGCAATGAGGGGGCAAAAGGAGAAAGGTCCCTTCACCAAAGGAAGAGTTAATTGTTCTGAGGAACCTGCAGTCTTTATGTGGTACTTACGTACGAAAGCAAGGCTCTCCCTACTTTTGCCCTCTGACCTCCCAAAAAAGTCAGCATATGAGTGAGGTATGAATACTTGTTGCAAATGGATGCGTGCACACTGGATGTAAGTAGAAAATCAATTCAGAAAAGAAACCCTTAGCTATGAATACTGAGTTTGTTACGTAACCAGTTTTTGGAGAGATAATGAACAAAACAGGAAAAAAAGTTTAAAAATTTAGCCCTAGTATGCACTGTCATTTTAAGCAGATGGTCTCTAAGATGATTGTATTTTTAGTAGTTTCTAAATGAAATACAGTAGCTATATAAAACAAACAAAAACTTCTGTCAACAGTTAGGGCTGCGTGAATAATTGTGATAATTTTAGCAGCCTTCAGGGCAAGAAAGACTGGTTTCTAGAGGTTTAAATTTTTCATTTGTTTTACGTAAGTCTTTTATAGGTGGAAAAAAAGTGAGAACGAGAAAGAGGATTTTTTTAAGAACAGCAAGTTTGCAGCTCTATTAACACTTATTTTAAAAATTTAAATATGTGTTTATTTTTTTTAATTTAGCTTAATTATGAAAAGTAAGAAAGGCTACTTAATGAAGTCATCTGGCAGAGGCCTGGAGAAGGAAGGAGGACTGGTACTCCTTAAAGACAAAGGCACAAAATGTATCTGGAATATTTTGCATAGATGTGGGGGAACATCCAGGCCATGCCTCCAAATATACATACCTAAATGACAAAAAATATGTATTAAAATAGAAGGCCAAACGAAAAGTAAGAGAAAACAACTACTAGGAGAGAGCTGAAATTAACTGATCTTTTACTGCCTACCAACAAAAAGTAGTAGGGTAGGTATTTGACAGAGATAAGTGTCAGATTAAAGGAAAGTAGAAGGATAATGAAAATCCAATTTACCTTGATTTCTGTGAAACATCTGATATTGTGCCACATGCGAATTAGCAAAACTCGCAACACATGAGGATCTAATCCTCAGTAAAATTATAAAGTAGAATTAAGCAAAATTCGAAATCATAGTGAACATCCTAAACAAACACTAGCTAAGCCTGTGTCCCTTATTAAAACATCTCCATGCTTAAAAATATCTGAGTGAGACAATCCACACAGATGGTGAAACAAGCCAGAAGGCTGGAGTAAATCTGAGGAGGTGCGTGGCATTTTGAGAATGCTAACAAAGTATCTGTGTGGTTGATCCAAAAATGAGGAGTAAGGTAGTAGCTGTACATGAAAGATCTTTTGCTAATCTGCCACTTGCCTGTGATTTCCTTGGAATAAGCACACTAATCCGTTTAGGTCGGCTAAAGGCTTCTGGTGGCAGTGTGAGTTTTTCCACAAGAGAATCCCAGCTGTGCAAAAACCTCACAGTTTATCTGGAAAGCAGCATTTGCCATGAACTTCAAATATTTTGGCAGGTTGTAAAAGTGCATTTTTTTCTGGGAAGCATCCTCATTTGAGGAGACTGACTGGAACACACCAAGGTGTTCCAACCTTCTTTCTTTGATGAAAACTGTTCTGGGATTGTAGGATCGATCTCATTTTGAATCCTGCAGAAGGTTTTAGCTTGAAGTGGTGACTAAGGCAGATGTTCCATGGTTTGCAGCAGACTACTGCTCCAGGAATGGAAGAGGACCCCAAGTGGAAAACTAAGCTATATGTAAACTGGCAATATATATGCCTAGAGTTATCACAAAAGGCTACATCTTATTATGAACAACTGAAGAGAATCAACAAGGAGATGTACATGAGACACAACAACTTTGATACAGAAACAGTAGCACCTAGAAATCCAGACTGACTTGGGTACTGCAACTAATGCACTGAAAACAGGTCCTGCTCCTGCTATCATATCACATACACATGTCAGCAAGTAAGAGATGCAGGCTTAAAAGAGATTGTAACTGAGTGCATTGGCTCCGTGGATTCACTAAGAGGTGCTGCTGAACACAAAGGATGTACTTTACCTGAATATTTGCTTTAATTATGCCAGAATTTTCTTCTTCAGCTACTGAAAATGCTGATGGCACACAGAAAAGCAAAACTAAAAAAAAACTTGTTACGTATATACCTGCACTGATTTTAAAAAGGCTACTAAATGAGTTTTTAAAACACAGGTCTCCAGCTGATAATTAAGGATACTGATTGCTTCTACAAAGCATTGGAGAAGCAGGCGTGATGGCTCTGTCTACTCTCCAGCCACTGGTCACACTGAATCTCACGAGAGTTTGGGTCTTATTTCTGATTTACATTATTAGAGCAGAACATTCACATCTGATCAGGCAGTTGGCACAGGCAAGCATTGACACCCAGAGCTATTCCTGTCTCCGCAGCATTCCCCAAAGGCAGTGCTGTGAAGACGCCCGCTATAAAGAACCATATGCTTGACAAAGACTGAACTACCACCAAGCATTTATCAAAGAAAGAGAATGCACATTTTTTTAATTACAAGACTGTTTAAACCAAACCTGTCTGTGTGTTCCTGGCTGTCTTAATACACATGTCAAACAGTCTTAAACTGGTGAAGAAAGGTTTCCATATATGAAGTGGTGCTCAAAGGCAAAGGTAATTCAACCCACGCTAAGGATATTTCCCCAATTTTTACCTCGTATACATTGTGGCATTGCTAATGACAGTCTTTGACTTTCTGCTGAATTTATGCCTACAGACATAGACCCTTCTGTTTGTTTCCTCCCTCAATTCAATAAATAAAGTCTGAAAATCTCTTTTGCCTCATTTCTGAAAGGGGAGCTATGAAAATAGTTTTCTGGTAGTACTAAAAGAAAACAAACTACATGTAGCTCAGGATCAAACACAAGGAGAACTAATCAAAAGCCAAGAGAAGATCAAAGAACTAGCTCCTGTGTTTAAAGGGAGAAATTAACTTCCGTTAAAATATTTGGAAGGCAATATACCAATACTACAAGAATCTCTCTCTCAGGACTTTTCTTGGTACATTGAAAAAGAGCAAAGATAAGATGTTAAACCTAACTAGAAAAAGAAATCAAGAAGACTTAATCCACAGACAAGAAATGTGATATAAAGAGGAAGAAGCCATCTAACAGCTCATTTCCTTATTTTCTCTCTGTGATTCTCTGACAATTGGTCAAACACGTAATAACACAGACTTATTACACTTAATTAATTTATTGTGAGTTAAATTTGAAGCACTTTCTTTAAGTACTTTCTCTTTTTCAAACATACTTCTCCATATATACACATGCACACATGCAGAGATTGCCAGCCCGCTCTGAATGATCTCCTACAGTTTAAGAGGAGGCAGAACTACTATATTTGCTTTGAAAATGGAACACATGAATACTGGATAACTTCAGCACACAATTTTAGGAAATAAAATAGATACGTCAATCTTCATTCCACTCACCTTGGAAAACCGTCAAAACCCTTCAGCATACTCGCTTCTCCAGTCAAATTTGGTCAAAGGAGCATACAATAACAAGCAATTGATCATCATCCTCAGACCCACAGTGACACGAACAACATATAACCACAAGATGTAGTAACAGCCCGTTTGGGCCTAATGCAAACCCCTTAGGACAGAAATGAACCCTTATCAGCAGACAGCTCCCTGCACTTCTTTTTTTGTCCTTTCAAATTAGATAAACCAAACTCAGACTACTGGAAAAGTAAGGAACAAAATAATCTGACATAGTTTAGTCTAAATTTGGAAGCACCAGAAGGACGACAGAGAAAAGGCACTGAAGATTTATCTTCCATGAATAAAAATGTAAAATTCTTATGAAACAAAGAAATATGTTACTGTTTATTCCAACCTGAAAACTGTAGCCTGTGTGGGACGCTCTCTAAGGCTGATGTGCAGGTATCCACCATCACACAGAGTAAATGTAAACATCTCAGCAAAACTGTGATTCCAGAACCTTGCAAATCTTCACCATTTTTTTCTTCCTCTGAAGGAGTTCTTTACACTTTCTGAAAAGCTGCTCTTGTTAGAGCTTTTCAAATTTAACACAACAGTATGTAAAACAGCTGTAAAAATATTTGGCACTCCTGCCAAAAACCTGGATGTTGCTCTTGGGTTACGACATTTTCCTTGGTTTACGCTTCCATGTGGCCTAAACTAAAACTGCCATGCAGTAGTGCTTACACAGATACACCACAATGTGGATTTTACACTATGTTTGTGTCTGCTAACGAGGTGCAGAGAAGGATGTGATGTACCAGATGCACAGAATTCTTGTCCAGCTCTGCCAAGAAGCAATGCAGATGCTCAGCATGTCCCAGGTCTTTAACACAACCGTAAACCTGGGGTCTCAGGGTTAATCCAGTACTTCAAAAAATTACATCTTTAATACAACAAAGGGCTAAAACTGACTTGTACAATGGCAAATATACCCTCCCACAGTTCTGCCTTTGTATCCTTTACATTTTCTCTGATAACTCATCACTCTTCTGTTATTTAGATTTTAGAATAAAAAACCCCTAAGTGGCGAGCATGTGAAGAGGCAAGATATTACTTCAACATAACAAAAATGGCCTGGAGCTGAACCGTCTTTAGATTTTGTGAACATCTCATTTGAGAGGAAAGGATTTTAAAGATGGTACAGTTGAGTAAAGATTATCTAACGACACTGGAACATGTGTTACTATTTACAGCTCCAGGTTACTGCCTTCAATACAACAAGATTATATTCAGAGGTATAAGTATTATCTGCTTAAGGTTACCCTCATTTACAAATATCTTTTTAATTAAAATATTTTTATGAACCTTTACGAAATATTTGTTCACTCTGTATTGGTACTGACCTATAAATATTTAATTTTCTCACACCCTGTGAGAGAGCTCGCATTTCTTATTCTTATGAAAGCAGTTGCCTGTATTGTGAGGTAGCCATACCCTCAGTACCTGGTACAATGTTATCTCTCCTCTAGACTGTGTCTTTGGAGCAGGGACTTCAGTGCTTTAGACTCTCTCTAACTTTGCCATTTGTATTATTTGGTTTGTTTAGTTTGTTTGTTTTAGTTAGAAAGTGGTATTTGTCTTTTGGGGCTGTTGAGCTGAAAGTCCTGAAAAACTTTTTATCTGTTCCTCTGCAGGTATTTGCATATACGGGGACTTCCTCCGCAAAAGCAAGTAAGAGGCAAATTAGGTAAGCTATCAAGATGTCTTTAAGCCGCTAATTTATCTTCTTTTGCCCTGTGATTCATAACATTTTTCTGACCTCCTGCTACGGAAGGGCCTTACAGTAGCTTAATACATTGCAGCTGTGAAAGTATGCCAAGTTAACCCTTCCCTGAGAGACCAGCTTACATTTGGCCTCTCTCCATCTACAGGAGTTCACACATCACAGGGCAGATTTCAGGAGATTGTGAAATGTTATTCACTGGCAGAATTGCTGTTACAGATGCAGATATGCTTTCCTCGTAGATCCAAGAGGTGAAAATGTAGGCAGGAGATTAGAACAGTACATAGACCTACGGGATTCCAGCCTTGACTCCGTCATTGACTTATGCTGTCAGACAGCATTATTTACTTTAATGCCTTTCTCTGAGGTTTGAGAGATTTTCCATCTCCAGAGATCCATAAATCAAAGTTGTCTCCTTTCCTGGAACTACTGTTCCCATTCAGAGGCTCCTAAACCTTTCCGTATTTCAACAACAGGAGAAAAAAGGCCTTCGAGACTCCGCTCCTATCCGGCCATATACAAATGTAACCTTTCTAAAGAACAAAAATTACTCCACAAACCCCTGATTTCCCTAGGAAAATGGGAGAAGCACTTTAGAGAGGAAGATGCACATTCCCACATGCATGATAACACCTAAACACTGCAGCTATAAAAAAAGAAAGTGAAAAAAGCAGGAGGAACACATAAAACATTAGCCTAACAGCACCAACGTTAATGATTTAAACCACACTCATCTGTGGGAGGGGAAGCTGGCACACACAGTATTCCCTGAAAGGCTCAAAGCATCCACATTATTTTTTGAAATAACCAGAACCACAAAAGTTTCCAAAAGGTTTTAAGGCATTCCACCTCTTTCCAGTCAAAGCTTTCCAATGTTGTGCTATTAAAGAAGAATGAGTTTCGCAATAACGAACTTGGTGACACATGGTTTGTCTCTCCCTGCTGCTCTCGTTGCCTGATCAAGCTTCTGGCTCCAGATCTCTTAAGTCGGATGGCAGCGACAGGAGAACTGCTTCTACCCTTTTCCAGCAGGGATGGCAAAGTCAAGCATTTTAAGGTTTAGGCAAATCAAGAAACAATGAAACTGGATGTTTCTCTCCTGTTCGCAAATGTAAAGCTTGGACCTACCACTGCCTGCGTAACCTGGAGACTGCCACAGGAAAGCAGCGACCACCAACACCAGAAACTGGGCATTTTCTAGGTGTGCAAATAGTAGAAAACAGGAAATTCCAACAGAGCATACAGTTCAGCACAAGCTGCAGAAATACTTTTTACAGTTGGGGTGGGGCGCCAGGAAAAGGTGTTGATCTAAACTAACAGAAAGTCTTAATCCTAAACATCTTGTCTTATCTCAGTCCTTAATGATTCCTCCACTGAGTGCACTATTGGCTTATTTTCTTGCTGCACAGCAGAAGCTCTCATCTCATCCCCACATATCCATACCAGGCATCATTCTTATCTGTGCAAAAATTTTCAGCAAGCCCTGTCTTCCTGAGCACAGCAAACTCTTCATAACAGGCATTCATTTGATGCTTAATAATGAATATTAAACAATAAAACTTAACAGTGACTCAAGATATTGATAAAAACAATACAAATTGTTAAGTCCAGAATCTGTCCTGAAACACCGACTGGAAAGCCAAGAAAAAAGCTTACTTACATAAATTTCTAATACTGGATTTTTCAAAAGCCAAACAATAAACAGCATTCATTTTCTTTTCTTACAACTAGACTCCTATTCAGTCTTTAGGAAAAATTGAGCAACTAATTCTGTTCACTAAAGTTGCAAGCCGTTCAATTCTATAAATGCACTTGAAATTGATCTTCTTGTCAAAGGGAAATACAGACTAATGGTTTTCCTGTGCTGCCTTTATTTCAGTTTTCATTAAGCATGGAAAAACTGATCTCCTGCACGCTAGCTTGATGTACCTCAATGTACAACCACCAAAACGATGCAATAATGCAACACACACTTAACACTCATGAGACAGAAAGTTCATGGAGTTAATAATGAATAAGTTAAATTGTTTAAAAATTGCTCAAAGAAAAACTGTTGGATGGAAGAAAAAATATCCAAGAGCAATGAGTACTGATACTCAAATACTATTGCTACTTCCCATCTCTTCAAAGCACTGAAGAAATTCTAGGGAACTCTCCTAATGCAGTACATAGGTATCATCATCTTCACGCCAGGCATGGGTAAAGAGAGTGCTTATATGACTCTCTCATAGAGGAAAAAAAAAAATAAATTGGCGAAAGTTAAAAGGGCAACTATTAAATCCTCTGTCCTAGTTTTCTCCCTGAACTCAGAGAGACTGATTCACCGTTAGCTGACTGCAAAAAGTTTTCAACTATATAAAAAACAGAGAGGATCTGGACAGTATTTCAGGGGAGTGCAGGACAAGAAGAGACCTTCTGGGCTACCAAAGCCAATCTCTAACTGCGACCCTCCTGCTATTTGGCATGGATGCTGCCACATCCATTGCACAAGCTAAAGATGGCTCCTTGTAGCCATCAACTGGCTTGAATTTAAATCAATCTTGGATTCTGTTGATATAAACTAACGACAATTTCAGTTTATAAATAATAACAATAATGAAAAAAGATTTGTCACAGATTCTTTCAGAAGAAGTGCTTTTCTGTTATTGGTATTGATGTTTCTAACAGGGTATTCTGATCTCCTCCTAGTCTACTCAAAACATCAACAAACATAACACATATCCCACTTTTCTGAATAGTAACAAAACAAGGCTGTATTTCAGCACTTGCAGGAGGAAGTAAATGGAGAAAGGACGGTTTCTAGATGGCTATCTAGCATGGTAATGTCTCTGTTCTCTGTTTGGGCCACAGGACTACTCACAGAGTCTTCACAATGACTCAAAAGCCAGCAGAAGAATGATCAGTTTGCCAGTGGTTTAAGTACTACCAAGTGCTCGTCAGCACCAAAGAAATACACAACCCTGAACTGATGTATCAGCAACAAAAGCAGATCAAGAACAGTGAATCCCAGCTGAAACCAGGAAGTGTCTGACTAAAATTAATGCAAAAGCTGAATCAGAAAAAAAAATTTACACGGACAATATTCAGAGTTTAGTGCAGAAGTAGGCTCTATCTTTCAAATAAACCTAAAATAAACATCTCACATGTATATTTGATTGTTTTACCCAAATAAAATCCCACTCAAAGAAAAACATCCCTTGAATGGGGAAAACTAGCTCCTCCCTTAATTGCCATCCTGTCAGGATACAACGGGGACATAAATTTTCTGTTCTTGAGTACAAGAATGAGGCTGCAGACTGTGCTGCACAGCAGTTCTACAGAAACGTTTCCAGCTGAACTGTGAAACACTGCATGTATCTAATAAATCCACTGGAGACAATAATCATGGTACTGACTCAGGGCAATTGCCCTTATTAATGAATGACAGAAATACTGCCAAGGATCTGTCATTCGGAAATCGGAATCAATATCTTAAAGAGGTCTGTGAAACTTGAAAATATATAAGGAAAATATGTGCCTCAATCTATCAAAAATCTTTCCTCAGCCAGTGGAAGTACAGCTATTGACAGAAAAAGAATGAGTTACTCGTATTTTATCTAGTTGTTACTTTTATGGTACTTATTTCCATGCAACATGTTCTGGGTGGATTTTTCATCTGATATAGTAAATTCCAATGCCCATTGCTTTCACTGATCCAAGAATTTAGTTGGTGAGTGACACCCTGCAATATATTTTGCCAGCATCAAGAAGTACAGACTGTAAATCGTACCTTCTTTTTTCACCTCAGAGCTAATTGTTTTTCAGACTTTGGTAATCTTTTCCACCGTATTTCCTTATTGAAACTGAAAGGACAACACCAGTCCCTCAAACTTTGAAACTGTTCTCTCTGTGCTCAACTGATGGCATCAACTCCAGCTATAAAATCCTCCAAAGCAGAAAAGAATACGTTTTTTACACATCCTTAATTTTACATTTTTGGTAATGTTAGGAAAAATATGTATGATTTTGAAATTCATATTCCAAATTCTTGTTGCGAATTCCAAAGTCAATTTCAAACACGACAAAGTTCACAGATTTTCAGCTGTGTTGTTTGCACAACGGAGGCTGGAAGTGGGAAAAGTCTGAGATTTTTTAGGTTTGTGCCAATACTTGTTGTTCATAAGTTTTTGTCTAATGGCAAATACAAATTCACATAGGAGCCAGTGTTCTTGATATAACTTGATAAAAATGAAACTGATATCCAGTTTCATTAAAACTCGCTGTGGAAAAGCCATGGAGCTGTTCTGCAACAGAGGATATTGTATCTGGTGTTATTTATTTATTAGGGGAGAAATCACTGTATAGGCTATTGAAATTATTTTTCTCTGCTTCATAAAAATATGTCCCTCCTCTACGTTTTTTCATTTCAGCCTAAAGAAAGATGATCATACAGTAAAGCCCTGTAGGCAACACTGCACATGAAGTTCAGAGCACATCAGACTTCAGTTTGAGATTGCACTTTTTAATCACTACTTTAATTTATACTGGAGTCTCTTTCACTCTGAAGTCAATGGAAGGCATATTATGCTCAGAGGTGGCTTACAAAAATTTCTATATATATGAATTTATATGCACAAATCAAATTATTGTATTAGATTTTCCCAGAAGCGGATACTAATGTATATTAAGGAGAATGTTCTGCAGCCTTCCTTGCACACTTGTGTATGTCTGAGACAGAGCTGTTATGGGTATTTTTGGAACATACAAAATTACATATTTGTTGGCAAACATCTCAAGGCTTTCAGTCGTTTTGATGGGGGTCAAGTAATTCTTTATTCTTTGGTTTTCAGGTTTGGTTTTTGTATCATGACTACACACTGTTGTATTCTAAGAGGTATTTAGTGGATCTATCTGAGCATGAAGGTACTTAGTTCTTTTTCTTCCTTAAACCATGCTAAAGACAAATGTCACCTGGCTGACAAATATAAAAAAATAAAGCTGGATATACACAGAAAATAAAGTGTCTATCAATTTGCTACACAGTGAGATTCAAGGCAATTTTACCTTTGTGGAGAGTATAAGACACTCTGATGCTGTAATCGCTTTAATATGAATGACAGATATATAACTGTCAAACTGGCAACCACATGTTTTACTTGCATAATATATATTTTAAGTAGAAATAAAGTATGTTAATTAGCTACTTGTGTCCATTGCAAGTTCAGAACAGGAAAACTAAGAAAAAATTCCAGCAAAACAGTAATTAAAAAGAGATTCGGAGTATGCTCCCCATTGGCTTTGCAATATATTCATTTCTCAAGCTTTTGTATAACTGATTATATCTTTTTTTTTTAAATTTTTACGAGTAAATAGCAAAACTAATTAGCTGCACACTATTAAGTTAATGCACATTTATCTACAACAATTCAATTCTGACTGTGAAATAATCTTTCTAGCCCATAATTACACTCCAGCTTAATTAGCATAATTTCCGCAGCACATTCTTTAATAAAGAAGCTGACATAAGGGTTGTTCTTAAACACCAAGGATATTTTAGACAAGTAGAAAAAGGGAGACAGGCAGAGCTGCATTAAACACTTATTATGTTACCAAGATAGTACACATAAAACAAGAGCATGAATTCAATACTATCTGTACCATCACAAGCATCTCAAGATGCTTTCACTAAAGATAAGCAAAATACTTAAAGGATTTGAGATGTCTCTTGTCCACTTCACTAGAAGTGGTTCCACATCCTTCGCAGCTCCTTCCTCCCCTGTCACTGCATCTCATCCCCCTCACCAAGGGCAGCCTGCAGATTACTCATTCTCCCCCTCCATGTATTAGTTTCCTTTAGAAAGAAAAGGCATACGGTCTTGCATTTCTTACACTACTTTAAGCACAGGCAGTCAGTTCCCACTGAAGAGAGTCATTGTAGGTGAAAACACAGATCAGTCTCCAGGCTCATTTAGTCTTTGGCTTGCTAGTGAGGATTTAGCAACCAGGACTCTTATGGACACCTATTTCCCTGGTACTACCACACCAAATTAGTTTTCTATGGGCTAGTGTGGGCAACGTGTTTGTGGACATACATGGACAATGGCACCTGAGTATTTGCTATGCTCGATATTAACAGTGAGTCCAGAGGAGAGACTTTGCCTCCCTCAGTAATCCTCTGATTCAACTTGTTCTTCTCCTGCTGAAGCCCATGATGTGCTGGGTGTCAGATTTATACGTCTGGGCTATGAAATGTAACCTCAACTGTAACACAAACAGTCACAAGTCTCTCCTGACAGTAAAGAACTAAAATTTAAAAAAACCAGAAAAACTTTCTTGTGTCTTCATCTAACTGCTTCTAAATAATGGTCATTTAAAATGAACTGTTATCTAAAGTGTTCTTGGGTTCTGTGAAAGATTTTGACTAAATATATGCTGTTGGTGAGGATGTCCTTGTACTCTTCCATAGCTACGAGTGGTGAATTTCACCTATGAAGGATTACCATTTATTGTGCAAAATAGTGAAAGACACTGGGTAAGATTATTAAAATCAGCAAGGTGATTTAAAGCCGAGTTCTATTTTCATGTAACCTCATAAAGGATTTTAATTTAATCAGGTTTCCAAAATGCCTAAGACTCTCCTGAAAATACAGACTTCACCTTTTAAATCACACAGGCACTTTTAATAACTTTACTTGCTCTAATTAACTTTTTATTTTGAGGTTAGTACTATTAGGCAAGACCAGGACCAAACGATCTCTGCATACTAATTAGTCATGGACTCCTGCTGCTGCAAAGTAATATATGAGGAGATGCCCTAGAAATTCAACAAAAATTCAGAGCAACAGAAACTGATAAATCAGGTCTTGGAGAAAAACAAATCAGCAATACCTATTTCAACTTACTGTTTTCTTAGGAATACATACAACTAGGCAAGCTCTGCCTGATTAGAATTTAAGATAAGGAAATACATCCTAAATTAGGTTCTAAAAGAATTTTTATTCAGACACATAAATGATGCATCAGCTACTGTCTCGAGACTATATTAACACAGCCAGTTCAACAGGTTTCAAAAGAACAAGGAAAACTGAAGATGCCCCAGGAAGCTGCTCTGCTGCCCCCCCATCTCAGAAGTGATGCAGTCCAATATTGAGGGAGCCCCTGCTTTGGCAGAAGCAGGGAAGGAGGGAGTGAGACCATGGCTAACTAGTTCTGCACGTGCAAAACCTGCCTGACCTTCAGGCCCAGGGCTGCTTAGGAGGATGCTCCTGGGACAGGCAGCTTGTTACCTGGTCTAACCCAGCACCAGCCAGGTTTGCTCACAGTCGCAGCTGTGCAGCTCCCATCAGTTTGCAATGCAAAGCCAAAAACAGCTGAGACTTCTGTTCAAAGCCACCCCTCTGAACTGGAGTTATACACAGCAGAAATTAAGAGCTAGCTTGTCAGAAGACAAGTATTAACCTTTTTTTGAAGGTGAGCTTTTCTTGTTATAATTAAGACTAGAATATACAAACAATAAAGATAGTCATATTTTTCAACAGACTGGATTACCTTTGCTAACAAAATTTTAACCAGCTGTTTAAAATCAGGTTATCTATAAATATAGCATGGTAGCCAAGTTTATTAAAAGATGCTAACGATTTTGGCTGCCAAACTACAAGGGCCTGGCTGTGAGTCTTTTGTTTGCCAACTGTGTACCCAAAATGAATTCACCTAAAATTACTAGCCAGTTTTGAAAACCTTGATCTGCTAGGTTTGTCTTGTTCTTTCCCTTTGACAGTTATTTACCTCTGCCAATTTTCTTTGCAGAACATCAGAGCACTGAGAAAAGAAGAAAGCAAATAAGCTTCGCCTTCAGTCCTGCAGCTTTGAGTTAGGAGATAAAGAGTTATGGCTTGAAGACATGAGATAAAAGCAAAGCAATATACTCACAGCCACAAACTCCATGAACTAAACTACGAAAAAACCCCTGTAGGTCAGGCAGAGATCATGCAGAGTAAGCACAGCAAGAGACAAGGAAATGGGAGGCATAAATATATTGTTATTTTTTCCATATCATTTCGTCTCTCTATACATCTGGTTTGCTATCTATTAAAAAAAGCTCTTCTGAAAGGCCCTTCTGAAAGATTTTTGAGACCTTGCTGTAAAAATCACTGACTCCAGGGCAAAATGTTATTATCAGTGCTGCCTCAGAAGCGCAGAGTAGCCACCAAGACCGAAATGGTTTTAAAGAGGGTGAAGATCTAAGACAAAAAAAACCCATCAGGAGGCAGATTACTGACTACCATTTGTTAAGCAAGCACCCTGCAAAAAGAAAATGAGAGAAGCTTAGTAACAGGCAATTTGTTTCATATGCCTAAAGAGGTTCTGTTTTTCATTTGCATTGTCAGGTGTTTTGCCCTAAAAGTCAAATTTCCTTGGAATAGATTCCTCACATCTCAGTTCTGGGAAATGATGCTGACTGGAGAATATAGGCACAACATGTATGTAAAGAGAGGTTTAAGGAAAAATTCCTTACCTTATTAAAAATAATCCCAGTGTATGCAGCTGCAAAAATGGTCAATTACAAATACTCACTGAGGATAGGCCTTAATGAAATGACACCTTTGGTCAGCATTTTACCCGATGTTACCACATTGTTGGTAAAATACATGATTGACTCTCCCAGCCGAACACTTGAAACTGGGTGGTTTCATGATTGTTTTAGCAAGTTAGACTTGCTCTTGATTTTTACTGTGATAATGGAATGACTCAGGAATACCGACATGTCAAAAGGAAGACTCAGCTGGCTGAAAACTTGGGTTTTGCTTTACATACACTCAAGAGCAATTTAATGACAAATCTTGAACAGACCTGGGATGTGTACACAGCATAGCTGAGTATTTATCTGATACTAATCACCAGACTCACCAATACCTATGAGCCTTTACTGCCATCTGTTCAGCAGTCTCAGTCGTTTACGAACTGGCAAACATCTAAATACCACTCCCACCATCTTCCTTAAAAATACTTTCATCATCTACTATAACCAGATAAGAAGCTTACATTTCTAGAGATTGCTGCTGGCCTTGGAACTGATTTCCTTCTGGGTCAGCACGGGACAACATTTTGAAGAGTCAAAATTTTACTTACCAGCATGATTGTTCAGCACTAGATTTTCCTTACAGACATTTTTATGTTTATATTGTAGCCACAAACTTAGATGGCATGTTCTAAATGATAGCAAAATAAAGTATCAAATAGTTTCTTTATTAATTGAAATTCATGGCTGTGTATTTTATTAATTGCAATTTATGTGTTAATAGTTTGACATTGCATTTTATCCAATGTTCTTTTTCTCATAAATGGTATCTACAACCGTACAAAGCACAGCATCAGACTCTCAAGGGGCTGCTTCATGAGGAAAGTCAAATGTGGATGAAAGAGAACCAGGAACACGACATGCAATTTTCCATTACCCTGGAGAAGACTTTTGGGAGTTGGAGACCAAATAAGCTGTGTGACTATTTCAGGAGTAATGAACCGATCCTGGAAGGAGGACAAAAGTTTGGTAGAAGTGCCATGGGGTATTGATTGAGAGGTAACACTCACCCAGGAAATAGGTAACTGAACTAATCAAGAAATTTTCAACCTTTTATTCGCAGTTGTGTTGAATAATCGTTAAGAACACATTTATTACCACATTAAACCTTCTATGTCTTTCCAAGACTATCTGCGGTAAAACTCATGAGCCAAATGTTTCTCTAACTTTAAGTGTTTATTGACATACCGCAGACCTACTTTCTTCCTGACTTCTACACATTTCTGAGTAAGAACTTTTAAGGAAAAGCTGCTCTAAAAGGCCTGTTGTGAGGTGAAGTCATGAGCCTTGCCGATGTAAAACATACCCACTGGCTGTTTTCTTTGGTAGGCAGACAATTGCCCATGATCTCCAGGTGTGACTGGAGTAACTGACAGGCAGTTTCTTACACATCCAAGTGTTAAATCAAAGAACTATACCACACTTCTTTGTGATGATTCAGCACAATCTAAACACTCCAAAGCCCTGTTTGAACTCACGAGCAGGCAACACTAAGACATATTACCCTCCGTGACAACCACATGCTATACGAGCCCCAGAGAAGAGGACCACTCAGCCAGGAGCCTGTCCGAGCTGCTCAACGTTCCTTTGAAAGGAAACCTCTATCTGTCCACCTGGATTGTGACTGGATTGGGGTGTCCAGTCCTTGGAGACGCAGTGACTGAAGCAGCTGCTGAAATGACCAGAGCTGTTTCAGCAAATCCCACTTTGTAGAGGTAACAGCTCATGGATTTTTAAAAAGCAATGCATTTTTAATGTTTGTAATGAAATTCCAGAAGTTAAAAGTCCACGACAATTCAAACACTTCCTAGAGCTGTAACGGAGATAGAGTACAAAGCAATAATTATCAATATTTTCATATGATCCGTTTTGAACAAGAATGCATAATGATGTTCTAAGGCTCACTATTGCTGAAATTCAGATGGGGCCTCATAAGTGGGTAAGATCATCCAGTGCACAGCTCAGTGACAAGGACAGTGATACAGCTTAAAAATCCTTATGTTTCTCTGTGAGATTCATTTGACAGTGCTGGAAGCTAAGGACTAACCAAAGGAATATACAGAAAAACTAAATAATGACTTGCTTTCTGTAAAGGCTTGGTTTAAGGTATATTCAGAGCAAACCCGCCTTCAAGTATCTGCTGATATCTCAATTTCCATTTCAAAGGTGTGCATAGACATGGTAAGTAGACAAAAGAACCCCCAGCTATTCTCTCTTCCCTAAGAGAAAGCAAAACCCTTATGTAACTATCTGCTCTAGGAATGTTGTCCTACCACTGGTAGATGAAAGGACCTGGAAAAGATAACAATCCATCAGTGCAGAGCAAGGAGTTACCAGATTTAAACTCAGCAAGATCCAGTGAGAGAAGCAGCAATTAGATGTGGAACACTGCAGTCGGGGGACAGCTTTCTGAGCCACACAGGCAGAGGATGCCAAGGCTGTACCAGCAGCTCCTAAGACACAAGAAAGTGGTGCCATAAAACACCCGCGAGGAGCACTGAAATGTGCAGTCAGCCTTGAAAATGTGTGCTGCTCAAAGGTTTGCTCAGTTAATCACTAGGATTTCTGCATTTCCCTGTGACCTTCTACTCTAGCTTTTTGTCTTTAAACAGAATATTCACTTTCTATATAGAAGATCTACTATTTCAGTAAAAGATGTGAAAGTAGCAGGGATGAGTTTTCTCCTCCTTTAAACAGTGATTGATCCCAGGTACAGATATAGAAACCCTTACAAGTTTCAGATACTTTTTTCTTTCTAAAATTTCTCCAAGAACATTGAAACTGACAATTAATAGTGCTAAATTTTGTGGAATGCACTAGAAGATAATGAGGTCCAGCTGTCTAGTCAGACACAGAAATAAGGAAAAAAATACAGGATTACCAGCTTTACCATCAATTAGCTTTAAAAAAGCACAAATATGTACACTGGAGGTTAAGCAAAAGAAGTGCAAAACCAAATTATGTCTTTCTGCACCATTCAACTGGACCCTGAAAATCATAAGTTTTTCTAACATATACTTAGCATGCCTTTCCTATTTTAGAGGAAAAAAATTTAAAAACATTTTTTTGAGTTTATATATGATACCGATGTTAAAATACTTTGCATATTTTTAAGCTAATTCAAGAACAGAGAATTGTCTGAGGTGGTGGATAGCAGCTAATACATACATCTTTACATTTTCAAACATGGCAGTTTAAAAAATATCTCTGCAACAGGAAGGAGGTCAAGCTGACACTACCATTGCACAGAAGAGCCGTGTCCCTACAAAGCCTTCTAACATGGGCTGTTGACACTTGGGAACAAGTGAGCTGTGTCCTGCTTCACAAAACAAGTGAGCTAAGAACAGCCAGTTTTTGGAAGGATAGCACAGCCTCGTATTTGCACTATCTATTATAGAGTATTCTGAATTTGGAATATATCAACTGCCTGCTGTTGATACAACACGTGCTTATGTGAGTTTTCTTTTATCACGGGTAAAACAAGATGGACAGTGTATGCAATTAACATCTCTTTATGCAAACTTTTCTTTTAGATTGTACATACATTGCTGTGACCATGAATTCAAATCAGGTTTAAGAAACTTGCACAAGGAGCTATTTAGCTCTAAAATTTTCTTAGCCCTGGCTATATATGAAGCAAACACCTGCAAACATTTGCAGTTCTTGGTAATAAAATGAAAAGTCTGCCTGTGAAACTTTTGCTTTCCTTCTCACTGTAACAGAAAGAATACAGAAAACTGATACAATTAACACTTTAGTTCTTTAGCAAAAAAAAACTTTTGAGGTTTTTAAAAACATTGTCATTAAATATAGTACAGAATATATCAATATATTTTTATTTGAATCTGTAAGATAGCGTCAATTAGTCACAGTGAGGCAACCACTGAACTCGGCAGATTTTAAGCTTCTGACAGGTTACCAGGTATTTTTCTTCATTTTCTTCAGTTCAGTGGTTTGGCCATACAGCTCTCTGACCACCCAGTGCCACAGAAAATTTGGGATGAGTGTATTATATTACACTGAAGCCCCCAGTGGGGTAGCTGCTGGCATTCTGGCTTAATAGGGAAACATGGGTATTTTAACTGCCAGAGCGACTCAACTCTGAGCACATGCCATTCGTGCACAATGACATTCTGTCAGCAAACTGCACCACTGAGCAATCTCAACGTTATTAGATTCTTAAATCCTAATTTGTTTCAGGTTGACATGACATAGTGTGTTTCAGCTCCTGCTGTTAGTGATATTGTTGCAATGAAGAAAAAAACTCCATCTGTATCTTCCCACACAGTCAATGACTGTGAGAATCTGTGTGCTAATGGATTTTTTTGCTGCTCTGGAGTGTGAACACATTAAAATTTATCTCTACCACAAACAGCATGAATGAGTATTTAGATTTTCTAGTAGGTTTGTCGGGTTTTTTGTTTTGTTTTTTTGGGGGGGGCATGGGGTAGTGTACAAATGTACATTTTTTTCTAATTATGTTTTTCCAAAATCTTCAGTTTTCTCCACAGTTTTAATTTTTGAACAGTGCTTTGGATCACACAGCTGAGTCATTGTATTTGTTAATAAATTGTATGTTTTAAATTAGACTGGCACTGTTGGGACAGTATGGAAAATGACAGTTGGTCATGGAGAACCACAGACATGATCCAAAAGTCTGTTTGGGACACGCTTCTCAACATCATTTACGACTCACAAAGCCAAAGATGATAGATGTAAGGGCTAGCACTTTCAAAGAAGAAAGGACAGTATATGGTAAATCTGGATAATTAAACTTAATAAAAAGGTCTAATTTTATGAGTTGGAGGAAAGATACTTTGGTAAAAAAATATATCTTACTGGTGGGGTAGATTTTAAGAAGACTGTGAAGAATTGCATGTGGACTAAAACCTTTTACTCCACCAGAAACTAAGATTTATAGTAGTTTTGACAACAACTAAAGCAGAAGGACAGGCACTCTGATTCTCGATGCTTGATGTGAAACTGCCTTTTTTATTTCGTATCTAAAAAATAGTACAGAACGCATAAATTAATTCTCTGCTTATGCTACTTAAAAATGGTAATATCAACCCGCACTATGTTTTGAATGATTAAATGGTTATCATCTGGGTTTTTGGCCTGAAGAACTCTGTTATTTCATCAAAACCAAGATCTCTGCTTATTCTTTGGAAGTTTTCAGCAGGAGGGTCTGATGAAGATAAACAGATCTGAAAGAGGAAGATACTACTGGAAAATCTGGTAAGCAGTTCAGGACTGACTATCTCAAATGGTAAAGAACTTGCTAAGCTAAATCAAAGTTGTCAAAAACGTCACTCTGAGTTACATGTTACAAAGTACGAAAAGCCATTCTGAGTTGGGCTACCAGGTTATCTCAGGCACTTCTTCTCAGCATCTTGTTACTGACCACTTAACAATCATTTTAATGAAATTATCCTGTTATCACCACAAGATCCTTCTTCACTGTTGTACTGGCTTACAGTGCATCACACGTATATGTGAAGCCATGACTTTTACCACATACATCACTTCATACTTACCCAAAATCAATTTTAACTGATTTTGGTGTGGCATCGCAACTTCTTTTTTGAAAAACCCCATGTTTATTCTCTCACACCACATTGTATTAACATGTGAGCTAATCGGTTCTGTTCTTGATTGCCATTTCTATTAGTCTGATGCAAATGTGATACAGATCTGAGCTGCCTAGACCTACTTGGAAGCCCATCTGGAACACAGGCGTCCTATGAGACATTTTGTGGGGGCTAAAAGAGAAACATTACAGCCTTCAGTTTGGCTCTTTTGTTTCTGAGTGCTCTTGCTACTCTTGGATGAACATTATCTATCTGGTCCTGGCAATGTGATATTCCTAATTTAGTATTTGTTCCTCAAGTTTTGCCACTGATACAACATTTTTAGATACTTCCTATGATAACTTATTTTTCTCTTCTCTCAGAAACGCTTCTCAGGAGCAGAGAAAGCAAAAGCTTTTCACTTGCTCTTCAGTGAGCAAGTGCTGGCAGGGAAATTCAGGAAGAAATAAACATTCCTCTAGTGTAACAAACACTGTGATTCACAGGCTGAACTGACTATTGGCAAAGTCTGCACAAGCAATCTGACACCAAAGGCATTTTCACTGAACTGTGTCATTACGTTCTTCTTGATCCCATGCAAGCTCTTGTCATTTCTAAGCACTGCCTACCTTGACTTCAGAAAGTCTGACTCCAGAAACTTGTACCATTTTACATGATGACAAGGGGTAGTTTTCCAGGTTAAAAGCTGGCCATCGATTGGGAATGGGCATATACATCTATGCCCTTGAGAAGTGAGGGAATCGAATCCAAGGCAATGTGGGCTAAGGGAGCAAGTGGGTCAACAGGTAGCACTTAAAGATGTCTCTCAAGGCTACATGACCAAATGTCTCATCATCTCTTAAGCAGCAGAGGAAATCTGGAAATTTTCTTTGCAAATTACAGCATATGAGAGAATGGGAAACCTGGAAATCTTACAGACCAAGATTACCCTGTCAGTCTTCGTCATGAGAAAAGGAGTAAAACAAGAGATTGGCAGATGCTGTGAGTAGGCTTGGTAACTTTTATACTGCATTAGGAATCGTAGGATGTAAAACCCCACACCAGACTCACTGAATCCAGCAGGTTTAGCACATTATGTTTTAGACAATCCCTGGTTTAAGAACAGTGATTTCATTCATGGCCCAGCGCATATCAAAAAAAAAAATCAAATTTAATGCAGTGTTTCAAAAATTAATTTATCAACCAACATTTTAAATGAAAAATTTAAAACTAAATTCAAGGTTAATGGTTAGATAGTGAAACTTTAAATTCTAAACACTATGAACCAGAACTTCTTACTAAGCCAGAACTCCTTACTAACCTTCCCACTTCTTGTGCTTCTTCACATAAAATTTGTAATAATTATAGAGGGAAGGAAAAAATGTGCAAGTTGGATTGAGGCACTCTCAGCTTTCCACGTTCTTCTGTCTCCTCAAGGAATTATGTAGACACAGATGAAATTCAGCATATAAGTCTTGGCAAACTTTGCTGTATTAATAAGAAGCAGATTCTTTCCTGACAGCAGGTATAATTTGGATTAACCACAAGATGAAAAAAAGAACTAGGTAAAAGAACACAAGTACAAGACTAAACATTATGGCAGTTTCTGGAACAATGTATTAAAAGAAAAATAAAAAGTATCTGATTTTCAGAGGAGCTACAGTCCCAGTATTGAGCTGTGTGAGCATATGGCACTTCTGGAATGCAATTCCTTTCAAATGTATTGATCATCTCTGTTCAGTAGTAGTTGACTTCTAATACACTGAACTTCGGCTTTGTTTTTCCTGCTTTGGTCTTTTCATTGAAAAGATGTCATAAACTGGATTGTGACAAGACGAATTACAAAAGTAATTCTAATTACATATTTTAATATTAATTTTAAGTTAATGAGAAACTTCATAAATTTCTTTTTCACAGCAATAAACATGTGATCTGCTTCTTCATTATTTTCCGATTTTGCAATTTGCTTCTTCAATGAAGAGTAAAAATTTGATTTAGATAAACACAATTATTTACATTCTTTCAGCAAATACTTCTCAGATGAACTAGAAAACAATTACACTCTGCATACCCAAAGGAATAGCAAAATTCTTGCAAACAGCAACCCATACAGAAAATTTTAATTAGTTTTTGCTTTCCTGTGTTAAATTTAACACAGATGCCTGTCCATCTTCTGACTAATTCTGCAGAACATTTTCTTGCATGTTATCCTGGCTAGTTTTCAAGTCATAAAGTTTTTTGCACTTGACCATAGAAGAGTCTTGTAAACTACTGTATCTCAAACATCACACCTCTAAAATATCTGATTTGCCATCCACTGTCATTCTTCATAATTTTTTCTTCACAATCTTTTTCAAACACATTATCAGTCTGAATGTAAATACAACGATTTTACTTCTTGACTTTTCTAGGTCTTTCATATTTCCCTGTTCTTCTAAGGTACTGCAAGGCAGGCTTCCAAAGATGGATTGTTCACAGCTTTTATTGTTATGCTTCCTCACTCCCTCTTTGGCTTTTTTAATATAGACATCTCATTTAGAATAATCAGACACAGATATTATTTCAAAACATATATATTTTTCCACAAACTAAGCCACAAGCTTTAGTAATCATGACTAATCTAAAGCCTTTCAACAAGCTCTTGGAATAGATGATAACATTCAAGCTGAAAATACGTGAATTAATTTGAGACATATTTCACATGACACAGTATAAAATGCAAACCTAAATGCTAATAGATTTCATAGAAATATATAAAGTCCCCAAATACTAATTAAAATTGCAATAAGAAGCACCAAAATTACAGATGTCTATTCAGTTTTCTGCAGTACAAACAAACATCAGGACAATCGTAATGAAACAATGGTCATAGAAGATTTATGATTGCTGGAAATTTATAATTGAAGTCTGAAACAGTCCTTTAGGAAAAGATCCAGGCTACAAAAGAATAAATATAGCAAGAGAAAATAGGGATAAGAAAATGAATCAATGCTGTAATTCTTGTATACTGGAAAAGCTCATGTCATTTACACATCTATATGTCAAAGTCTGTTCCCTTGGAACACTGCTGAATCATTCAGTGTTCAGCAGCTATGTATCCTCCCTTACGCAAAACTCATTCTGACACAAAGTGTCTCTGAAAACACAAGCTATCTATGCTGCACAGAAGAAAACAGAAAAATGTGTTTTTCTACAGCAACCAGACACAGATATGCAGCCACAGTAATGGAAAACAAAATATGGCGGTATAAGATCAGGGACAGTTTTGGTGAAGCACCTGAAGGACCAGAATAGCTACTCATAGAGTAGGATGCTTCAAGTCAACTGCAGAATGAACTCACAGAACTGCCTTTAGTTAAACTGGGAATTTCTTGGAATAACGGAGTGTGCATTCACTTTGCTTATTTTTGTTGAGGATGATGAACTTCTGCTCCAGTGGTCCTAAGTGGTTAAAGCTATTCAGCCCAGTGAGACTGAGCTCACCCTTTCTGAGATCAGTTCACTGTCCACGCAAAGAGCTAATGCAGGATGGATTTTTGTTGGCATTGGTCCAGTCAACAACATGATGCTCTTGCTAACAACTTATTTAAGAATCCTGGTGTCGGTTCAGATAAAATCATAGGAAACAGCTAGGGATCAAATCTGGAGATATCCCAAAGAGGTTGGACATACCCAAGCCTTGCCAACTCCAAGAAAATCCTCAAAAACGGGGTGACCATGTAGCAATACACACGTTATGGATAAGGGTGCTAGCCTCAAGCTGCGACCTGACTCTCCCTTGAGTGTGATTGATTCCTGATCAGAGAATATAGCTAGTTTTGGTCTGATTTCCCTAAACTAGGAAAGTCATGATCTATTTTCCTATAGAAAATAGATGAGCTATGGAGAATTTTCCATATTTTACTATTTTGTGTATTTTATAATTGATGCTTGAAGACAAGTCCCTAATACAATTCCCCCCAGTAAACTGCTTGTTTAAATTGAAATAAAATCTGTCAGAAATTCTGTTTTGACCATGGCATATTGTTTAATGCTCTTCCTATTTTCCAAAGGCAGAATCTAGGTTTTTCTCCAGTAATTTAAAATATGTTATGTTAATATATTGCTTTGTGCAAAAATATTTACATGTTTTTGTTTTGTTCTCTTGCATCAATAAGAAATCAGTCAAATCTCTGATTTTTGTGAGTAAGATCAAGAAGAGATATTTACTCAGTAATGCACTGGGTATGTCACGAAGAAGGTAGGGAAGGAAGATGCAGCTGAAAAACTGAAACTAGAAATGGGGCCCTTGCTGGAAGTAACATGAGTCCTAGTACAGAGCAAGCAGAGCTGCTGGAAACATCAGTGAATTGAGCTGAGAAGATAAACGGAAATTTGGATCCAGGGGCAATTTGGCAACATCTGGAAATTCGCCAGTCAGGTGAATCACTGTGATACAGAAACCATCTTAAAGAACTGCTGTTACCCATCCACAATAAAAAATAAAGATAGAGCTCCAGCAAGTAGATGTCTGTTGAACATCTCATGTAGGAACATCTGAACAGTAGGAAAGCAGCCTTGATGCACCACGATGCAGATAGTATCTCTGGGAGCTTTTCTGAGGTTGCTGGAACAAAGGAACTCAAGAGAAACACAGTCCATGGCTTATAGGCAGCATTTACAGAGACACTGTAGCAATCTGTTCTCCAAAGAGAGAAACCAAGTCCTCTGAGAAAGAGGATGATCAGCCTGGAGAGAAGATTTTCAGGAAGTTCAGGAAACAAGATCCAAGTGCAGGCTAAAGCCCATGCCATCATGTGGAAGGAGGACATGGCAATAGACCACTGATGGCCGTGCTGAGGCCTTTCTATCCAAACACCACATATCCTTCTGTCCTGGAACCAGGGACCCATGATGAAGGGAAAAGTGGGATTGGCACTAAGGAACTAGGGGTTTTCAAGATCAGATACCACCACACAGTCACTTATTTGCTGGAGTCAAAGGTCATATGAAGGGCACAAAGATTCTGGATCACCAGGGAAGAAGCACTGGGTCTGAGAAGCCTGCATGTCTGCTTTCCATGGCTGCCAGTAGCACAGGGAAAAGACAAGAGAAAGATTTTAGAGGGAAAATCTAGGACCCTACAAGGCAAGTTGGAGTCAAGGTCTTCCATGTAATTACATACTTGTATACCACACAGGATTGCAAATGGACAGATGTGCAAGGATGCTCGGCTAGAAAGTGAGGTTTCATATTCCTTACAGAGCAGAGACTCCTCTGTATGAGACATTTGAAGCTAGACACAAGAAGCTCATTTGAATCTTAAGGGAATCAATCTGTTAGCATTTCAAATCCAGAAGGTCATGAATGAGCTTCTTACTGATTAGTGGGGGCTGGTGGCAGGAAGGGTAAAAGATGGAGGGTACGAAATAGCACATGGTGTAGGGTGGGTCTTCTACTGATAAGGACAAACAAACAGTAAAACTCCTGCTTAAGGAGTCCACAGCAGAAAGTGCAGCTCTTGCCTCTGATGGCGTGCAAGCTCTTGTTTGAGCTGTTACAACTGAAGACCTATTCCACAAGTGACCAGAATGTTCTTCGGTTCAACGTCCCTATGTGAAACATGAATGCCACAATATCCTCCAGTCTCACCCAACTTCAGAGAAGGGAGCTACAGGAGAAAGAAAAGCCTGTCTTCATAAAAGGGGTAATGAAGATACCTAATGCAGTATCAATGCTCCCTTACAACATCCTAGGGAAAGGACTATAGTAGCGTGAATCACCTATCAAAAGGAGCCTGAGGAAAGGGAAAAATGAGCAAAAAACATGAGAAAAGTTTATTTTTAAGATGTGCTTCTGAAATCTTTGAAAACACCAGCTAGTGAAGCTGGAGAATGAAGATGAATCAAGAGCAGGCTTAGATCTTCAGCTCACTACAGGCATCGTGAAATGATGTTGTTCTATCTACACTGATTGCATCACACCCACAAGATGTGTCAGTAATGGAAGAATCATTTGCAGAAAGGTCAAGGATAACAACAATGTAGTATTTAAACCGTTTTGCAATGTGCAAAGTCAAAAAGAATCTATGAATGGAGAACTTGAACAATTTTTCTGCTGTTCTCATTTCATCCCAAGAGCTGAAAATAAAAATCAATTTACTGAGATGGATACAATGTCTGCTTTAAGAATTAAGTCACATCCAAACTGGGACTTAACAGTTACCTAATACAGTTTCCAAACACTCAGGAAGAGCACATCATTATTTCAGTGTAAGGCTAGAACAGGAGCTAGCTAATTATCTCACAGAAGGAACAAATAAAACTAGACTCTGCCAATGAGGAAAGAGTCAGGCCTTTGGATATTCTCTCTCTTTGCTGACACTCCCCTACCATCACTCTCGGCTCAGAAGCAGACTCAAAAGGCAAAGCCAGCCTCCCCTGTTGCCTTCCCATCATCGTTCTAAGGCTGTATCTGAATGTGCATCTGGCACATGCCTGCAAAAGTGATAAAATCTGAAGAGATAGAAGCACAAGCTGGGAGGAGGAGAAAGCAATGCTACAAGTTAAAGTGAGAGACACATTAAGAACTCTTTGCTGAACTAATCATCATCTTGTAATCTTTGTTGCATAAGGATATATAGAGAACAACACTTCAGACAGTGATTAATGAATACTTGTAATTTTTCTACCAAAGCAGCAATTGTCAAATCTTTACAAACAAATGTTTACAAAAGCTGAATATTATGAAACCTTTGAAAAAAAAGTACTGCTGTGAAAAAAAACTAGGGGAAAGGGACAAATATGGGAAATTAAAAGAATAACAAGAAGCTCTAAAATAATAAGTCAGTAAGGGAATTTAGCCTCTGGAGGCTTTCCCTTTAGAGATTTTGTATGACTTGCATGATCATTAGACTATTGAACTAAACAGTTCAATAGTCAAAATGTGTCTTGTTACTCAAGAGTCTCATGGCCAAGAAGCAGTACCTAAATTCATCTAAATCTGTTAAAAAATAGCTTGAAACACTTAAAAACTTTAATTGAGTTTATTATAACTAGTGACTGCATTTAGTAAAATGAGAGCGGTGGCATATGTGATTTAGTGAATATAAATTACAAAAAGACAGGCTGAAATGAATGTCTACTGACCATCATCAATGACTAGTAGTAGTAGTATTTTAGCTACTTTTTCAACCCTCTAGTAACTTCTTTTTATTGAAACCATACCCATATATACTTTGTGAAACTCAAACATATGCTTCCAGGAAAATTACTCAGCCATTTCCAGCACTGATGAAAGCTCTATCAAGTTGATGTTTACCAACATCGATTCACAGTGAGAGAAAAGACATCAAGATCATTACAGATGATCTTGAAATGTAAGTGCCATCTCTTGTATTGCAGCTGAATTAACTTAGGCAATAGCTGGAACCCTCAGTACAGAGCTGGCACACATTTCTGAAGTATAAAAGCCTCACTGATTCAAAAGACTTTGACCTTTTTGATATGGTCCCACTTGATCTTCTGTATTTTAGTCTGCTTTAGTGAAGTACGTGGAAATTAACTACACATACATAAACAACTAAATCCAAGGTCAATTTTCAAGACTTTCTATTGCACATAAGCACCATGGCTGCCTGATGCTTGGTTGTCAGCTTGGGTGAAACCACAACTTAGTACGTTTTTATTTTTACCCCAAGTAAATCACAACATAGAAATCAGAGGAGTAATTCCAACCAGGGTAATTTCTTGGACTGTCATTATTCCTGTCCTGTTGAATCAAGCTGGTGTGATCTGATGTCCAGCCATGGAAAATGTGGAGAGCAGACTCTCGGTGACCCCGGAGAAAATATCGAGATAAAAAAATTCACCCGTAACAATACTAGAGAGAACACTGGGTCCCTGATATTCTTTGAACTGTCTGGATATTTTCATTCTTAAGGGTAAAAATCTTACCAATACTTTAACATTTTCATAGTGACTGAGCAGTACTGGCTTGAGGCATTTTGAGAGACAACTAAAGAGATTACAGAAGAAGTCAAAATAAGGAACTGAAAACAAGCATTGTATCAAGAACGTTTCTTAATTTGAATGGAGAAAAGGAATTTTTTAAAGCTAGCCTCAAAAACTGTAAAACTAACTAAGAGAAACCTCAAGATTATCTGGATAATGGTTTAAAATAAAGACTATTATCTTCATTAATCAGTGCATATGAAGATTGCCTTTCCAATAATTATCTGTCTATTGTTATTCCAGCTGATCAACTTCTTTCACTTATTTACTATAACGGTAGCTTTTTTAGGTACATTTTCCACCTTGTTCATGTATTACCACCACTTAGATACAAACACAGCAAGATGTTTTAAGATGCCAAGCAACAGCTCCTCAAAGAGCAGCTCCATGATATCAAGCAATGCAAGGTTATACGTAGCGAAAATGAAATCACATCAGAAATTTATTATTAAATCTGTAATCTCAATGTGTTTTCCTAGACATACACTCCTGAACATGTAACTGCACATACTGTGAATTAATTTCTTAAGTGAATGGTTATTATTCTGGAGCAATTCCTATATGAAGTGACTCACATAAATGCTATGTTACATATACTATGTAAACATCTGTCCAGCTTACTATGCAGTCACGGTTTCTTGAAAAAAATACCTTCAGAAGAAACTGTAACAGTAACACTGTATGTAATGACTGTGGAATTTTCCTGCAGGATTCACTAAAAATAATAAGAACAATTTGGTATCAACAATGGCATTATATCTTCATTTTCTGAATTTGTATTTATTATCATTAATTTAATATTTAGTGAATTCATATTTATTAAATATAAAGCTAACATTACTTGCTAAATGCTAAGAAGTACTTTTTCAATATATATTATTGAAGAAAAGTTTTAAGATGCTGTAGAGACTAAAACCAGCAAGATATACTAGCAAATATCAAGCAAATGTCAAGCATAATCCCATATGCAGCAGAAGACATTATTTAAATATTCTCAACTTTTTGGAAAATGTTTGACCAGAAATTTTAAAAGAAATACATGAAAACACAGGAGGAGAAAGTAAATCTCAGTGTTTCAGCTCTGAAATTATTCTACTTTTTTTATATTGTTTTTTTAAGGATAAAACCCAAACCACTGTTCCACATAACAATGAAAGCAATAAGGAAGAAAGTCATACTGTTAGGCACAAAGATACCTGTTGCTGAAATAGTCTTTCCCAGACAGCAGACATAAGAGAAATGCTGGTTTCTTTTCTATCCCCCAGATTCATTCGCCACAGTGTTGGCAGGCAAGTACTTGATGCCTGAAAGAGTTTATCAATGCAAGAAACACACTTGGCATTCTGAGCTACTGTAAAACAACTCCAGTTATGCTGCTCCTGTGCTTGCACTGATGAACTGCTACATGATGGATCTTTCTGTTTTCCTGATAACTGTTCACGTTTTCAGGTGTATTCTGATGACATTTTCACACTGCAAAATGGCCAAATTCAATGGCTGCCTGTAGCCTCTCTTCTGCCTAAGAATCCATAATACTTTAACCACGCTCCCAGCTTTCCAGAACATCCTTACGTTAGTGACAGATTAAGCCATATGCCAGTTTTCTTTTTTTCCCTGTGAAGTTTTAACTCAGCCCTCAACCTGTGATTTAAGTGCAGAACAGATTACACAGTTTACTGATTACAAATCACTAAAAGCGAGAAGTCTACACTTGCTCAATACTGTCACAGATTCTAGTAGTTTTCCTTAAATCCCAATTTGACCTGTTTTCCCTCTCTCTGCCAAACAGCAACACATCTTTGAAGGAAAGGGCAGCTCCTTCTTCCCTCATCTATGAGAAGATGCCTTTGGAACACAGCTCTCTGGATTCCCATCCTGCCACGAGGGAGAAGGAATGCCAAGAGTCTCTTGTAGTACCATTATTTCCTACATGACTCTGTATTTAAATAAATAAATTGGCCTCATTTCCCCTTAATTTCATTAGTTTGACATTTCCAAGTCAAATACTATTCTGCCTTTTTTTTTGGCCAATAAAAAAATAATTGTGACAAATGACATTGTCCTCTGTCCTGACTGGTAAAATACAAGATTCTTCAATTCATAAGGTTCCATTTATGGGGAAAAAAAAAAAAAAGAGTTAACATATGTTTGCATTCTTTCCAAATTAATAATGAAGATAGAGAGTGGGACCGTTCCCAGCATCAAGCTCCTGGCACCATATGCTTTGCTCTCTATCCATACATTGCTGTCTTATCTTCTAAACAGTGTTTAGCTTATTTTTCCTTATGAGACCCAGCTTTTACTTCAGCTGCTCTGAATTCATGACAGACAGTATCAACTGTTGCACAGACACACAAAGGCTACATCTCCCCTATCTAATTTCTTCCAGATAGGCCATATTTTTCTAATTTTTCTCAGGATTAAAGAGTACTTTGAAAGTCCTCAATTTTACAGTAAATGAATGTTACTTGCATTAATTTTACAAAGCATGGATGAGTTTCATGTATCACTGAAAACCTAGCTGAAGCTTCTCAGAAAATTCCAGACATATATTCTAAATATTGATTTATTTGTAAAACTAATTCAAATGAAGAAAATTAAGGCTAATTAACTGATTTATTTTTAGCATTTTATCCTCAGCTTTTGTCACAGGACAAAGGTTGCATCAATCAGAAAAAAATCTGCAAGTTTTAATACTGAACAGATGACAAGACAAGATTATTTATGTTAGTGTATCAAATAAAAAGTTTGAGGAACTGACCACTGAGCTCCAGTGTAGCAAGGATGGGTACATGGGATGGAAGTGAGGACAGGATGTGGAAGGAGGAAAGCAGAAATACTGAGTGGACACGCATGGGTGCTGTTAGGAAAGCTAAACATGAGCATAAGTTAAGATGTGCAAGCAATGTCAAAGGCAATGAAAACAGCTTTTATTGCTACATTAACAACAGAAGATGAACAATGAAATCACAAGTTATTGCTAAACCAGTAATCACAGGCATGGACAAGATCAAGGTACCTGATACCTTCTGTGTTAGTCCTCCCCAACAGGGTCTCCCAAGGTTTTTTTTCTGGAGAGTTCAAGGAGGAGAGACACTGGCAGCAAACAGTTTGCAAATAGCGAAAGACTTGACTAATCTGATGCATGCCATGGTGCCAAGAGCCTGCTGGTGACACTGAAAGTCTGCCATTAGGCATGGCATGGAGATTGGCTAAAGTCCTCAAGAACAGACTAAAAAAAATACTACACTGGTATTTAGAAAATGGCAAGGTGATAGGATAGTAAGTCTTTCTTTGGCACCTGGAAAAATCATGGAATAAGTTGTCTTGAAAGCCACTTCTAGCCACATGGATCAGAAACATAAATCTTTGCACTTAATCCAAAACTCCTCTGTTCCAACTAGCGTCTGCTGCCTCTTATCCTGTCTGGGGGCAACTTTGAGAGCTGCGTGGACAAATCTGAGGTCAGCCTGGAGGAACAGACCAGCAGGAACCTCATGATATACAAAATGGACAAAAGTTCTGCTTCTAGGAGTAAACATCTGTAATGGCACAGGGTGGGAAATAACTGTCTGGGGAGCAGGACCAAACAGCAACCTTCCTTCATGAAAGAGGAGGTTATA
This sequence comes from Rhagologus leucostigma, assembly GCA_013397725.1. Lineage (NCBI taxonomy): Eukaryota > Metazoa > Chordata > Aves > Passeriformes > Rhagologus > Rhagologus leucostigma. The sequence goes on along the minus strand of VZTD01002082.1, from coordinate 526,929 downwards.
CCGAAGGTTGACCTAAGCTCTTTACTGAGATCAGTGGCTGAAGCATAAAAGACCATGGTCAAAAATTAAAATGAGGGAGGCTCTGACTTGGCAGGAAGAAAGCAATGTTCAAAATTAGAATTAAGCACTATAAAACATTGCCCACGGAGGCAGCATAATCCCTGTCCTTGGAGGTTCTCAAGGCACACCTAGACAAAGCCTTCAGCAACCTGGTGACTTAGTACTTTGGTGTTGACTTAGTACTGAGAAGACCACTGGATCAGGACTTCCCAAGAGGTTCTAGGGTGAGAATTTCTACAATTCTAACTAGTTCTTTTCAGGAAAGTGCTAACCTGGTAATTACAAACAAAGAACAACTCCTCCCAACCCAAACCACAACCATAAAAAAAACACCACCAGTGGCATAGCCATCTTCTATTTGGCTTATATAATGTGTTCCTAGTTAGCTAGAATTTACATTGTGTTTACAGTCTCAGTGCTCATACACTGCAGATTTTTCAAAACAGTACTAAATTGTTTCCACTTTAATAATTCAAGAATTTAATAATGTTTACTTCATGAGATAGAAAACATTTATTTCTCTCTATGATGGTGCATAACTTCTACAGCAACACGCAAGTAGCAAATTCAGCTCTTCATCCTTCAGATGGGAATGACCATCAGTGGTGGCAATGATGCCATTTTTTCTGTTCAGTAAGACAGATACAAAATAACTTCTTTTTTGGTGAGAGATAATGGAAGATTTTCTTACTGTAGATGGTCCGTGTAACCATATTACAATGTAACCATATGTATGCTTCTAGTTTCTTGGCCAGCGCTGATACAGAAATAAAACTCATCAAATGTGTTTCATTTACCCTTAATTTAGGAGAAATATGTGCACCAATTCCAAAATTGTTATTAGTCTTAGCAGAAGCAAATCTCTTGAACTGATAATGACTAGTTATGTAAGAAAAGACTATTCACATGAGAAAAGATCAGCAAATACTTCCCATCTCAAATACTGTAACTTAAAAAGCATGTTTATTGTGTCTTTATATGATGACTGAACAGGTAAAGACTTAATTTGAATTTCTGTTTTATACGTAAGCTACAGGCTAAGCAACACAAACTGTTTCTTCACACTAAAACATATTTTAACAATCCAACCAACTTAAACCATAAAGCTACTCAGAAACTCTGTGTAATTGCAACTACTCATACCACTAAATGACCTGCCCAAAGGGATTGGAGGGGCAAATGAAAACATTAAGTAGTTTAAAAATCTTTGTGCCATAACAAGTACTCCTCTCTTAAAGATTCTCTGACCTCTTGAAAAAAAACTTCAGCAGTGATTAATATTTGCCTACTCTCACGTAAATAGGAAGAAAAACAAGATGTATAAGATCCTTAAGTCTTTCATTAGGAGTATTTAAGTTCTGAGGGATTCATAAAACAATGTTTTTATGTTCGAGTGAAAAACATCATAAAGCCGTGTTTATGATGTTCGAGTGAAAAAAATACCAACATGAAAATTTTGTTTCAAATTAGAGCAAAATTCCTATTATAATTTTTCTTTGATTAGTGCCAGTATGAACATACAGGACACAATAAAATTATAAACCAATAATCTTTCCATAATAAATTATTGCAAGTAGTTTACTTTAGAAACTCATAATGCACATTAAATATTAACTCAAATAAACAATGTAAAATGATTACTATTTATCTTTTTTTCTCATGTAACCGGAAGATTATTCAGAGGTTTCACATGACAGAGCTACACGTTTTCAGCTCCTGAGGCTAAAACATGGATTGCAGAGATAGAGATGTACACAATACTGAAATTTAAAATTTATATTTAGTAGTGCTCATCCTTAAAATGACTTTTTAAATGGTTAACCAGTAATTCTTTTTATGATATCTACCATTTAACTACTAGTTCCCTTGTAAAATACTGAGCAGCTTTATATGTTAGACATTTATACAATAACAGAAGTTACCTAAGTGCTTTGAACATGTAAACTATGATGAAATATTACAATAGTATTCTTTAATATCACTTTGACTTTTTTTCTCTTTAGCCTCTGTCCCACACTGTTGCAATAAGAAAGAATCTGATACAGTTTTCTAAACAGTGTACAAATTTTTATGTCAAGACTCTGTGACCAACTTCATCATTTATGGATGATGAAGGAATAGGATGTGAATTATGAAATGCCACCATCTGACAAACAGGTCTGGGGCTGTCAGCTACCTACAGAAACCACTACTTTTTACTATCTGCCTTATATGTTTTCCTTAGATTGCTCCCGAGAGATAAAAAGATTATCAAGGATTTGCAGTCCTGTACATTTACACAATCACAGAATATGCTGAGTTGGAAAAGGCCTACAATGATCATTGAGGCCAACTCCTGGTGCTACGCAGGACACACCAAGAGTCCTACCATGTGTCTGGGAGCATTGTTCAAATGCTTGAACTCTGTCAGGCTGGAGGTGTGACCACTTCCCTGGGAATCCTGTTCCAGTACCCAACCACCCTCTGGGTGAAGAACTTTCTCCTGATATCCATCCTAACCCTGCCCTGACTCAGCTTCATGTCATTTCCTCAACTCCTGTCACTGGTCATGAGAGCGAAAAAAGTCAGTCTGCCCTTCCACTTCCCCTCATGAGGAAGTTGTAGACTGCAGTGAGGTCTCCCCTCAGTCTCCTCCAGGCTGAACAGACCAAGTGACCTCAGCCACTCCTCATACAGCTGCCCCTCAAGGCCCTTCACCATCCTCGTGACCCTCCTTTGGACACCTCTAAGACCCTAATGGCATTCTTATATTGTGGCACCCAAAGCTGCCCCCAGCACTCGAGATGAGGCCGCCCCAGTGCAGAGCAGAGCAGGACAATCCTGTCCCTTGCCCGGCTGGCGATGCTGTGCCTGATGCCCCCCAGGGCACGCTTGGCCCTCCTGGCTGCCAGGGCGCTGCTGACTCAGATTCAACTTGCCATCGACCAGGATCCCCAGGGCCCTTTCAGCAGCACTGCACTTAGTTGCTAAAAGTTTTCTTTAAAGAAAATTTGTCTCTCTTCATTCCTTTAATCCCTAAAAAGAATTAGTATTTCAGAATAAGCAACTAGAAATGGTAAAGCAAACGTCAATGAAAGGACAGCAGTACCCATTTCTTGAGTTCTTTGCCAAATGTGAATACTAACTTCATAGCATCAGTTTCTCTAGGAAAAAACATACATCCTACATATAATTATGTACGTGTATATGAATACATAACTGTATTAAAATATACTCAACTATATGCTAATATATGCATATATGTATACACATACATAACTATGTACAACTTCTTGCAGTATTTTGTATAAAGAGGAGCAGAGTCATCACACCCTGCGGTATTTATGCTTCTGTTTACTCTTTTAATATGCAAAAACTGGATTGCTCGACTTGATCCCTTTCCTTTCATATGCTATTAGGATTAATACACTAAATTAATTTTGGGGAGTTCTTATAAATACAAGATGTTTAACAGGTGACCATTATCTACCACTGTCCACAAGTAGAGAGGGAAAAAACTCAAGCCCTCTATGAGGAAAGAAATGCATTTTGATACGGAGTCCAGAGCATACACGAGATTTTGCAACTTGTTGTGATTTGGCCCCACAATCAGATTAAGCTTGCATTGAATTAAAAGCCCCATTTCTAAGGAAAACCACATGTTGTGATCCTAGAGGAAGGTAATACATCTCTAGCTGAAACAGCAGAAAAATTTATTGTATTTTTGTTTGAAGTGCTGATGACAGCTGCTGGGACTTGTCTTGCATCAAACACATGAGTCATTTAGGTTGGACAACAAAATTTATTGGGTTATCTTCTACAAGACTAAACACTACAGCAAATAGTTATTAAGGCTGGCAGAAATGTTTTGTTTGCTATTTTGTTCAGAGGGGACCACCTAACCTATGATTCAGCATTTTTTGATCCATAGTCATGTTCTTTCTATTAAAGGAAAACTGTGAGCCACATAGCCAGACCGAACACATTCCTTCACAGATGTTAAACTCCTAATACTTTGTAAAAGTTAAACTAGAAGGTACAATTTCTCTGAAGTGAATACTATGCTGTGAAATAACTACCATACAAACTATTAGATACATACTCAGAATGGGCTCTCAAATAGATCGGTCATGACTATATGTGAGACTGACAAATCCTGACAAAAATTGCAGTGGAATAAAGACATCTGTAAACGTTGCATTAAATCTCAGTTAATTCTGTGCAATCATAATGGAGATTTTGCTTTTTCAACTGATGTTAATGCCTGCATAGAATGGAATTTACCTTTCATTCTCAAAAATGACAGCTGATTCCCACCTCTTTTGGTCATCCTGTAGTCCCTGTCAAAAGTGTCTGAGTGGCAAGCTTGCATGGTGACATCCTCACTAAGATGCAGGGGAAAAAGCTGTCTCTGGTCTCTGAAACATGACCTGGAGGAACCAAATCCATGGATCAGCGGGCAGCTCAGAAACCAGATCCAGTCACATCTTGCATGTTTTCCTGTCCATTACTCTGGAGAACACTGCAACATTGTGTCTGGAACTGAACACCTATTCTAGGTTCCTAATACTACTTGACCCCTTGGAAAGCAGCTGTGATTCCTGACATTGTGCAGTAGTCTCCATGCCTCACCAGCAAGAGAGGTAGAACGTAACACTGCTGTGGTCAATTCCCCATCAGCTCAAATGCTAGAGCACAGCAATTACATCCAACATCACACAATTCCATGCACTGGTAGCAACTCCTGTCATGGGACACTATGACTCCATATGAGGGAACTCCTCCCCTACCCCTGCCAACATTAAAGATAAACTTTTAGAAATATAACACCAAAAACTACTTCACTGAAAAGCATGTGTATGCAAACAACCAGATGGAGAAAGGAGGCAACTTTCATTTGCATAACGATTTTAATTGGAAATGCTTTGCAAACACAGCATTAACAGCATGTAATATATCATTGTTACTAGAATGGCATCCCCAAATAGCACCGATGGGATCTAGGCCTCATTAGAAGATATACTCTATAAATGTATATGTAGAGACATAAACCATACTTTTAAAAAACCTTTCATCTATTACAGAATATCATCTACCCCAACTGACTCCAAGGCAAGGAAAGACAACAGATGGTTCAGACGGCAACTGTAAACAAATTTTACAGATAGCTAAACTGCTCCTAATATATCAGTTTTGAGATCTCCTGTCACACCTTCACAATTTATAGTGTGTAGCCCCCTTAACCTCTCTATAAAAGTAACTATTGACTCCCTGCTTCTAGTTCAACGCTTTCTCTATCAACTGGAGTTTTTCCTTGCTCCCTTTATTCCTCCAGAAGGTATGGAAAAGGGTTTCCCTTAGCTACTGCCTGAACTAGGAAAAGACTGGACAAAATAGCAGCTCAAGTAAAATTCATAGTAGTGGTAAGGAAACGTTTCTCTGCGATCTTGCCTTAATTTTGCCTCCTTGTGCAATAGTATCTGGTAGAGTCTTGACCAGCTTCTCAAAAGGCCAAGGAACTGGAGCCTCAGGTTACTGAGACAAATCTCTTGCCAAGGATAAGGCCATCGGAAGGGCACCTGTCTCCCTGTCTCCTCATCTGGGTATCACTGCTCCCCATCCTCCTGATGCCCCATTTTAATAGAGAATTTCTGGTTAGTTATGATAAACTATTTAAGCTCTCATTATTTTCATTGCTTCTCTTCACAAAAGAATGTCTAAAGCTAATTACTATCTTGTAGAGGAAAAAAATGGATCTTTTGTTGCCTACAAGGGGCATTTCTAAGCAGTCATCATGAGAAAGTGCTGAAAAGCACCATTCTATTTTAAGAGCTTGAGTCTTTTCTTAGTTTTCAGAAAACTGAATGTCTAACAACTGCCTCATATACTGCTGTTATAATTCCAGGATTTATGCTCTTTTCCCCCAGATAAAAGGAACATGTATGTTAACAGGAAGCCCACACATGAATGGAGGTTGTAAATATGCTCCTTTCTGTCCTCAAAGTGAGCTAGTACCTACACCTCTTCTTTGCACCATGGACACAGAGCATCAGTTACATGCAAAAAAGAGAAAGAGCACATACACCCTAGATCCAAATGGTGTCCTGAAACAAGATTATGCTGAGCTCATTCAGTGTCATACCTAAAAGAGGACTGCAGCTCAGTTTGGTTAATAATCTTCAGTCTAGTTTAACAATGAAATGTTTTATTTTATCTGTCATTGTGAAAGTGTACACAATTTAAATCATACTTTTCATTCTGAAATGTTTCATGAAGAGTTTGTTTGCATTAAGTCCAAGTTATAGCTGTAATATCTGTAATTTAATTTTCAGTGCTGTGTTCAAGCAGTATTTTTAAACTGAGATGTTATACTGATAGATGTATTCTACACTGATTACTTGGGAGAAACACAAGCAGCCCAATCTAACTGAAACAGACACAAGGGAAAAAATGCTCAATAACCTTAAGGCAAGCAGAACAAAAAAGTGCTGTTCGTATACACCAGCACTTAAGTTAGGCTTACCTGATTTCTTAGCAGGTGTATTAGGAATTCTATACACCTGAACTGGGTTTCAAACCTAGTAAATCATAACAAATTCCATCAAAACCATAGTAGCTTTGGGCAACATTTTCTTCCAGAGGAAGCACTGTAAAGCATCAGATCTGACTCTGCCTCAGGGACTATTTGTCTTCCTGTGCCAGCCTTCCTAACAACGAATTGGGTTCAGATTGCAGCAAAGTGCATTCAAAGTCACCTGAAATTTAAACTTGTTTAAGCTCCAGCTAACTAAAAAAACAATGTATATAAATAGGGAATTCAGGAAGTATTTTAAGAATATTGAAAGACGATGATCCAGTGAGGAACAGAGTGCTTTCACAAAGAATAATGACAGAACCAGTAACTGTGCAGGGACCAAACGACAGCTACTGATGTTCAAAGCTCTTGGTACATTTGCCCACTGCTTGGTACTATGTTACTCCCTAGCTTTCCATCTTGTTCTTCTTTTTAAGAAAATCTACCCTGCCTTTGAGTACTCCATGTAAGAATACAGAATACAGCAAAGACACCTTTGGTCATGGAACAGTAAGTTAGTAACCACTCTTTAGCAACAGACTGCAATACCCACAACAAACTTCTCTATTTCACATCATCCACACCACTTGCACTCCTAGACTCTAAAAAACCATTGATTAATTCATCTCAAATTCATGTATGTATGTAACGTGTATGCATATATATATATATATATATACAAACACACACAGAACAAACTTGGAATTTTTTTCTGGAATATATAGGTCCAGTCAAACAGCTGGCAAGAAGGAATGGAGTCATCCTTGGGAGAGTTTGTAAGCAAACTCAGGAAGTTTAGGTTGGAAGTGACATCAGAATATCACCTCCTCTCACCTCCTGTTCAGAGCAGGGTAAGCTTCAGACCAGATTGCCCAGTGTTTAAACTTGCCATGTCAGATGTCTTGAAAATCTCAAGGATGGAAACCACAGCACCTCTCAGAGCAGCCTCTTCCCAGCTTGAGTCTCCATGTGATAATAAAGTTTTTTCTATATGACATCTGCACCTCTCCTGTTTCAACCTTTGCCTTCCTCCCGTCCTTCTACCATGCAACACTGTGAAAACTCTTCTCAATAACATCCTCCTAGGCACCAGAAAAGACATCACTAAAGCCTTCTCAATAAGCTCCATTCCCTCAGACTCTCCTCACAAGACTTACATTTATCTCCCTGCTCATCATCAGGGGCCCCTTCACTGAAGCTGCTTTGGTTTGTTGACGGCTCTCCTGCATCAGGCGGGTGGGTGGAGGGGGTGGGAAGTGCACAGTAATTTACATGTGACTAAACAAGGACTGGGCAGAGACAGATAATTACTTCCCCTGCTGTCCTGGCTGTGCCCCTGTTGACACAGCCCAGGGTGCAGCTGGTTGTCCCTGCAGCCAGGACACAGTGCGCTAGCTTGTGCCTGCCAAGGTCCCGTGTTCCTTGCTGCAGAGCTGCTCCCAGCCAGTCAGGCACCAGCCTGACTCACTGCACGGCCACATTCCTTGTCAGATGCTGGACTTGGCATCTGTCCACCTTAAATTTCCTAAGGTTCCTCTGCTGACCCATTTCCACAGCCTCTCTAGGTCTCTCTGGATGGTGGCCTTACTCTCAAGGGTATCAACTGGTCACCCTAATCTGGTGTCATCTGCAAACCTGAATAGAGTGTTCTCTATTATTTCTAGTAGGTTATTGATAAAGACATTAAGCAGGACAGGTCCCAGGATATTCCACCTGCTACTGGCGTTCAGGTATAGGATGTCCTTCAATCAGCCTTGGAGTGTGACCATAAACCCACTGTTCTACACACTGAGCTCTTGTCCCATCCAAACCATAACGTTCTAATGTGGACAAAGGAATACTGTGGAAGTGAAGCCTTGCTAAAGTCAATTACACGAGCTGCTATTCTCCCATCCTCAAATCTAGTCAGTTTATCAGAGAAGCCAACCGGGCTGGTCAGGTATAATTCACTCTGAGTAGATCTATGGTGACTGTTTCCAATCATCTTTTCTTCTAAATGCCCATTAACTTATACCAGAAAGACTCATTACATCAGACATTCACTTTACAGTTCCATTTAATTAACTCCATGGGTAAATTAATTTTAAAAACTCCTAATCTTAAAAAATGAAAAGAAATCAATATTTCTGATGTCAATGGATATTCTGCGTGGTCAACACTCACCCCAAATAAATCCACTGTTACTAATTAATTTTTAGACATAGGCACAGTTAATGCACAGAAGGGCTCTCATCTTTACTAATCCATGTGTAATGGAGTGTAATGCCTGTGTTGGTCCTCACTTGTGCAAAGGTCTAGTTCCCAACACTGCAGTCAATAAACTACCTCCAAGAAATCATAAATATACACAGATAAAACATCTTTGATGGAGCAAAACGCCAAAGAAAGCACTACAGTTGTCTTTGATTTCAAGGAGAGAAATCACATTGGAATGAAGCAGCTTGCTAAAAGGAAGTTAGGAAGAACAGCTAAATGGTCTCTCTACCATCTGTCAAGATTTAGCACTATTCAGTACACTATACTTAAATTTCAGAAAAATTAATAAACCTAAAAAGAAGCTACCATGGCTAAAGAGCAGCAAAAAGGGTATAATTGGAGATTGAGAAAAAAGTTTTCAGAAAACTTGGGACTGTGTTTACATGAGGAACCTAAAGTATCATGATAGGGGAAAATGACTGAGGGTAAATTACAAAAAAACCTCGGAATTTATATTCACATTCTAACAGAGGTTATAACAATACAGATATGATAGGGTGAAAAGCTGTTTCTACTCCCTGGATGAGATGCAGTCAGCATGCCTGACTTGCCACACACAATACACGACACATGGAACGAAATGAAGGGTGGAGTGGAGCGGAGACACCATGGCCAGGCTCCATGGAAATCCTTGCAATGGAGGGAACTCAGTGGTACCTTGTAGCTGATAATTCACATAGCAGCTGTCAACCACAGGAGAAAAAAGATGTCTTGCTGTTCAAACAGCAACAATGGCCTGATCACAGATAATACTGTGTATACAACTCTATCCCAAAGCTATCTGCCTCTGAAGTACCACCACCACTTACAGAGCATGTGTTCTACATTTCATTGACTGTGCCTTGGAATTTACACCAATCAGTGACAAAGTTATGTATGGCTAGAGTCACTCAGGCTTCACCTAAAATGTAAAGTAATAGTATAAAAGTAAGTTAAGAAAGGGGAGAAGTCAGGGAAGACTCTATCCAAACTTCTGTGCTGAACCTGTCCTCTTTCCCATAAGAATGTCTGCTGGATAAGAGCCATACTTCATGTGCACTGACTGATTATCTCGAGATAGTTTTTGTTAAGAACTAGAGCTTATCTGTGTATTACTTTGAATAAGATTTTGCAGCCAGGTATTATCACCATCAATATTCAAACCTTAAGCTGTCACAATTTTCTATGATATGGAGTAGCATTCTGTACACTGTTAGTGCGAGTCCTTCAAGGGCGCCAGCAGTGGCCAGTAACAGCTAAGATACACAACTGTGGAGACCTGGGAGAGGGTTTCTTTTACGCTGTTGATGTGTGACCCTGACCAAGACATTTGAACCGCCCTCCGATCCAGTGGGACTGTTCAGTGAAGGGTCCCCATAATGGGATACTGACAGACTGGTTGGGCACAAGGGTCTTGGCCTTCCTGGGGCGCTGACAGACTAATCAAACACAAAGGGTTTGAGAAGATCTCCCCTTTGCACATGACACATGAAACTAACAGCTGAAAGGTTGAAAACTAGGTAGGTCAAAGGAATGGCCAAAACGGTAGATGAAGAAGTACCTTCACAGGTATAAAAGCAAATGACAAATATTTTTTTCAAGCACATATCAAGATTTCAAAACATCCCTAAGAAGTATGTGAAGGAATTGGCTGATGTAGTGGCCAAGCCAGTCTTTATGATGTTTTAAGAGTCATGGCAGTCAGATTTAAGTCCCAGAAGACTGGAAAAAGAGAAACATTACACCCATTCAAAAAAATGGTAGAAAGGAGGCCCTTGGGAACTACTGAACTGTCAGTCGCACTTCTGTGTCTGGGAAAATCATGGAACAGATCCTCCTAGAAGCTATGCTAAGGTAAATGGAGGACAGACAGGTCCAGCCTGGCTTCACCAAGGGCAGGACTCACCTGACCAATCTAATGGCCTTTTATGACGAAGTGACTACATTAACGGACAAGGCAAGGGTTCCAGATGTCATTTATCTGGTCTGCTCTAAGGCCTTTGACATGGTCTGCCACAACATCCTCTTCTCTAAGTTGGAGAGATACAGATTTGATCAATGGACTATTTGGTGGATGAAGAATTGGCTGGATGGTCGCCTCCAGACGGTAGTGGTCAACAACCTGATGTCCAAATGGAGACCGGTGATGAGTGGTGTCCTTCAGGGGCCCATCTTGAGACCAGTCCTGATTAATATCTTCATGAATGACAGAGACAGTGAAATCAACTGCACCTTTAGCAAGTTTGCAGATGACATCAAGCTGAGTGGTGCAGTTGACCTACCTGAAGGATGGGATGCCATCCAGAGGGACTTAGATAAGCGTGAATAGTGTTCCCATGGGAACCTCATGAGGTTTAACAATGCCAAGTGCAAGAGGTGCTGACCCTAGGTTGGGGCAACCCCCAGTATTGATACAGACTAGAGGATGAAGGGATTGAGAGCAGTCGTGCCAAGAAAAACTTGGGGATCCTGCTGGATAAAAGGCAGGACATGAGCCAGCAGAGCGCACTCACAGCCCAGAAGGCCAATTGTATCCTGGGCTGCATCCAACACAGCGTGGGCAGCAGGGTGAGGGAGGGGATTCTGCTCCTCTGCTCTGCTCTGGTGAGACTCCACCTGCAGTGCTGCACCCAGCTCCGGGGGCCCAGCAGAGGAAGGACATCGACCTGTTGGAGTGAGTCCAGACAATGGCTACAGAAATGATTAGAGGACTGGATCACTTCTCCTATGTGGAAAAGCTGAGAGAGTTGGAGTTGAGGACCTCTTACTGTGGTCTTGCAGTACTTAAAGGGAGTGTCTTAGAAAGCTGGGGACAAAGTTTTTAGCAGCATCTGTGACAATAGAACAAGGGGACTTGTTTTAAACTGAAAGAGGGTAGTTTGAGACAAGACGAAAGGAAAACATATTTTACAATAAGGATGGTGAAACACTGGAACAGGCTGCCCAGGTAGATGCGCCATCCCTGGAAACATTCAAGGTCAGGATGGCCAAGTCTCTGAGCACCTTAGTCTAGTTGAAGATCCCTGCTCATTGCAGGGGAGGGGAACTTGATGGCCTTTAAAGGTGCCTTCCAACTCAAACTATTCTATGATTCTAAGATGGTATGCACAATGAAAGAAATGCAAGAATGAAATAAGAGAACCTCTAGCTAGACTGTGCAACCTCCTGCTTAAAATTACAGGTATATTAAGTAACTGGGGGGCAGATACAGGAATGGTAATTAAAAAAGAACAGTGTTGCAGGGAATATTTGGGGAACCACAGGCCTGTAAAAACCTGGCCAAATTTTTAGAAACTATTTTAAAAAACTGAATTAATGAGCACATGCAACCACATGAGCCACTGGAAGCTTGTGGAGAAGCCAAGGAGTGCATTATTTTCCAAAAAACGAAAAAAACTTGGATTACAACAACTCTAGGAAAGTATCAGCTTCATACTGTGAAACATCTGTGAAATCAATATGTGATTAGGAAAACAGCGTAAGACAAAGGCGCCGTTGTCATTATCTTTACACACATATCTATGGTACACACCTGTACCTTGAACGCCTGCTTCTAACCTCCCTCTTGCAAAAATAAGTAAACCTTAATGACAATAGAGAAGGCTGTAAGGGAACACTAACAGTTAAGGAACAGCTTCCATAATATGTACTTCTAAATATACAGAGAATGCTTCAGCCTATAAAAGAAACGAGTTACGTGATGTGTGGTAGAGATTTACACAATTATGATTGCCATGGAGAAGAGGAATATGGATCTATTTTTTAAAGTTGTGTTCAGTACAAGAACTGATAGACATCTAATTAAAATATCAAGTGGAAGTTACCCAAGAGATCTTCAAAGAAGGTGCATATAAGCTGAAAAACTCCTTGAACACAATATGGATGCAAAAGCTTACATTCATTCAAAGAGAGATTAGACATGCTCAGGAATGACAAGTCTATAAAGGAATATTAATGTAAAGCTGCCATGTTCCTGACTTAGGATGCAAAAACATTTTGCATAATAACAGCAGGCTTCTCTCCTCTTACCTCGGTGCTCTGTCAGAGGGGATACAGGACTCAACAGACCTTTGAGCTAACTTAGAATCACAATTAAGCTTCTTTGCTTCCTCTTTCAGATGCTAAAAGTGCACAGACCTCATTTAAAATCTCAGATCGAAGTCAACAGGAATTTGAGAGAAGGGGAAAAATATTGCATGCTTAATAGTGGTATTAATGAATAAAAAAAGCATGGTGACTTCAGAGCAGAAAATTGGCTGACACACCTCCTTTGAGGAGTCTACTTTGAAGAACAGCTACGCTTTAAGTGAGCATTTAGCCAGCTTAAGGTAGCTAATAATGTGACCTTGTTTCAGACAATCAGCCTGCAAGGACAGGCTCATCTCAGGTATTGCTAAATAATTTTCTCTTTTAATCAGTAATATCCTTCCTTTTCTCAGCTACAAAAGTACAGAAGCATCTGCCTTTGTATAAAAACTGTATATATAGTTCAACTATCACTGTTTCCCTGAACTGAAAGAAACAATAGATACTTTGACTCTGGAAAAACAGACACAAAGCAAATGCTTTGAAGCACTGATTTATTTCATTTTTCTTCATTTTTAAGAGCGTTTAACAAACCTAGGCTTCAATGAGTTGCAACATCCAGCATTTCTTGACCAGACTTTTTTCTTTAGTGACAGTGGCATTTCTGGCTGCAGCTGAACTCCCTAGGACAAAGAGTGTTTTGGACTTTGAACAAAATATGCTACATCATTATTCTAGTCTTATATCTTACCTGGCTAAATCTAACTAAAGGACAGTCACAATTTTAGAGATAAAAACACCCTGAGGAATGTTTGGCCTAAAGAATCATGTTTTTCATTGCTATTGAATGATGAAATCAAGATAGCCAATCTAGATATAAATGATATATTAGAAAAACTGAAGTAACTTTAAAAAGGATTTTCTAGCAACATCTTGTAATAAAAAGAGAGGAGGCCACATAGCTAACAAGCTTTCTAAGCAATATCAGTCTAAAAACCACCTTCCAGGTTGTACAGTGTAATAAAAATAACTGATGTTTTAGAAGTTTTTAAAGTACTTCAACCTATATAAGGTAAGAAATGCTCAGAATTGACACAAGCTGTCTCCCTTTTGGATTTTATGTAAGTGAAGTCTGTAAGCAGAGCACAAAAAAATACTGTGGTGGGAGGGTGTAAAAAAACAGATGATGGGGAAGCCCCCCCTAGGGAAGTCGATTTTAATACAGATCTTGCACTGTACTCTAGAATATCACAGTGTTAAGAAAAATGAGTACATTGTTTTATCACCTAAAATTCCAGATGGCCACCAAGGAGCTGTTATTCAAGATAAGCTCTAGCATCCCACAGGATTTCCAGTTTAATAATACAAAGTCAATTATGTATCTGGAAAAGTATGGCAACACTTTTTTTCATCTCAAGTCTAGTTCATCTTTTTTAATGTATGGAGAGATATGGGTAGCAGTAAAAATTAGCACACTACAACTCTCATGGATAATTTCCAATGTGCTATATGACAAATCTGTAAGTGTCGTGATGGCTACTTTTCAAATGAGATGATATTGCCCTGCTGTATAGAAAACGTTCTCAAGCATGTAACAGGAAAACAACTAAAACTACTAGCTTAGGTTGTGGTTTATTCATTTATTTAAAATTAAAATCACAGTGTTCAGTCTTTTTATGCTTAGATTTTTTTTTTAGTAGTAATACACTACCTGCATGTCTACATTTAACCTATGGCCAAAATGACAGGTATGTAGTAGTATGAACCCAAGAGGGTTTTTGTGGAAACTGGACAACAAGATTTTGTATGTATTACAGTTGCTTTTTCACCAGATGATCCTATAATCACACATGGCTGAACAAAGCAACTACAATTTGGAAGGCTACTCACAACTCATCTGTAAAAAAGATGGTTTTGCTATTCTCAAACGTTTATGGAGACATAAAGCACGTATTTAGTCACCATAACGCCAAACAGACACAGCTGATAATCAAACTCTGTCAAGTAATCTTAAAAACCCCAAAACCTCAACGAAACACAAAAAACCCCAAAGAAAAAACCTTTAAGAAGGCACGTTCAGCAAATTAAAAAAAACCCCAAACAAAATACTCCAGGTCAACCCCTTATCCCACTTCTCCAAACACTACCTACACACTTACAGGATGAGCTCACCCTTTACTCTCTAGTTAAAGTTCTGTACATGAACCAGAGGTATGAAATAATATGACTTACCACCTGTTAGAATGAATTAGGATAATAGTACCCCAAGAAATTTCCAAGGATTTTTTCAATTAGCAGATAAGAGGATTAAGGAGAGCAGGTAAGTATCTCTGGGCCTGAAGCAATTGGTGGCAATACAATAAATGTGGATCACAACCTTGCATGCATGACTGTAGAACAACTACCAAGAACACATGAAAGGGATCATGTAAAAAACCTGACTTCTCTCAAAGGAGTGGAAAACAAAAGTACAATCTGTGTCATAAATTACTGTTTATAACTATCAGAAAAGCAGAGTATTGCTTCATGGGTAAGGCTGAAACAGGAAAATACCTAAACAAAAACTATTACATACTAAATCATGACTGTTTCTACAAGCCAAACTGGACCAATATATGCTGGAGCTGCACAGCCACTGTGACAGACATCCCGTGACATGACACAGGCTGAGTTCTGTACTAGACAGTGTAAATGAAAGATAAGGGGTGTCACATGTCTTTTTCATTCCCACTTCTTCTCTGTAACTACCACCCATCCAACCTTTATTGGACTTTAAGAGATTAAGCCTGTTTCTGTGATACACACGCACCTACACATATATCACCTCCCTTATCAGCCTTCTGCTGAAGATGACAGTGGACAGTAAGGTAGATAAAATTTGCAGGATCAGAACCAACCCAGCTAGAAATAATACACTCTGTAAACGCAGTCATGCATTAAAATACTGTCCTCTGGAAGTCCCAGACAGAGGTATCTTTCTTTCACATAAGCAAACAGATTTTCTTGACAACCTGCGACATTTTCTGTTGGAGAATTCAGTAATTTCAGTGTATGCACAAGCTAGACAGAGTTTACGCTGACAATTCAAACTAGCTTTCAGTTATAGCTGCCTCACCTACCCACTGAGATAGCAACTGATAGCCTCATTTTTCGGATTGCTTTGCAGAACAATCTTGGTTCTGCACATTGTTATCAATACCCAGGCTGCCTGGCTCAGGTTCGTAATATATTATTTATGCTGCCTGTGTAACACTAACAGTGCTGTACACACACCTTTAGAGAAAAGTGGCATCACCTTCAACACTAAGAACTTACAGAGGGAGTTGCAAACAGTATATTTATTGTGAATCAGATACTATACCTTCCTTAAAGATACTATACCTTAACTTAAAGATTAGTTAAGGCCAAGTATTCAAGCAAAAAAGGTAAATTTTGTAAATAAAATGAAGAGAGCTGTTCCATGTGAGTGCATTGAAAAACTTCCTTCTCTCAGCATTTTATACTCCAGATACTCCTCTGATACTCTCTACACTCAAATTCTACTAAACAAAAACTTAATTCAGGTATTTGAAAGCATAGCTTTGTATCTTAGAATGCAAAGACTGAAATGCAATTGTACATCTCCTTCTTTATTGATAAAAAGCTCTAGAAGGGCACTTTCCTTACTGAAGGCATCTAGGTGCTTCTTCAACCATATAAAAATAAAAAGGCAAAATATGGAAAAAATTGAAATTTGTCTGAAATAATTTAGAATATTTAAACTGTTTTGTAAATTCAGAATGAAGACACAAAGACGATTCACAAAAAACACATTAAAATAACTTTAAACCAGCAAACATTCAGTAACGCCATACTTTATTACTTCACAGGTTCGTATTATCTTCAACTTTACTAATCTGTTGGAACGAGAACCCTCAGACCCCTCAGCCTTTTCTGTGGGGAAAGGCAGACTTCATCCCTTGTTCTTGTTTCCTTTTTAAGCTGCCGCAGAACTACTGAGACCATTGATACAACCTGCAAGCAACTGCAACATCAAGTCACAGCTTTCAGGTCAGTCTTAATTCTGAAAATATTCATTAGCTATCCATGACAGAAGATTCTTGATCCTTGTTTCCCCCCCCATATGGCATTCCATATGGCATACCATAAACTGCACTGCTCCAGTTTAACTACAACTTGTGGAGGAGACAGGGGCATGGAGAAAGGCAAAAAAGGCACCCTCTTCTAAGTGCCCCCAGCTAGCTCAAAAACCAAGAGGTAAGTTTTTCAATTATGCAATACATATCGAGTAACTTTGAAAAATGAAATCCAGACGTGGTTTCCAATCTTGTTTCCTGGAAGACTGATATATGCAAAAGGCTCCTACCATTAACTAATTCATATATAATTTCTCAGCAGCAGCTTTCTGTCAACACTCACAGCTTCTTCTACCAACTCCAACATGGTTGTGCTTGTTAGATCTGTTCTTGAAAACTTCAGACACTGCCAGCTAGAAAACTGCCAGTAATGAAAATTCAAATACTAAACAATAATAAGTCATAGACCAAAATTGATATAGCCTGGGCATTCTGTGTATAGTATAGCAAGGAATAAGCCCCTCAGCGAGCATGTGTGTCTCTTTGACCACCAAATTTAAGTTGTAATTTGCCCTATGAGCTATTCTGAATGATGAAGCATTAAAGCCTTACAACTTCACAGCTGAGATATCACCACACTGCCTCTTCTACCCTTCCTTGCATATAAACAAATAAGAGCTCAGTTTCACTCTCCCAGCTACTCACAGCACTTTCTGCAACCATAATAAAATTCTGCTCTGAATTCTTCCTCTTTCAGCAGAGAAGTCAGTAGTTATCCCAATAAAAAACTGGCCAGCATCCTGCTCTGTGAAGGGAAAAAAAAGTTACGTGCATGAAACAAGGGGACAGAATTCCCAGTTGCATCAGAGACCACTTTACAATTAAAACCCACATGAGATGAGATGAGATGAGATGGCTGTGCACCCTGGCACACAGCATATCACTAGAGGCACGAGAAATGATTAAAAAAAAAAAAGAGAAATAAAGGCAGAGACCAATTGCCTTTCCAAGCAAGTGTTATTTGACAGAACACATGCATGCTACAGTTCCCAAAAACATTAAGACAGGAAATCCTGAATGATGTCCTACAGGTCACACTTCAAATTTAAAGGTTCAGAAGCCTAGGAGCCAGAAAGGCCTCCTAGAATGAAAATAAGCAGGAAGCAAATTTACAGCTAGGAATATTGCTCTTGGAGTTCACAGGCAAGTCTACTTTACTGTAGGTCTTAAACATTTTTCTGCTTTACCCTTTGACAAATTTAGAAGAAACATTTCCATGTCAATCTTCTGACCATTTTAATTCATACCAGTTTTATATCTGTCACTCTCCTACATATTTTTAGTTACTTGTTGAAAATCATTCAACTACGTCTAGTTAAAGTGTCAAACAAGAGAACAGGAAAGAAAGAATCTATTCTAAGGACTTCAGAGACTCAAGTCTTTGGTCTGGAAGTGATGTAACATATGAGGGGGATTTTTCACTTGACTCTTACTAGGTTTGTATTCTTGCAATGTTACTGAGATTCTCCAGCGATACAAAAAAAAAAAAAACAACAACCCCAGAAAATTCATTACTTTCCCTAATTTCTTGAGATTCCATGGAGAGTAGTCTTATGTAATAGGCTATAAAATATAAATCTCCATTAAGCACATAGAGAATCTGCTTCCTACCCAAAAGAAGGAAGCATCATCTTATTTAATGTAACATATAATCATTTTAAATGATTCTATAGGTCCTCAGCAAATGCTATTTTGAGTCTAAAAATTAAAATTAGAACACTATTCAGGGATAAATTTCATTATAAAAAAGTTAATTGAAAAAAAAAACCCCAAATAAAATAGTACCATATCAGCCAGTAATTAAATCTCATTTAGGAACTAATAACTTTGCTGTCCCATATGACAAACTTCTCTTTTTACAACAAAGAATTTGGTCACATATATGTGAATAAGCAATAAATACATATATTTATTTAATATGAAGGTTATTATTACTCTTTAATAACTAATACCCTTAGAAAGTATTTAATACTCTTTAACGTTTAGGCAAATCCAGGTCTCAGTCATAGGTCTTCCAGGAAGAGCAACATCTCCTAGCAAGCAAATTAGCTAGGACTATACAAAATCCTACTTACTCCTTTACCTCTTATGAACTGGAAAGCTTCTTTCCATCATAAACTTAGTCATGAAACAAAGATAGAGAACTTCAGTCTCACAGATAGGCTCTACTGGGGGAGAGCTTCCAAATATATCACACCCCTAGTAAGACACCAGCCTTTCTTAGACATACCAGCTGACATAAACCAAGTCAGAACTCTTGTCACTTCAGAATTACGCTACCTCGTCACATATTTTGGTTCTTCATATAATATGCCTGCAGAGGTCATTTGGTGCAGCCTGTGTCAGTCTGGTTATTGTCTGAACTAGATTTGTGTTACTGTCCAAGGTAAAGTATTAAGCTGTAACAACTCATTAATGTGAAACCCAGGCAATATATTATTCTTTTCCAAATACTCGGATTACTTTTATTTGTTTTTAACAAAGCATCCCTATTTACTCTGTATTTGAAACCATGGAAATAAAAAAGAGATTCTCTGTAACTTGCCTGTAACTTAAATACTGAAAATGACCATGACTGTTCCTTGAGCTGCCTGTCAGTGAAAACCATCAGAAACACAACTGAACTAAAAGGATACTGTAGTTTCCACTTTATAACCAAGGAAATCCCAACGGCATAAATAAAACTAACTGCTGC
Organism: Rhagologus leucostigma; assembly: GCA_013397725.1. Classification (NCBI taxonomy): domain Eukaryota; kingdom Metazoa; phylum Chordata; class Aves; order Passeriformes; genus Rhagologus; species Rhagologus leucostigma. The sequence goes on along the minus strand of VZTD01002082.1, from coordinate 507,224 downwards.
GATCGAATTTCCATATGTAAAATTCGCAGCTCCTGAGCTTGTAATTTTAGAGAATAGCAGAGAAGATACTTTGGACAGACCAGCACAAAGACGATAAAGGATGTGGGCAATGACTCTACCTTAAGTAGAGAACACAAGTAACATGTATCTTTTCTGAAGGTGACACTGGACAGACCACATCCTTTGAACATGAGGTTTCTATGCGAAAAGTGCTGGAGAAGATGGGGTCTATATCAGGCCAAGTGCTTATTAGCAATTCACAAAATCATAGCATCACTGAATGGTTTGGCTTGGAAGGGACTTTAGATCCTCCAGTTCCAATCCCCCCTGACCACGGGCTGTGACCTTTCACTAGACCAGGTTGCTCAAAGCCCCACCCAACCCAGCCTTGAACACTTCCAGGGATGGGGCATCCCCAGCTTCTCTGGGTAACCCGTTCCAGTGCCTCACCACCCTTACAGTGAATAATTTCTTGCTAATATCTAAGCTAAACCTACTCTCTTTCAGTTTGATCTACACAAGGAATTTCAGCAGCAGCCAACTGTATTGGCAAGGAGATTCCACTCATGCTGTACCTATCCTACTGTTTCTTACAAACCAAAGTAATCTTACACGTCTTTGAATAAAAATCACACCCTGCTCCTGTGCTCCATATCCCCACCTACACACACATGCTGTCAGCATATAGATTCACACCAGGTAAACATGGATTATGGTTTCTACATACGCATTCATACTACATATATAAACTGTATTTATTTTATATACAGAAAGACTAATGTTTTCACAGGAGGTCTTTCACTGTCCTGTTGATGTTAAAAATCCTGTGCTCTGCACTTTCTCTTTTCAAGACATTCCATGGCCAGCATGTGCTCAAGCTAAAAGCCCTACTTAATACTACATACATAGATATACACACAAACATATATGTATATATTATAAGCTAGGCTTAGCAAATGCCACGTGTGGAGTGGTAAAGAAAACAGACTTTTTTTTGCCTGAGTTAGTTTATCAGACTTAACAGTTGTGCAGTTAAATTGCCAGTCTATTTCAAAGATGTGGGTTTTTTTATTCCAGCAACCAAGCTTTCAAAGCAATTTTGATTTTTACAAGATGATATCATGAGACTACTGAGTATAGTTGGCTTCATTTTCCACATAGTTTTCATAGATATCCAATATCCTTCAGAGTTCTGCCCTTTGCCGCACTCTTTGAAAAGCTCCTTTAACAACAACCTTGAGCACATATTTGCCCATGTCTTCCAAAAACATTTTTTCAATTTTCACATGGCATCCTTCCTACAGGCTTTCACAGCAGACCTGTCCAGGAAGAAACTACCCACTATTAATCCTTGGCACACTGGAACAATTTAACTGCTTTTGATATAACCCTGCCTTTCTTCCTCTTGTTCTTCATCAGTCCAGCTTTTCACATCTCATTTCAAATTGAACACAAGCTTTTTGGGACAAAGATGTGCAATTTTATGTAAACTGTAACATGTACAGCAAAATGAAACCGCTGGACCATTTAAATGCTAGCAAGATGTGCAGAAGCAGCAGCATCAATCCACGTTTTCACTTTTGTTTTGCATATTAAAAGGGGATGCTGGCCAGTAATTCTCCAGGCACTTTTCATAGCCTCCATTCCAACTTGTGTCTTCTCAAGGGAGTTGCATCATTATCACTATCACGGGCACATACTGAGAGAGATACATAAATCTTCCCACCAGTCTCCTTTTCAATGGGATCCTAAGAGAATTCAGTATTACAAAGCCTAAATTTTATATGGGTTTGGGGAGAATGAGGAAGCAAATACTCTTTGCCAAAATGTTATTTCCCTAAGGTAAGAGAAACAAAGTAAGAGATCATATTTTTTACAAGATTACAACACTCATGTGAAAGCAGCCATGTCTCGTCCCTCTGAACTTTCTAAACATTCCCTCTGAACTTCCTAAACATTCAATCAGTCTTTTAATTCCCAGAAAACTCAAAAGCTACATTTCCTCAGTTTAGCTTTTATTCTTTTTTTCCTGGCTTTTATTTCAAAAGAGCATTATTTTTTTCTGAATTTACTAAACAAAACCAAACACCAACATATGAAAATACTACTTGCTCTATTAAAAATTTATTTGCTTTACTTTTTTACCACTGAGACATGAGTTCAAACTTTAGGTCTTACAAGAAAAATCTAAAACATGTCTCTCCAGAAGTTTAATTAAAGTTTTAAAGTAGGATCCCTGACATCCCAACTGAAACAAAATTCTTACTCTACAGAGATGTTGACAGTAAAAACTATTTCTCTTGTTACACTGACATCTTACCATTTGAGTGATAAGTTATTAGACAGTTATTATCCAAGAAATGTTATTTTCTTGTTTGAATCAAGCAGCTTTATTTGTCTGAAAGTATGGAAAAAAAAAACCATCCCTGAAATGTTTCTAGCTGTTGTGAACTTGCTGAGACTCAGCTGTTGCATGTAAGAGAGGTACATGGAAACTACAAGACCATTTTAGAGGAAACAGGCTGAAAATGTTTTCTCCACATATTTCGCATTGCACATATTTTGTGAACTTGACAACAGTGCCTTTTAAACATTTTCTCCCCCACATACAAGTTTCATGAAGTGGAGAAAAACATACTGATAAAACTCCAGACTCTGCTTGTACTGTGAAAAAATTCTGAACTTAAAACTATCATCACCAAATTCTTGAAACTTACTAGTTTTCACTGTAATCTAATAAAATGTCACAAGACAGCTTTATCCTCTTATCCTCTTAATAATTTAATGAAAATTAACAGGGCTCCAAACCTAAAAATTTGCCTCTTAACCACTGATGATCAAGACTCACTGTCAAAATTCCAATAGAATAGAAGTTTCTTTGAATTGTTGCACTTACTCCATTCAAAGTCATGTTACAAAGTAAATGGAATTTCCTCTTTGAAAAGACTGCAGGATTTAGCTTATATTGCTTATATTCAGCACAATTGGGAGCACCCTAAGTTTAGCTTTCCCAAGAAGCCTGCAACAGCAAGGAACTAAATCAACACCACATGCAGAGAACTGCATTCTCCAAAGAAGTTTAAAATGTTAGAGAAGTGAGCTCATAAACAGTTTTTTTTAAAAAAAGGTTTCTGAAAACTACCTTGTGCATTTAATTATCTTTCAGGCTACGCTGAAATTCTCAACACAAGTGTAACAGGCTACCTTCATATTCTGCACGTCTCAGATGCCACCTACCAGCTCTATAATTTCTCTGCCATCCACTCTATTCCTTATCGTAGAGAGGCAAAATAAATAAATAGTGCTCTGAAACAAATTTTAGTGAGATTGATGCATAGATATTTTTCCTGCATCTTTTTCCCCCGAGAAACTCTCTTTTGAAGGAAAACAGCTTCATCAGGTCTTCCCTTCGCCCTTCCAAAACACCTTATTTTGTTTTCTTTTAGCAATGAAGTGCAGAGTTTTTCTTATCACACGTTCTTGGAAAACAGTTGAGAAGCTGATGACTCCTACTGCATTCTTACTGCTAATTACAAAAAAAAAAAAACCAAAAAATCCATAGTACAAGCATTGAAATAGACTGAAATTTAGTTATGTTTAGTATTAATAAATAGTAAAATCTAAGCCAAAATCTGATTTTATTTTAAAACAACAAAAACAAAGAAGATGTAAGTTCAGTATCAGACAGCTTTATGTTGATGAATATGAAATAAAGCAGGAATAAGGCTTCTGCATTCACATTTCAAGTTATTCTGAGAAGCTTCTGCATTATTATTATGAGGCAAATTTGGCTTAGTAACAAACCTACTGTAGATTAGGAACTATTAGGCTCAGTTTCACTGCACCCACGCGTACAATTGATACGATTACGGTCATATAGGGGGTGATAAACAGGCTTCTCAATGAAAGTATTTCCACCTAGGTGACTTGAAAATTGATCAGTACGAACTCATAACTGGAAAGGAAAAGGTGGAGAGGTGTTCAGTGTGCATGTCTCAATTTTTCTGTGAAAGTCATGCACACACACCTCCTAATGAGAAAATTTCATGCAGGCATTTCCCCCTGCGAAAAGGCAGCCCCTTCCTCCTATGCAACATAACCAAATTGCTCTAAAGTCTCTCTTATCAGACCCAAGAACTGGCCCTCCATGTTTACTGAAATCATTTATATAATCTTATATACTTCAAAGGAAGCTTTTGTGCAGCACTTCTCTACTGTTTTGTTTTTGTTTTGGTCTTGGTTTTTTTTTTTTCATGAGGGGAGATTCTGGTGTGTAAATCATACAGAAGCAGAAAGGTAACAGATGGTTGCTGGAGCCACGCCACAGAAAAAGCAGCGGCTGACAGGATCTTTTATCCCTTCACAGCTGCAGATAAAACCTTGACAGTTTAGAATAAAATTTCATTAAAAAAATATAACTGCTGACAAATGAAAAAAACATCCACTGGAGAAGACTATGTAAAGAAGATTTCATCCCGCAGAGATGATTTAATGCATTTAGGAGAATTTCTAAATACATGAGAGATGAAATGCGCCTTGCTGAAACAGAGGTTCTGTAATTTGGCAAACCATGGCAAACTCAGGTGAAGCCACAGGCGAAATCAAACCCCTTTCTCCCACTTTTTCCTGAAAAAGCTAACAGCAAAACATCTAAAAGATCCCCCTGTGCACCTATTTGTGTGCAGACAGAGCTTTACAAGACATTTGACAGCTATTCTCATGCAGAAAAATGTCAAGCCTTCCCTATTAAAAGGTGTTGGACAGAATCACAGAACTATACAAAAACCTAAAAAGGCGTAATAAGGGCAAGCCCTTAAAGGCCAACGTCTTGCAGGAGGAAAACAAATTCCTTTCATTTTAAGGCCATAAATCTAGCTATTGTGATCTAAACATATATGTAATTATAGGATCACTTCCCTGAACAACAGAGGCTGCTCCTCTCTCTGAATCGCTGGACATGAATTACAACTGACTAGAACAGTTCAAATATTTTGTGTCTTCAGCTACAGTAAACGTCACTGGCAGCAAATCTCCTGTTGTGAGCAGGCCGGACACCCTGGCTCTCTGCAAGCAGGGATCTCATCGCACACTCCTGCTTCAGATCCGCAGTTCCAATTCTGAACTGGAATGGCCACAGCAGCAATATCACTCAACTAACAGGAAAGTACCGACACCTCTGAAAAGCAAACACCTGTAAGTTGCTCCAGGCTCACCCTTTAACTCCTAGCAGCCATCTCCTGGTCAAGAAAAGGGACCACTTTGCACACTAGCAACAAGAGCCGGAATAAGCGAGGCTGCCGGACCAGCAAAGATTCTGAGAGAGAGTCACAATAAAATGTTACACAGCCCTGGCTAACAGGAAGGTAAGGGAGTTGCTTTTACTAAGAAACTCTGTTACACCTGTGTTGTCCGTACTCTTCCTCTCACCAAGACACACACACAGGATCACTTTTCTTAAGCTGCAGCTATCAGGCCCAAACTTCCAAACCAAGTTTTTACACTCAAGATGCTCAAATTCAGGTAGGTAGAAAGAAGAATAAAAACAAAAATCAGCCCCCCTCTTCAAAAAGAAATCTATGAAATAAATACATCATGTCCTCACATGGAACGAAAAGACTATCAAACTAACTTCAAATGACTTCTAAAGAGTAAAAAACTGTATTAAAATACTTTCTTTATACCTGTGTAGCTTTTGCTCATTTCCTGAAGTAAATTATTTGTTTTATCTTGGGACAGAGCTCTTCCTTTCCCCACAGGTGCCTTCCTCCTCCATATTTTTATCTTTGGTATGTTCAGGAAACCTTGACATCTCACTCTTACCCCTCCCTTGGGCCAAGAAAACCTGTCCATTTCTTTCCAGGTCTTCAGCTATCCAGATCCTTCCACTTTACTGCACAGTAAAGACAAACATGACCCTCAAATTATTAATGGTAAATGGCAAGTTAAGCAGCAAGTGATCCCAGTTGGTGCTGCAGTGGCTTAAAGAAACCAATCAACCAAAACCAAGAAAGTAAAAACCCCAAATATTTCAAAGCAAGTCTAGAGACTAAGAGTTTCTCGGGCAACAACGGCTGCAGTTTTCTATGGGATCAGTGGTATCTTTTGCTTCCTAGGAAACCGCCTGCTTAATGCTAAGAACTGAGGTGCATCTCTGAACCGCACTTGTTCATTGAGCTCCTGGAGCGGGGCAGTGGAGTAGGCTGAGAAAGAACAATCTAAGTGAAGGTGGTGGAGATCGCCAGGGAAACGGTGATGCACCAGAGAAATAAAGGCTAGAGGCTGGACTTCACATCAGGGTCTGATCCCAAAAGAGGGTTATGAAGATGGTGAAGTGTCTGGAGGGGAAGCCATATCAAGAGGAGTGGCTGAGGTCATTTGATCTGTTCAGCCTGGAGAAGAGGAGACTGGGTGGAGACCTCACTGCAGTTGCAACTTCCTCATGATGGGAAGAGGAGGGGGAGGCACTGATCTCTTCTCTGTGGTGACCAGTGACAGGACCCGAAGGAATGGCCTGAGTTGTGTCAGGAGAGGTTTAGGTTGGATATCAGGAAAAGGTTCTTCACCCAGAGGCTGGGCACTGGAACAGGCTCCCCAGACGTGGAGGTCACAGCACCAAGCCCGACAGAGTTTAAGAAGCATTTGGACAATGCTTTCAGGCACATGGTGTGACTCCTGGGGTGTCCTGTGCAGGGACAATTCTACTTCAGTGATCCTTATGGGCCCTTTCCAACTCAGAATATTCTGTGATTCTGTGGTCTTGAGTGAGCTGGCAGAGATAGGTCTATTCCCATCTAACATATTTAATCTACATAGAGCTGAAGTTCTTAAAGTCAAGCTCTTAATTTATAAAAGCTATAAAGTTCTGCTAGAAACTAATAAAAGTTGTTGATCATTGTTTCCTTTCAAACATTTTAGCTCTGCTCTACACTAGAAATATTTTGTCAGCAAATGCTTGATGTTATTATCTTGCAGAAATGTTCTGCACTCTCAATGTTAGCACTTGTTTCCTGCTTACAAAATAGCTATGGTATATCACACTGAGGTCCAGCTTCTGAAACTAACAATCTCTGCATGGCGATTTGTCTCAGGATCAAGGATGACTTTCAGTTGCTTCTCTTAGTGAAAAAATTTGAGACTATGTGTCCTGATTTTATCTCACTTCTTTAAAATTTCCCCCATTCATCTTCTCCATCTATTTCCCTCTTTTCCCTCCGATCATATTTCCCATGAAAGTAAAAGCAAGATTATCCTTTGAACTTCAAAGCACCTTAAAAATTTAACTTATTCTCAATGTCCCTGTAAACAGTAAGATCATTATTATCCATTTGGCTGATGAGATGTCCAAGAGTTACTGCTGAGAAGCTTATTATATGGTTTATCTTGCCAGGAGATTGTAACAGCTTACATGAGCCCAGTAAAGCCTGAAAGTATGATTCTTCTCCATGTTTTTAATGTCTACTTAGAAAATATACTTACAGCGTTGCCTGGCTCTTACAGTCTGTCATCACAGAAAGGCACCACACAGATTTTGCATCTGTCAAAGTTTGCAAATGAGCCACAGGATGCTGAGCAAAATGTGTGGCAAACAAAGGCAAAAACTGCACTGAGACACATATTTGCCATTAGAAGCTCAGTAATGCCATGCAAGAACCAGAAATGAGCTATAGACAGTATGAGGTACACTGTCCACTTGCTTCTTCTTGGATGAATGAGCCCATTAAAATACACAACAGATGAAGAAAGAAAGAGAGGGAAGGGCTTTGTTGCTGTTCTTCAAGAGGCAGTCCAGCACTGGGGAGGAAGAAAGGTTAGAAGTAACAAAACTCTTCAAAAAGGAGACATCAGTCTCATCTCCCCTGAGCTATAAGAAGTGCACTTAACAACACTACGTGGCTCTCCTGCCAGCATCCTCCTGAACACCCTGTTTCAGTCACAAGTACCTAAGGAGCCTTTCGCTTCCCTCCCTTCAGCATAACGGAAAGGAATTACCTTCTGGCAGAGGGAGAGGATTGGAAGAGCGAAACTTGCAGATCAAAACAAGAGACAAGGTTATCATCTCTCTCAAAATTATACCCTGCATACTGCATAAATAACCTGCCAAATAAAATGGCTACACATGACCTACATTTCTCTGCTCATAGGTTGGGAACTGTAAGCTCTCCTGGACATACTCGTTATTCAAACTACATGGACCAGCACCATCCATGTTACTGTAATATCCTTAAAGTGTGATGTTCTGTGAGAATAGTAGAGCAGGTTTGCTAATGATAGGATCAGATTTCTTAAAAGACAGGATGGCAACAATATTGAGTGGCCTCCTGCACTGTCAGTAAAATGGTACCAGTCAGAAAGGAGAGCAAGTGGGTAGTAAGTACTTCATGAGCTAAAAGCTGAGTCACTTCATTCCTGTAGACCACAGTTCATGGATTTTTTTTTTAATTTTCTGATTCTTTGGTTTAGTTTGGTTGGGATTTCTTTTACTGCCAAGTATTTCTCCTAGAGAAAGAAGGTTGCTAAACAATATGGGGCAAATTCCAGTGAGAAAAAAATAGCAAATACAGGTGGATAATTCTGTACAAACTGAATTGCATTTGCTGTGCTGTGAAATTACTCCACCTGTGCCCAACGCCTCCCCAGCCATTTATAAACCATCTCAATGTAAACAGTGGAAAGACAGGAACTGTTGGCATATACAGCAATGTGCTCAAATACACACAAAAATAAGTTTTACAAGTTCTGGATATCAATTCTTTACCTCGCCATAAGTTGACACTTGCAAGAACCAGTCAGATGCTTGTTTATTTTGCCATGCTCAAGCTGGAAGTAAATACTCCCTAAGAAAACCTTTTCCAGACAGAGTTTCCAGCTAGGTCCTGAAATCCCAAATTAACAGACTGTAAGGATTGTCTATGGATTCCATCCTCACCTATTTTAAGGAAGCAAGCTTCATCCTTAATTATCTTCATCAGGAAAGGGAAACAGATTGCTGTTTATGTTATCATGGCTGCTATGCTTTTTAAAAACTAACTTGTGCACTAACTAAAATTCCCGCCTTCCATGTAGAAGAGATCTGTATGAAGAATTACAATGTGCTCCAGACTTGCTATTCTTGAATTGGGTGGTTTTTGTGCTGTTTAGACTCTTGAGATTTATTCTTTCGGGGTCAGTTTTTCATGCTCAGAGGAGTATACATTAAATCCTGAGAGCTTGTAGGATTTCTGTGTAGGGAAAGTAAACGTGGTATTTCCTTCCTGGATGAAAGATATACCTAAACACAGACCTACAAAATGAGCACTCTAAAACACTGTCCGATTGCTTCTACCAATACAAGGGGCCTGGCTTGTATAAATTTGATGGGGGGGGAAAAAAATACTTGGGTCTTCACAGGACCTAGAAAATTGAACCTAGAGATAAGCCTACAATGCCAAAATTTACATGCTTTGATTCACCAAAAGCATTTCCCACAGCTTTCCTAGTACTACCACCTTTGGAGAAACCTTTCCCTTTACCCTTAATTTCAGATAAGGGTAAGAGGGCCCTTTGAAAACAACTAAGTGAAAAGGAGAGCCGCCTATCATGCCTTGTGCCACACAAAAGCAGGAAGGAGTATTGCAAGCCCTGCTCTGTCTCTCCAGACTGAGAATGTGAACTTCAGTCTTCTAAACCTTGCATTAGAGAGTTAGGCCAGAAACCCACCGATGCCACCACCAATCCCCTGAGATTTTGAAAACCCCAGCCAAGGCCTGAAAATGGCAGTATTGCATAATGCTGCCACCAGCTGTACCACAGTCACAGCAAAGCCTTCTAGCTCACCAGAAGCTTCTTTCTGAAGGTGACAACCCTTCCCAAAGAACCTACCAGACATGTTCCCACCAAGACTGCCAACCTCGCACATGTGCAGGATTATACTGTTATTTTCTTACATCTTTAGACTGTTCAGAGTGCCTGGCTGCTATTCAGACTTACAGGAGACTAACAGTATTAATCCTTGTAACAAAGTGAGATTAAATATATGGAGAAGACTCCCGCAGAAACATTTAACAGGCCATGCTCCAAACTCTGTGTGCTAATCTCATAAGCAGTTTTACTGGAGCACAGAAATTTAACTAGAGTTTATTTTTCTTCTATGGTCTCTAGCTTATATTTTGCAAATGGAGTATATTTTTGGAAAAAAAAAAGAAGAGGAAAAAAGATGAGTTTTGAAATTTACAGTTCACATAAAATGTTCTAATCTAATTTATATCTTTTCATAAGTGAAAAGAAAGCCAATTTAAAAGTTTAGAAGATAGCACTGTCGTCTTCTGCTTAGGAAGAAATTAAGATCAGCAGAGGTAATGAAATGAGAAGTTGACTCTGAAAATGCAAAACAGAGCAGAAATGTGTCAGGGTATTACAGCTAAATCTTGCAACACCTGGAAAACTCTTGTCTCTGTGCTGACCTATACTCAGACAGTTCTAAAGGTGAGAACCACTACAAGATAGCTGGGTTTAATTTCTTTTTTTTCTTGTAAAGTTGCAACATGATTCTCTACTGCTCATGTTTTTTTCTTTTTAAACAAGAGCCCAATCATTATTGCAGTCTGCTCTATAATGAATAATGAACCTTTCACAGCTTCATTCACCAAATTATCCCACTTTTTCTGAATAAATAGTTCTAAAAGTTCTGAAACACACGAAAGGCGAAGCCGTAACGGAAAGCTTTAAGTGCAGATCAATATAATTCAAGGCAATACGAAATGGACACTGAACTCTGAAAATCACTTTGGTAGCCATAACGGAGTGTATTCCACATAATTCTTGCTGTTACCTCAGCTTCTAGCCAGCTTCTTTGCAGGAGATGACCTGTGTGTATGTGTGAAAATAAAAACAGGTGGGAAGTCACACAGCAATGAAGGATACCTGCTGACTGGACACATCAAACCACACACAGTGAGTTCATAAACCAGCAAAAACACTGCAACCACAAAACCTCATTGATACGTATTTAAATGGAGGATGTGAAAATGCTCTTGTTTTCATCTGTTGTGTAGCAAGGGTAACTTAGCAGCAGCGGTACACATACATGGTTTCTTACTAGGTTAAAACCTCAAAAATTAAGTAATTTATACACATTTGGCAAGTTCAGATTTTGGAATAAAAACTGGAAGGCACGCATACTGACAACTGGATCCCAACATTTCTATTTCTAGGACTCCCCAGTTTCTAAAATTTAGAAATAGACAAAATAAAACTGAGGAATAAAATAATAATAAAATAACAACAATAATAATAAGTTAGAAATAGACAAATCACATATAATTTCTGGGCACCAAGAAACAGATTAATCTTCCTTCATGAAACCAGGTTGGAAAAATCACATTAACATGTATTTCTGATACTTTAACATACTCAAGACCTCTCTCATTCACAGTTCAGTAGGAACTAAATAATTATAAAATAAATATTGTGTTCTTTCCCTCCTTATGCCACATTTTCATGTAAGAGATTATGGCATGAAACAGTTGATATCACAGCCCTACTTCATATTTCTTTTCTCTTTCTTATATGAAGTAAACATAAAAGAATGCTCTGAAAAACCCACCTGTAATGATATCAACTGCAATGATATGAACTGTTCCGTTTCCCATATGCAGAACTTAAGTTTTATTTCTGACAGTGATATGGGACTTATTTCCTTTTTAAACAACAAAGCTTCACTCTCCAACAGTATATATGTGTAAAGTTTTTACTACCTGTTTATGAGCTCCTGTGAGCTAATAGTCTACCTGCATAAATTAAAAATTATCTCCTGCCACAAACTTGATAGTAAACATCTTAATCCCCTTTTTTTAAGTTTTTGTCCTAAACTTTAAGTTAATGAACACTGAACTGCATTTTATGACAGCTGGATGATGCAGAACAGATGTTGAGCTACAATTTCATTTGCCAAATGTCAGCTCAGAACACGTATTTAAAATTGGGAGTATCAGTAAGACAAACTACACGGCGAAAACAATGGAAAAAATTGTCAATTACATCAGTGCCTGCCAACCATTTTTCTGGGCCTTCAGACAGAAATTCTGTCTGAATTGAAGATCCAGAAAATTATGTTCAATTTTAGGAATGCTGATTGCTTATTAGGGTGAGTATGATCTCTTCTGGGTATCTACTTTTTCATCTTGAGCTGACTGACACACGGGAAATGCTAATCAGAAGCCTGCAAATAGTGTGCTTTTGTCTTGCAGATCTTTCTCTGTCACTGTGTATTTTTTTTGACCTCTGGCTGGACAGGTAGGTTTGGTGTCTGAAAATGATGCCTACTATTGCCCTCCATGATTCGTGACAGTCACAAAACACTCCAACCAACCAGCAAACAAAAGCAGCAACACAGCTGTAAGGACACTTATGACTTCTCAGTTGACAAAGTGCAGCTCCTGACCAACCTGTGTATTTTTTTCTTGCTGTGTAAGGTATAACTGGTAACCCTTTGGGGCATACAGCACAACTTAACACAGCCACTGAAAGCCTGTGTTGCATTTGGGCCATTTTCCTTTTCCTGGTTGTATCTCCCACATTCTACCTTAAGTAATTTCTGTCCTTCCATATTATTTTTTGAGGTATCTGGAAAGTCTTTCATCTTATCATTTCCACACTTGTAATTTACTGACATTTTTGTAATCTATTCGTAGAAATCAACATGTTAAAAGCATTCTGATTGCTTTTGTCACTTTTCTCCAAAGTCCTTTCAAATGTTCAATGTCTTTCCAATACCTGAATGACCAGCAAGTGCTGTAGGCCACAGACAGTTTCACAAGTCAGTCTGCCTCGGTGGAGTATGGCTTCTGGGGACTAAGGCATAACACGATCAAGTGTGTTTCTGACATTTCTTTATCAGAACTATTCAAACCAGCATGCAAGGGCAGAAATACTAATATACACCACACACAGCCTGTGGATCAAATGAACGAAATCAAGAGTAATGCAAACCTATTTACAAAAGTTTTGTACAAATTTCCAATCCATCTAATAGTAATAATATTTAATGATCCCCTCTAAAGGGTTTATGAAGTTCAGTTTATACCTAGATGCCTGCTCGCTCCTACTTTACCTACAGAAATCAATACTCATGAATATACAAATGGTATCACAAGACAAGGAAGAACCAAAGAAGAAGCAAATGAAAAATTTTTAAGAAGAAATCTCTTGCAAGCACATATCCTATACATTAACTGGCTAATTGTTGCAAAGTGATAGCAAAGCAACTGAACAGAAATAACCTTTTCTTAAACAGATATTCTGTCTAAGACCTGTAGAGATACTGTAAACATGTCTTTCCTGTTTATAGGGAATAGCATCTTCAGCACCATCATGCTTCTCCTAAAAACATTTCATATAGATTACAGTCATTTCTCCTCTGGTTTAGTGTACTCCTAATGTAAGTTTCTTCAAGTTTCAGCGCAAGACAATTACAAAGCAAAGCTCTTTTTTCTAAATGGGCTCTTATATTCTGGAATACAAATATAATACCACTGTTTCAAAAAAAGTCTTTTTCCTTCTTGTTACCAATGTTTGCTTTGCGGCAGGGGGAAGAAGGGGAGCAATTAAATTCATTTTTTTTCAAATTTCTGCAGCTAAAGCTAAGGCGAAAAAAAAAGGTTTAAGACAGAAGTGTTCTCAACAAGTAAAATTCTGCAAGCAGTGATGTTTCTGATGTGCTGTAAAATGTTATCTGCTGTTCTGCTCCTGGGTGGAGAGAGAGAAAAAACTGCTATAATGCTAAACAAGTAGAGAATCAGTTTATGAATTTTTTTTTTTTAATTTTGGGGAAGAAGTCTTTTCAAATTGTTACTTAAAAACCTCCATCATTTTTGTTGCAGGTAAATTTTTGGACTCTCCTATCATTAAATTACACATTACAACAAACAAACAAATAAATAAATAAATCACACCATCTGCCAAAGAAAAACCTTGGTATAAATTAACACTTTCAACAAGTTTAGACTCAAGTTACCAAAGAGAATTGCTTTCTTTTCTCTCAGAAAACGGAACAAAAACACACAGTGCATTGAGGACTCCAGCTAGCATTTCTGTTGCTGTTATCATGGAAATAAGATAATTTGCCAGAAAATTCTCTTTCTAACCTATCTGCCTGCTTGGGCTATAAAGTTTCCTCCTTGCACCTTCCCTAAGTGGATGAGGATGGTCATTAGCAATATTAAAATTTGTGCTAAATACTTGAAAATCATGCACAGCAATAACCATTTCTACAAAGCTGTAATCATACATTCTTTTACCACATACTGGCACTGGAAGCCTGTACAACATGTAGGGTGAAATATAAGCCTGGTTACATGTTGCTTTCACATTGCTCAGTCTCACTGCACAATACTGAAACACCCTTTTCTGCAGCATTTATAAACATTAAATGTAGACAAACCAAGAACTGCAACAACTTCTGCCCAAGAAGCAACTTGAAAATTCAATCCACAATGGCTACAGAGTCAAAACAGCAACTCCACTCCTCCCATTTCCAGAGAAAATTATTTTTCTGAAGCTTTTGAGGGGTGGCACTACTGAAAGCAGGCTAAACACACACACATTCAAGACCATACCTATCATTTCATTGCACAGAGCAGCTCATGAGAGCTTTCCAAAGTGAAGCATTAGGACTACGCCGTCATGCAAACAAAGTCTTTCATGTACCACCACAGGTGGTTTTTTTAATATCCAACAGCAGAAACAGGCAAAGCAAACCGCAATTACAAACCTCCGCACGAGCAAGAAATAGAAGACAATGAAGAAGGTTTCACCCACCTGGGATCTTTCTGAATGCTATCAATGGAAGGTGACCTAGCCAAGGTCCCTTCGGGTGGGATGGCTGGCCCAGATTTGCTGTATGGTGATTCAACAGAAGGACAATACTGCAGCTGTCGGTAGGGGTCTGCGTAATTGGAGGCTGGGCCGGCCGCATAGCTGGCCCTCTGGAAGGTCGCGGTTGCGTTCTGTGTGCCGTGTTGACTGCCTGTGCGCTGTAAGGGTACGGAGTCGACACCAGGGGAAGATGGGGCTACGACAGGAAAGTAGGGACAAAGTAAAAAATTGAGGACCTGTTCACAGAAATGGTTAACCAGGTCTAGGCAGAGGAAAAAAAAAAAACACACACATATAAAACAAGGGTTCAAAAAGAATGAGAAAAAAAACAAACAAAAAGAAACAAGCAACACTGTCATTTTCAAAACCTTAGAAGGAAATAACCATCAAACAAATTTCTAAATGACATGCCAGTTCTGGACTAGAAGACCTGAACACCAATTAAACAGACTGGAGAGGTGTTTTCACCTGGGCTTCCAACTGCACTAACACAAAATGAAGGAAGTGCAGAAGCAGCATGGGAATAGTCAAGCTAAGGTTCACAACCAGCACTGAGTGAGGCTTTTGCAGTCCTTACGGGGGTGGAAGTCAGCAGAAGGAGGGTCAAAGCAGGCTCAAGAGTCCAAACTGAGACAGATGGCTCTATGGCAGAAGAAATACCCAGCCATCCCAGATTTGTAGCCCTGGTATTCATAAAGCAGGTAAAATCAGACACCTGATACTGAGAATCACTGCATATGCTTCATTAACCCATCTCCTGCAAATTTCACCTTAAGTTAAGACTCAGGAGAGTGTTATTGCTAACTCAGTCTGAAAAAGAGCCAAGCACAAGGTGACCACATAGATGTCTTAATGCACACCAGCAGCGGCTGCACTCATACACCACAGCTCAAGATTAATGCATTACCAGTTCTGAGCAGCTTAACCAATAGCTTTAAACTGACTTAATGCTTTTGCGACTCAAAAATCTTAATAATCTCTCTTGTAGCCCATTATCTTTCTGTTACAGCACCGGGTAGTGGAGATCCAGTCCACTGGATTAAACACGCAGTATTTTTGAACCGAAGTCCAGTTAATGGCAAATGGATTATCACTGTAAGGGCAAGAGGACCAATACCCACACGATCTTTGGCCTGGAGACAGATACAAATTAAATGCTGGCTCTGCTCAGAAGAAAATTTGGACTGTTTGAAGTGGCACATGAACTCATGGTGGTTGCCATTTCCTCCTGCTCCAAGACAACAAGAATACTTTTGCCAAAAGGAGTGGCCCGAGTCCAGGGCTATTTTTAGCTAGGTCAAATTCATATGCTAAACTGCAGACAAAACCATATATTGAAGAGACCGGTTTTTATAACAGATTTCCCAATAATTTTTCATTGGCATGCACATTTAAAAGTAAGTATTTAATGCATTATAGGTCCATGAAAGGGATTTTAAGCATTTTATCTCAAAGTGTCAGCAAATGAAATACGGTGAGCTTTAAATACAATTACCATGGTTTTGTATGACCTCGTACTTGTCAAAATTACAATACCAGAAAATTTTAAATTCATACTCAATTTTTGACTTAATTTTTTTCTTATGGTTCTGAAGTATTTAATTTTACAATAGCAAGTATCATAGTTTTATTACAAACATAAGAAAGTGGGATCACCCACTTATCTATTACTCCAGTAACAGATAGTGCTGAAGGTCAGGTTGGATGGAGTTTGAGCAACCTAATCTAGTTGAAAGGGTCCTTGCTCACTGCAGGGGGCTGAAACTGGATGGCCCTAAAGATCCCTTCCAGCCCAAACCAGTCTATGATTCTATGATCACATTTACTTGCATATATAGCAACATTTTACATGTATTGTTTTGGTTTAATTACTAGTGTGTATATATACATATACATATATATACACCTCCTTAAGAAATGAGTAATTAAGACACACTGAAGTAATTAAGACCTTTTCATAAAACTGCATCAGTTAAAACACATTAACAGTATCAGCATATTTAAACATCCCATGCACAAATCATGCTAAATTCAGTGTTAGAAAGACAAACATCACATTTTAACAGAAAATACAGTTCAAAATCAAAACTGGGTGCCTTGTGAGAAAAAGAGTAAAAAAACAAGTTAGAGAAAATACTAGAAATATTTTCAAGTGAAAAAGAGAAAATGTAATTGTATACTGACATAGCATACTCTTAAGCACTGTCACTCCATACAATATGCTGCTATCTTTTGACAAAATATGTGGGGAATTGCAAAAAAACTCTGCAACACCAATACTGCTGAAAACAGGAACTTCATTGTAATGTTGATTGTTTTGCAAAATAGTCCACAGTATTTCCTTCATCTTCTTTGCAAGACAGTTGAATGGAAATCGTGTTTGTTTTTAAATTATTTGAAAAGTTTTCTATTTTCTCCTTTGTCTCATTATCAAAATAGGTATTTATATGAACTGAAACTGGCTGTCATCCTAACACCTACAAGCTTCTCAAGTCACTCTGATTCATTTCTCAAATTATCTTTCTAGCAGACTGTTACTTCCTTTTGAATTTTATCACAATGAACACAGAAATGCCATATCCAGAATATGAGAATGAGACAAATCTATGACTTAAAAATTCACAATTGAGCTTATTTGGACAGTGTTACCCAGATCAATTAAAAGAAAAATGAACACCTAACACTTTAGAACACCTAACACTTTAGAAAAACTTCTAGATCTAACTTGACTACAGCCACTGTCATTGACTGTAAAAGGGTTATGCTTTAGCAGATATTTTTATGCAAATAAGTGCATATAAAACTGAAGCAAAGTCGTCTTCTCCTAATACACTTCCTTTGCTTAAACAAATCCCTTTGGCAGCCAAACCTACTGGCTGAAGTGTGGCTCTTTAGGCTATGGGAAACTATTGAGATCTCCCTTCTTTTTAGCTATTCAAACAGCAAAGCCAGAGTGATATGTCTAATGAAACAAATTCAGAAGTCGATTTCCTCACCCAGCATAGTAAATCTTCTCTGAGCACAGGGCATCCAGAAGGCACATACCTGGACTGAACCAGAAAACATTCACATACCAGCTACATTTGCAGATGGTCATGCAACCTTTTCACCTGTTTTTAAATTGAACATCCTTACCCCTTTCTCTAACTTTTGCATTTGACTCTACTCTCAAATCCAAGCCAGCTACACTTTGACCAGAACCAGCTCAGTGTAGGTGAGATGACAAGGATAGGGGGTTTACCCCAGCAAGCGAAGAGAGGGACAAGAAGGAATTGCAACAGTACTATTTCTGGAAAAATGGGCCACTTTTCCCTCTCCCGCCAGCCTGAGATCTGGCCTGGTTGAAGCAGAATCACGGTCAAGTCACGTTTTTGCCCTGGGTCTACTGCTGACCCTATTCTGCCTCTACATAAAGGTAAAATCAAAAGTCATAGCCACACTGTGAAGAAGCAGGCTAGTTTTGTGCAGCTTGAAGGTAAAGGTGTCCGCAAAACCAGACCTTCTTCTGCTCTTCCAAAGTCCCAAAACTGACAAGGAGATTGAGATTAAAATCAAAGAAGCAGAAGGCCTCAAAACCTTATTTATCATGTATAGTGTCTTACCTAAGTGACCACCCACAAAAACACTGCTCTGAATAGTGACTGCTCCCCTCACTTTTTAAGAACTTACATGGAAATTCAGTGGATTCTGAATGTCAGTTAAATTTCTGAAGCTCTGCTTGCTCCTTTTGCACTAGTTGGCCTCCCCGTGGCTCCTTCCCAGGACTGCTCAGCACAGTGGCCTTGCAGAGACACAAGGAGAGGGTGACTGGCACCCAACCTCCCCTCCCAAGTGCCCCTCTCCAGGCATACAAGAGGGCCTTGCACAGTGCTGACCTGCAGCTGAGGCCGGCTCATGCTGGAGGGAGAGCCATAGCACTCACTCCGCTGCAGCCAGCAAAGACCCAGTGCAAAAAATGACGTGCTCAGTTGGAGGCCAATAAATCTCTATATGTTAACAATATTTTAAATTTCAATGTAAGAAATATCCTTGAGAAGGAGAATTTTAATTTTAGGTTGAGAGAAGGGTTTCACTGAGAATTTCTGAAGTGAGAATTTTCCAAGTGAGCATTTCACACAGTGCAAATTGAGAACTACAGTCTCAGTGATCTCAGTTTGTTGCCTAAAGATTTAAGATCTTGCTTTAATCTGTCATATCATTAATACTTTAAAGATACTGTATCATCTCAGCCCCTCACTACTCCAACCAAAATCACATAGCCAGCAAACAGAGCATGTGGGGTACCACACAGACATTTAGTATGTTCTTACAAACGTTTGTCAAGCAAAGAAAAGCCCCTGTTAAATATAATGAAAACCCTCCAAAGACCTGATATATGCCCTGATTACGGTTCTCCTGATTGCAGAAATTGCATGTAGAAAAGCCAGTCTTCATAATTTTGTTTGGCTTTTGCATAGTATTAACGAAGATACCACAACTTTTATATTAATGCTGATAATTTAGGTGTATCACTAAATATGCTCATAGGCTCATGTGATACTCAGAAATTCACTTTCAGCTTTTGAATGTTCTTCTCACATATGTGGCAGATGTTAGAAATAGCTAACAAAATGTAAAAAGCAAGAACAAATTGATCTAGGCAGGGATACTACTGCACCATACCTGAGTATCTCAGAGAGATCAAATTTAAATATGAACTGCTAAAAAGTTCAGACTTACTAGAAGCCAGAGGATATTTTGCCCAGTTAATGTAAGAAGGATCAGACCCTCAGAAACAACAAATTCATTAATGAGAATTATCTTGCTACACCTGCTTCCTGAAAATTACTTCACTGATGCTGCTGTTTGATTTGTGGATACTACCTTGTAAAATTTTCCTCTTATTATTTGATATTAGACATTCAGTTCCTGTGCTAACCTTCTCCTAGTTTCTTTCACAGAGATTTCAAAATTATTTTCTTGCTTTTCTCTCTTCATTTTTTCCCTTCACTGATTTGCACTTGCAGTTCATTTATACTCTCATACTATAGTTGAAAATTGGAACCCAGTAAGATGTCTTTTCAGTGCAAAGTATGTCCACCATCCCTCCATGAGTTCATAAATGATATAAATGCAGTGCATTCTGTTGGTACCAAATCTATAGGAACATTTATAAAGCAGATACTTTTCCCACCTAATATACCATAAAAATAACACAGTGCATTCTCTGTCAATCAGGAAAAACTCATCAAGGTTGGGATATAGAAACACTTTATCTCAAAATGCTGAAATGAATATTTTAAGTCATGTACCAGCCTTTTTGCAATAGAAGTTTAACAAAATAGATGCTAATCAAGGTAGTAGCAAATTGGCAATCCAAAGGAACAAGCACAAACAGTTTTAATACTGTTCAAGATACATGGTATTACATTTAACAGTAATAATAAGTAATAAATAATAATAATAATTTGCTTAGCAGTTACATTTAGAAGCACTTTTCCACATGGGAAGTATAAAATTTTAGAGAAATACATGGTTGAGGGGAACTGAAAATATTTACTGAAAGAGGGAAAAAAACCCTCCCCGTAATTGATATTAGCAACTACCTCTAAGGCTGTTAAGATTTGATAAAGGCACTATCATATCCTTGGCTCAAACTACACATGCATAAGAAATTTTGTACTTCAGACATGCAAAGTAAGAACAAAATAAGAAAAAGCTAACGCTACAGGATTTCAAGATACAAGGCTCCCATTTTGAATTAAAATACTTAGGACCTTACACAAATACCAACACCCCAGAAGTTCTATGGAGGCTGACAACTTTGCTACATGACTTCTCACACTCAAAACAGGAAAAACACCGTCAAAACTACTACAACTTTCTGTTTCTCTTGTTTTCCATTTGCTCCTCCCTCACTTCTCTGCACTCTTTATTTTGTCCTATTTAGTTTGTCTTG
This sequence comes from Rhagologus leucostigma, assembly GCA_013397725.1. Classification (NCBI taxonomy): domain Eukaryota; kingdom Metazoa; phylum Chordata; class Aves; order Passeriformes; genus Rhagologus; species Rhagologus leucostigma. Next base: position 486,436 of record VZTD01002082.1, on the reverse strand, counting down.
CAATCAAAATTCCAGTCTCCCAGTTCTCAGCCAAAGACAAATAAAAAGGACTTGTTAGCAAATCTTCTTTTGCATCCTCATGAGATGGGTTCTTCACCAGCCAGCCAGCTTTTGCTTTAAAACTTAACCCTAACGGCCTAAAATCAACCCTTTAGGGCTTCCAGGACTGTTCTGCCTAATTCCTTCTGCTGGTTCCAGCTTTCTACAGATGCTCTTATTCTGTGTAAATCCAGGGAAATACAACCTCCTTCCCTCCAGTCAGGTTCCCCACGCTCAGCTCAGTGCCTTAAACAGCTGGTCATGGCAAATAGGTCTCCCTGCTGTACAAGGCATGTCTTTTAAGGGAACATAGCACAATGTACAGGAGAAATGCAAGCAAACTAAAGAAATTGATACAGAACAGGATGGTGCATAGCAAAAAAGGCCTCTTTTCCACCCACGAACATGTTAGTCATAATTTCCTCAAGTACTGGTTATACCTGGCTGTCACACCTACTTGTAATTAGTATGTCTACAAGCTGGTGCAAGTAGGTATTCAGTAATATTTTTATCATCAGTTGTTTTCATGACATGGTGAGGAGGAAGCCTTTTTATCCAGGCAACATCCCTGTGTCTACCAGATGCCATCACAGGAGATTTATATTTTCTTCCCTTTTCCATCCTATCTTCAAAACCACAGGTAGCTGTTTAGCTGCTACACTCCTACTGCTATGGGAAATACTCAGGGCCTCTCTGAATTATTTAACAGGCTCATTGCCATTGCTGGTAGCTGTAAAGCACTAATCCTAATGAAGGTTATAAACATATTCAAAGTGAGTGTACACTCCAACCATTTGCTACTTGATTCTTTCAAAACTCTTAAAATAATCTTCTGACCATTGTAATATCTACGTACCATTGATTTGCAGAAGAACTCCTTGTTTCAGAGAAACCAAGGAAACATCACTTGTGCTCTGTATATTGTGTTCACTAATTCTTACAGTACAAAAACTGACAATCTTTGAAGACTGAAGAACTGAACTTGATGCTGCACTGAGGTATCCTTTCAGTTCCACTATCTAAGAGTGTTCTATAGAGGTAACACTAATTGTCACAATAAGGCTGAACATTCCTTTGCTTAGAAACTGATGTTTTTCTATAATGTAGAAAGAGTCAGTCAAAGAAAATACTGCTTCCTTGGTTTCTGAGCCTTCTCCTCTATTTACATTACAGCTGTTACCTGGTCACCTTGAAGGCTTTTGTCTATATTGCTCCACTTCAGTTTGCACATTCTCACATTGTGTCTTAGGTTCCATTTTTTTTTTCTATTGGGGGAAAGTTGCATAACCACCACTGCCTAACCCTCAGCATATGGCATTATTTTCTTAATCACCATTTTAGACTTGGCATTTCTTTACCGCTAATTATTTTACTCATGGGTTCATCAGCTGATTAGCTGGTGTCAACCTGAAATCACCTGGTTCCACCAGGCTTGGCAATGGAAGCAAATGACCTTATGAATGAAGTAATCGATAAAGAATTTTGTACCTCTAAGGAAATTTTAATGCAGAAATATGTAGATGAAGTAATTCAGTGAGCAGCAATGGTGACAAAATTTGTATCTTAGAAACTTGTATTTCAGTTCAATAGATACAGTGGCTGAGATGAGTGAGTTCCTGTCCGAGCTTACTTTGCAACAGTGCTCAATGAGACTTCAGTGAAACCTGAAGTCAAAATTTGAATGCAGTGTCTTCCACAGCCAGGTTTGTCACAGGCTTCACTGCTGTGCCCAATCTCACATCCCCACACCCATAACCTTCTCCAATTCTACAACCTTCCCTTCAGTCATTCTCCACCATGAGGTTCCAGAGTTACAGGTTCTGCAACACAGTAACACAGTCTCTATCTCAAAGACTGCATCTCAAAAGCCTATGTAGATAAAGCATCATTTTAAAATCCACATAGTCCAAGAGGACACCAGGGTTTTATGCAGATATTAAAAATGCAACTATATATTTTCAATTATTTTAGATTTCCAACCCAAGGCTGGAACGACTTCCTTGTTTACAACCAAAGAGCGAAGAAGCCTCATTTTTCAAGTTATCAGTATTAAGAAATATAATGCTCCTTTCCACCTCCAGGAACTGACTGCGTTTTAAATCTGCCAGATTTTAATCTCACTAATATATGTAACTTTCATTCTCAGGCTCAGCTTCTACCATGTTTCAGTGATGCTGCCCTGCACGTAAAAACTGGTGCGTACACATAAGGTGATAATCAGATGCCAACTTTGGCTGCTAAAGATGTTATTGCCAAGAGCTGCATCTCTCAGTTTAGGGAGAACATCCAGTTTAATTAATTTGTTACACAAGCATTTAAACACAGAAATCAACAACTGCCCTTTCAGAATGTGACATACTAAAAATCATCATGGGAAATTCCTGACTAGAGATAAAATTCAACCCTGAGCAATGGCATTGTAGGAGACATTCACATCACTTTGCTCCTCTCTGCAGTACTACATTTCACATTCGGTGCATGGGACAAAATGACCCAGTCACAGCAAATCCACACAGACCACACTGCTGCACATAGATGAGACTACTGCAACCAAATTTCTGCTTTCACTCCTAAAACAACCTTCTCTTGAAATTTCTGATGTTTCCTGTCCATCTGGCCAGCATAAAACTGAACACATGGACAGAAGTCACAGTTAATATATAAAAAGATATATAAATAGTATGAGACAATAACAGATTAACAGACTGCACTGCATCATGCTACAGCCATCAAGCACATGGATATCTTCTCCTTCAGATTTTGACTTTTCCTTATTGAGGGCACTACAATCCTGGGTAGTAAAGTGGCTACTAAATGGTATTTCTTAGAACACCTTACTAAACTTCAGCTATTGTAATTAGTGGTTTCCACTCTGGAATAGTTGTTTTGTAATTAAGGTAATCACATTTGTGTTCCAGTGCCAGACCATGTGATATGTTCACCTTAAACATTAACCTAACTGCTGGAAATGATAGTTTAAAAGTTGTTTGACGTATTTAAGTAAAAACTGAGATCATAAAAATGACATGTAAACTGCTGAAATGACGACAAAGGAATAGTTCTAAAAGTAGCCAGTCATATTAAAAAAAAAAAGAAAAGAGTACGTCTTGAGTAAAAAAAATAAATAATGGGCTGGTGATTTTTAAGAGTGCCTTTAAATATAATACTGCAGAAGGAATGATCCTCTAACAAAAGACTTAGTCATCTTAAAGACATTACTGGGTAGTCACCCCAGGCACAGCAGTGTTTTTGTTCAGCAAAGATTTACAAGAATGAGATTTATGAAAGGTGTTTGAATTGAATTTTTATTTCATGAATGACAACCTTGCATTTCTATTCAACACTGAAGTACATAAATGAGAATGGATGTCCTGCATTACTGAAATCTAATGTGATGAGTCTTTAAACAGAGACTACACCCGTACAGTAAACGGATGACAAATACACTTACAGTTTCTGGCACAAACACTGTATTTTCTCAGCAGTGGCAGATGAGATTTACAGGGTATGTACGCCCCTGAGGAAGATTTTATAATCACAGCTCTCCCTCAATAGGTGGGAAAAGTCAAGGGGCACCTGAGAAATGCTCAGACATGTTACAAGTCATTCTTCTATTAAAAAAGGAGAATAGAAAAATTAGAAAATACATAGAACAAAATACCAGCCTCTGGAGGTATCCTGCTCATGGGACAGAGGAGAGAGGTCATGGATACTAACCATTCATACTAAAAGGTTTCTGTTCTGAGTGGAAAAAGCTTGTCTGTCTTCATACGGGTGCAGTTCCTCTCTGGAACCCAATCACGGGCTCAGTACTTTGAAACTACCGCTATCTTACTTGGAGAAATGGTTCTGCACTATAAGGGGGATATTGCTTTCAGATTACAAAGGTGATTCTGCAGAGTTTTAACCTCTGGCCACCTCCCTCTCAGTTCCTGTCCACAGGACACCGCTGAAGTTTAAAACAGTGTATTTTGTTATTCCCTGCCAAATTTTTAATAGGAAGGAAATAAAATAGAAAATTCTTTCTCAGAGAAAATGAGACTTTTCCAGGGGAAAAAAATCACTTAAAAACACATACACAAGACTAATAACACAGGTAAGACTATATGAGAGAACTGGGATCTGTCAAATGAAATGGGATTATGACTTTGTGTTGCTTTGAGGTGATTTGTTATTCTTTATGCAGATTACTAAGGTATTTTCTGCTCAATTTACTTTGTACTGAAGATTTGTTCCCTGCTTGCTTCCTATAATTCTCTCTCCCAAAACAATGTTATCAAGTGGATGTCAGTTAGGAATACAGGTCTATTATCACAACATTACCAAACTGAAAGAGATGCAGTCGTAGGAATAATTTTTCTTTTTAATTTCTCTGAAAACATTATGTCCTATAGCCAGAACTCCATGCTGTGTGATTTATCAGCATGATCCTCAATTAATCTGCAGCTGTGCCATCACAGCACATCCATGCACAGCACATCAGCTTGTGACAAAACAAAACAACCTGTCCCCCAACCAAAAAAAAAGCCTAAGCAGAAAAAAGAAATATTTGGTATTTATAACCTAATTCTTTTAGATCAAGAAGAATGAAAAATTAAATACAGATTTGAGAAGCAGCGTAAAGGACAAAGGGTTTAATCCAAATGGGGCAAGTGAAAGCTGATTTTTCTGTTGCTCCTCCTTTTCCCCTGAACTGATAATTTTAGAGACAAATAAAGAAAAATATATTTGAAAGCAACGTTCTCTTTTTCTTTTAAACCAAATATTTGTAATACAGGAAAGAACACGTAACAGGTAACTTTTCATTAACACCTAGATGCCATTCTGACATTAATTACTATACCAATGTACTCATTGGTGCTCCTTGTAAGAACCTGACAACATCTAACTGCATGTATACAGGAATTTTTTTCCTCTAAACCCCTTGAGGTTCCTTTTACTTGTTAATCGAAGACTATGGAATTACAAGAGATACATCTGGTTGACTGAATTCCAGTTCCATGCTGAAAAGCTACACATAACACAACCTGAGAAAAGATGACTGTCCATCAACCAGGATATAAAGTGCCCTTTGGAAACTGCCACTGGTGATATGCAAGGATCACACTCAAGCTTCTGATTCCCAAAGCTGAAGTTACGTTTGCACACCTTTCAGGTGCAGAACACTGAACTAAGCCCTCTGTATGTGATTCATCACGACATTAAAATTGTAGTCCCTCAATGTCATTTTACATAGCCTCATTTTATTTCATGCTGTGTTAATTTTCTAAATTTTCTTCAGCATGTTTAAATCGTAAGACAGCTTCAGTGATTTGAAACAGCTAATAACAAACAAGTTACCAAGGGACCAACAAAAAGATATGTCTCCAAGTAAAGTTTAAAAAAACACCACTCATATTTATTTCAGATATCATCTGAATTTGAGTATCAAATGCAAGGTGCAGAAAACCCCTGGTATGAATACAGGTTGAGAGATGAAGGACTTGGGAGCAGCCCTGCTGAGAAGGACTTGGGAGGGCTGGGGGAGGAGAGGCTGGACATGACCCAGCAATGTGCACTCACAGCCCAGAGAGCCAAACGTGTCCTGGGCTGCAGCCAAAGCAGCGTGGCCAGCAGGGGAGGGAGGGGATTCTGCCCCTCTGCTCTGCTCTGGTGAGACCCCACTTGCAGTGCTGCATCCAGCTCAGCACAACAAAGACACAGACATGTTAGAGCTGGTCCAGAGAAAGGCCACAAACATGGTCAGAGGACTGGAGCACCTCTCCTATGACGGGAGGCTAAGAGAGTTGCAGTTGTTCAGCTTGGAAAAGAAAGCTTCAGAGAGACTTGAAAGGGTACCTGAAGGGGGCCTGACAGAAAGCTGGAGAGGGACTTTTTAGCAGGGCTGTTGCAATAGGACAAGCGGCAATGGTTTTAAACGGAGAGAGGCTAGATAAAAGGAAGACTTTTTTTTACAGTGAAAGTGGTGAGGAGGAAATGGAACAGGTGGCCCAGAGAGGTGGTAGATGCCCCATCCCTGGAGACATTCAAGGTCAGGTAGGACAGGGCTCTGAGCAACCTGGTCTGGTTGAAGATTCCCTGCCTATTGCAGAGGGGTTGGACTACACGATCTTTGTAGGTCCCTTCCAACCCAATCTATTCTATGATTCTAGCATTCTGTTTTAAACTATTTCATAGCCATTAAAAAACCCCAACAAATTTAGAAGGTCAAAAGATTAAGGTTTAAAACCTTAAAAATTGTTCAAGAACAGTTTATCTGTAAAAGCAGACAAAAAACCACTATCAGTTTGTGATACCACACAACTACAATAAAGTAGCTTAATTATTCTTATAAGAAGAGTAAATCACTCTGAAGGATTCAGACATCTAAATTTTTCATACGTCAAATTTTTGAGTATTGGAAAATTGCTTCACAATATGATAAAAATCTTCACATTGAAATAATGCCTTCTAAAAATATCAAATATATCCACTACTTTATTACATACCAAGACAAATGTTTACAGTCTTGTCAAGATGATGCACTTTGGCTCAATTCATGCATCCTTTGTAGCCTCATTCTCCTTCTGTACAGGACAACAAAGGAGGTAAGAGACATGATGAAATGCTGAGAATCAAATAAAGGCTAAGATGGACCAGCATAAAAAACATGCAGCAAATCAAGTCCTTGGGTATTTCGAAGCAGCATTAAGAAGCCCATGCAACATCCTTCTCCATCCTTGCTGTAAAAAACTGTTAAAAAAGTTCCGTGGACGTGCTTGGCAATTACTGTTCCCACAGACCTCTGGCCATCAGGCAGCAGAGCAGCACTCCCTCCCAGGACAAGGCAAGGGCTCTGCCCCACTCTGCCAGCTGCAGAGCGGAGGCAGGGCAGAGGCAAAGAGATGGTGGCCAGTGCAGCTTTCCAGAAGCCACTCCACAGTGCCAGACTTCTGTCTACCAGGTCAGTGAGACCGAAGTTTGAAGAGGTCAGGCCTTTCCTACAGGGAGGGAGCCCCCAGGGAGCAGGGGCAAATGATAGGTGAACCTGGCTCTGAGAACCTGGACTGCCCTGCTTCGCTTGAGCAAAGCAAATGAGAAGAGGAGGAGATCAGAGCCATTTGAACACCCCCAAAAACCAAAACTAGTAACCTCCCCTCCCTGCAAAAAACTAAACCCAAACAAACTAAGAGTACAATCAGTTTTGTATGGGCTGTTCTTGCCTGGGGCAGAAGGAAAATGGGGATTTGACTTCTCTGTCTCTACTCCTCCTTTAGGTCATGAATAGAGACATGCTCCTCACCACAGACACCTCATCAGACAGAACAAGGAGGCAGCTCAGTCACGTTGTGAGAAAGCCATCAGCCCAGCAACAAAAGAAGGACCAGGTTTTCCTGTACACCTTCTCCTTGGACACTGCTTAAACTCCAGGACAGCAAAAGCCCAGGCCAAGCGCAGCAGGCACGAAGCAGCAAACACTGCCACTGCCACCTGCGTCCTCCTCCCATCCCTCCAGCAGTATCTAGTCCATGAAGAGGGACTGGACTCCAGAAGCAAACACTGCTTCTACCCTACTAAAGCAAGACACACTTCTGCAGGGGAAAGGCAACTTTACTAGGAGCAGCACTTGAGATAAGGCATCCATCAGGGCAGACTTCCTTCAGCAAATGAACTGTGAGGCAGGAGTGGGACGGAAGGCAGAGAAGAGGATGAGCATCTGTCCAGATGCACAATTGCAATTCTCACCTTTGGCAGTTTTTCCTGAGCCACATCACAGGACAATGAAATATTGTGTTTTTCCCTGCCACTGGCAAATGGCCAGGAGCAACAGATAAGTCTTTCCTTTGAAAAGCAGCTGCCTCGGCTGTTCACAGCTCTCCTGTCAGCTTTCTTCCTCCACACACAAACCCAGCTTGCAAATATGCATGTTTCTGTTTTGCACCTGCCATCACAAATTCCACAGGCCTCTTCTCTTGGATCGGTAGTCTCTGCCATGGTGCCCAGGAAGTAGTGCAGCCTGTGGCAGCACAGCTTTTGGTAACAGACAGCTTCAGAGGTGCTGGTGCACTGGTGGAACCACCCAAGCATCAGTGGGAAGAATCTCAGGGAGATGGACCTGGCCTGAAGGAACGGAGGCCATCACAGGGCAGTCTGACAACGGCCTGCACACACAGAAACATCGGGCAGCTTTGAAGGGAGCACAAGAAGAGCTGCAGGAGTGCACCTGCCACAAACATGTTCCCCGATAGGTAACCCATTGCAAGAGCATGCCTGATAAGCCCTTCAAATCCCAAGCTACGCGACTCTTCAGAGAAAATACAAACTTTTACTGCCTACCCTTCTACTGTCCAACCTACTTTTAATAAATCCTTCCTTTCAGGGATCTCTTGAATTTCAGCAGTATCAATCACAGACACTACTTCTCATTCTTCTAACGCTCTCAGAAGGGTCTTTGCAGCACCTTTCATGCCCTGTCTTCATCAAGGAGGCAGCTCAGCTCCATGCACCCAGCACTCCAACAAGTACCAAGTGATCGTGTAACCACACAAAGCTGCTGGACTTTGAATGCCATTCAACTATGACTGAACTGTGTCACAAGGCCTTCCCCGTGGTGACCTTCAGGGGACTGAGACAGACTATTCTCGGGTTGTGCGTCCCGAGATCATCCCTAAGCTTTCATCACGGCTGCCAGGGTTCCCCTGATGCCAGTGAGATGCACGTATCCTTCACAGAGCTGAGGAGGGCGGGTTCACTCCTCCAGTGTAATTGCTGGTTCATTCTTCTCACTTGCGTAAGGCTGGGGTTAAAAATACTCGCCTGCAGCCCCTGAAACCAATGAGTGCTCTTAAAGCATGAGTACTCTGCAGGTTTTAAGATCTAAACATTCACAGTTCACCAGCAGCACCAGTGCTCTTAGGCAGCAGCACCTAATTTATCTGATAAAGTCTCTGCAGAGTTTGGAACAAGCACAGTTCTCCCATTTCTCATCCGTCCCTCCCTCTCTCCCAGACCACTGGGGACAGTATTCTTTCAAGGCTTTTACAAACTTTATCTGGAAATTACATCCTTTTTACAGAAGAGGGCTCATCTGTTTCTCTGAGGGACCACAATAGAAACATGAACTTCCAGACAGTGATGCCAGCCTTCAGAGGGTGATGACAGCTGTTCACACAGACCCCACAGCTGCCAAAGCAGTGCTCCTGAGCTGCAGGTCAGCACTGACAGCCCAGAACCAGAGCAATGAGGATGCTTTGTCTTCAAGGCAGCTACAGAAATCCCAGGCTTGCAAAATAGTGTGATTTTGCCTGTTTTGCCTGGTTTCATGTTTGATGTGAATTAAAAGTCAATAACTATAGACTAAACCTCTAGTCCAAAATTCTAATTCTGCAAATAAGCAAACAATCATTGATTCCGTGTGCCACTCTGGCTGAAAGACAACCCTTCCTCCCTCTTAATTAACAGCCCTTTTCAAATTCCATCAGTGTTCATGTAAACATCCCATCAAATAAGCTTATCTCCACTATATGAATAATTCAAGACCTTTAGGTTTATGAGGAAAATAAGTAACAAACCTGCTTGAACAAAAATCATTAGTGTTATTTAGTTGGGTTACAAATACAAGCTATAAGTTGCTATTCAGGAAATAAATTAATTTGCTTTTTGTATTGTGTCTGAGTACTGCCTCCAAGCATATCCTTTGAGGATTCCCATTTCAAAAGTAGAATTTCACACTTATTGCTACTTTTAGCGCAAAAGTTTGGGCTGGTACTTCTTATACGAGAGAAGGCATTACCCTTTGAAGACCAAAGGGGATTGTTAAGTAAAAGCTTAACAAGCAAAAGAGGTTTTACAGCTACTGCTATCGAATTTGAAACATTATTTTTAGCTTAGACAGCATGACAGTAACACACCCAGTTATAATTTACACCACAGGTACAGGCTGGCTGGAGAATGGATCAAGACTAGAGCTGGGGAGACAGACTTGGGAGTCGTTTGTGGACAAAAAGCTCAACATGACCTGGCAATTTGTGCTTGCAGTCCAGAAATCCAAATGTGTCCTGGGCTGCATCCAAAGCAGCGTGGCCAGCAGGGTGAGGGAGGGAATTCTGCCCCTCTGCTCCGCTCTGGTGAGACCCCACCTGCATCCAGTTGTGGTGTCCCCAGCTGGATGCAGGAAGGACATGGACCTGTTGGAGCGAGTCCAGAGGAGGTCACCAAGATGATCAGAGGGCTGGAGCACCTCTCCTGTGAGGACAGGCTGAGAGAGCTGGGATTGTTCAGCCTGGAGAAGAGAAGGCTCCAGGGAGAACTTAGAGCCCCCTTCAGTACCTAAAGAGGGCCTACAAGAGCTGGAGAGTGACTTCTCACAAGAGCATTAAGTGATAGGACAAGAGGGAATGGACTTAAACTAAAGGAGGATAGGTTTAGATAACACATTAGGAAGAAATTCTTTACTGTGAGGGTGGAGAGGCACTAGAACAGGTTGCCCAGAGAAGCTGTGGACTTCCCATCCCTGGAAGTGCTCAAGACCAGGCTGGATGGGGCTCTGAGTAACCTGGTCTAGTGAAAGGTTTCCTGCCAGTGACAGGGAATGTGATAATCTTTAATGTCCCTTTCTACGCAAACCATTCTGTGACTCTCTGAAGAATTCATCCTGCCCCTCTCTTTTAAGGGAGATGCTCAGGGATGTTTTGTACCTTTTGCAGCATGTACTGCCGAACTATCATCATGCATTTCATTCTCAAGCGAAATACAAATACAGAAATTATAAACCAAAACATTACTCAAAAACCAGTGAGTATAGAGAACAAACTTAATTTAGTTTACCCCATAGAGAAACTTTAGCTTATTGAATTTTGCTTACTGAAGGTTCATTCACCTAGAAGATGAAAAACTCTTGAGAGCGCTTTATCCTTAGCTGTGTAAACATTCTTGAATGTAGTATATATTTAAGGGCTCACAAAAGAGAAAGAGGTGATGTCTACATTAAGTAGCTACTCTTGGTTACTTTTCCAAAATAAGTGAAATTTTCAAATTCAGGAATAATATTCTTTAAAATCAAACAAACAAAAAAATATACCCAAAAGAACCCAAACCAAAACCAAAAAACCCAAACCAAACATAAAAACCCCAAACAAAACAAACCAAACAAAAAAAAAAACAAAAACCCGAAAAAACCAAACCAACACAAAAAAAACCCAAAAAACCCATACCAACACAAAAATCCCCCCAAAACCCATTAAAAAACTCCCAAAAGCCCACAACGTACAACAAAACTAAAAAAAAAAAAACCCAACCAAGAAAAAAAACCCAAACCACAAAAATCTAAAAAAATTAAATGGTTTGCAAGTATAACTAACTTAATTTTTATTTCCAATGGGCAGTGTTAGCTGCAGAGAAAAAAAAAAACAGGCTTTGGATAACATCTTTAGACTAAATTTGCCTTCCCTCTTCTTTCTGTCAGGTGTGGAAAAGCATGCACCATCTTCATGATTAAAGCTATTTTTGTGATAGACAAAGGGTGTGAACTATGGTCTACAAAGGAGTGCAGTGAAGTCTTAAAGCTCCCCACTCTGCTATAACTCATGCACACAGAATATATACAGGCCATGAAGCCTTGGCACGTATCTTCATGGAGTACAGAGTAATCTACATCCCTCATATCTTACACCAAATAGCAATCCAGCCATAAAATTAAAAAACAAACAAACAAAACCAAACCCACTTAAGAAAACCCAATAAAGGGAAAAAAAATATGTGCAAACTTCACTTGAACTCCTTTCCCTCCTTTCTGTTAATTTGAAAAAAATTGTATAGTCTCCATCAGAAACGGTATGTTCCTACTGGTATTTGTGCTAGAGGCAGGAGACCAAGAGCTGATCCAATCCAGCACAAAATTCCCTCTGAGTGCTGACAGCTCTTCAGCCCGGCTGTATAAAAGGCTGACAGCATCTGCAGCTGACAGCTACCAACAGAGCAACAGAGTGACTGGCTTGGCACACATCCATCTGCTTTCATCTCCCCTGACCCTGATGATAAGGGGTGCAAGGGGGAAGGCAAGGGAGGATCAACGCAACACAAAGGTGGACTGATGGGGTCTTTCTTCAGAGTGAGCCTGCAGCAACGTTCAAATCCGTATCTCAAGCGGTGAAACAAAACTCACCTTCACAGGGCATATTTCTGCTACCCACATGACTGTGGGTTTTTTATAGTTTTTCCTCTTCACTTCTGAAGGCCCATCTTTATGTGTAACCAGCTAACATCCTGTGTCCCCGTCTAATTCACTGTAATTGTTATCTATGTTGACTAGGTTTCCTTCCTTAGGGAGGTGTTGTGAACAGTACAGTCACAAGACAGCCTGCTACTCCAGCACAGACAACCAAGGCATATTTTGCAAGCAAAACAAGAAACCCTCTTCAGGGCATGTCTGGGAAAGAGAGCATCATATAGGCAATATGAGGTGGCCACATGTGAAACAGGAGGCTTAAAGTTCAATAGAAACAGTAGTTTCAATCACTACCACTGCTTTCACTGCTCACTGATGTAGGCAGAGGTTTTGTCCCCTTCATGCAAAGAATAGTAATTTTTCCTCATATACATGTGTGACTCTACACAAAACTACTATGGTAGTTTCTTTAACAGGAGGAAAATGGTGCAATGGTGCTCTTCAAAAAGCATAAAGCTGTTCGAGGTATTTTGCTAGATAACTCTCTGGCTAAATTTCCTTTTAAAGATTTCCTCTTGTATTCTGAACACCCAAAACTTGCATAAAACAGTAGGACGCACAAAAACTGTCAGCTTTTCCCTTGGAGAAATGGGTTTTTAAAAAATGTTAAAAAAATAGTTTTAAAAGAAAGCAAAGTATCTTGCTCTGAAAAGTGCACTTAACTTTTCCTTGATGAAAATAGAAGTGATCTGAAAATGGACATAATCTTCCCTCTTTGATCAACACAGCAAAGATGAAACACCAGAAATACTTACAATTCCTAAGGCAAGTTTCTTCTACATCTGCTTTAGGCTATTTTGGCTGTAGCATTTATATACTCTAATTATTTTGTGCATTAAATACCATAAATATCCCTGTTGATTTTTGATCTATTTGTGGGTTCCAACATACTCCACAGCTGTATTTCATTTGGTTGAGAGGACATTCTGCAAGTGGGACTTGTACACCAATGCATTTCAGGGACAATCATTATTATTTATGGATAAACCAGTGATGCTAACAGCTTTTCCCTATGTTATAGTTCAATTTTATGTCTGTGTACCTATACCAAAGCATACCTCTGTGGAAGAGAGGAAGAACATTTACTTCATGATTTACTCTGAAAGCAAGTGAACAATCACTTAGCTTCATGTGGCAGGAACTTTGCAGTCCATTTGCAACACAAAAAATACCTTTGTAAGCAAAAAAAAAAAATCTTAGCAGATTTTCTTCAGAGAAATCTCTTCAGAGACAACAGATCTTTCTCAAAGACAATACACTAGATTAACAGAAGTATTTTCTCTCTCCTTATGAGTAAGCTTCCTCCCCAAATCAGCTTAACCTACTGTACATGTAGCACAATATTAAGTATCTCTCCCTTTTCTGCATGTATTTGGGTTTCTATTGATAGCTGCCATCTATCTGCAGCTGCAGATAGATGATACCTGCAAAAGGTATTTTTTTTGACTGGCATGCACAGAATACATTTGGTTAAGCACATCAGAAAGAGAAGAAGAGTTAGTACCAGAAAGTAAGTTACATATCTCAAAAAGACAATCATGCAGGTGACATCCACCTACCTGTACTAGTGCGATATGTGCCTGTGTGTGCTGGTTGCAGAGGGTCCCCCTGACTCTGGCTGAGACTCCTCATAGGGGGCTTCTGATAAACTCTGTCTTCGTAAATAGGATCTATATGGTGTTCTGGAGACTGCAGTGCCCTTAACTCGGAGCCAAGGTGGCTGTGCTGGCTGCTGTAAGATGCCCGAGACCCAGCTGCAAACAGATTTATAAGAGGTATTTAAGAGAGAGAAAACAAGGGACAAATGCAGGATCTGATTATTAAAATTTTACTTGAAAGTAGCACTTAAACACAAAAAAAAATCACCAAACAAAACTAAGTAGTAAGTGTTCTCAACATGCAAATACAAACAGCAAACAAGGGCAGCAATAGCTCCAGTTAATCACCTTAGCTGCATCATCCAGCTGCCTGCATCTACACCAAAATCTCATTTCTTCCAAGGAAACTACATATTTTGGCGAGATAGATATCATGATTATCATCTCTTCTTAAACAGAGACGAAAGAACCCACCACCTCCTCTCAGAAAAATGAAAAAATACCCCACCTCCAAAAATCCCAAACCCAAACGAAACCCAAACTGATTCCCCCCCCACCCCACCCCACCAAAACCCCAAACAAACAAAAACAAACAAACAAAAAGTTGTGCAACCCAGGAATGTCCTCAACTACACGGGTCCAAGACTGGGGGAGGTAGGAGGGTTGAGGAGAAAAAAGCAGCAGCAGTCAGAACTAGTTTCACATGTTACACTCATATCTGAAAATCTACAAATGAAATAAGCTGAAGTTGATGAATGGATGTAGTTTTACATTAAGGCCGATCTTTCGGTTGCTTCACTAAAGTGCAATAGAATGGTTGTGCCTGATCAACATTTTGTCTTCAACACTTTCCAAAAAATCAAGTTGCTAAGACTTTCTACAACTTAAATATCCTCTGAGGATGAATAAATTAAACACGCCTCCTGAAAAAACTATTTTAGGGATACAGCTTACTTCTTTTTTTTGGTAAATAACAATATTAAACAGGATTTTATTAAAACATTTTCTTCCTGTACTATTAAAAATAGTTTATATTAGAACACTTTAAAAAGAGACTTGTGTATTTCCAGCTGCAATTGAAATTGTCGCTTCAATCCTTTTGCCACTTAGGTTCTTCAGCTCTGTGGTCTGTTAACAAGATTGGCAAGGAGGGTCATGGGGATGCCATGCAAACATTACACATTTTGAAGGTAAGAATAAAGTAAGTAGGCAGTAAGTATGCAAGTAACACTTGGCAGATGTCAGGTCTATACCACAAAGTGGTAACATGCTACTTAAATGTTTAGAAAAGCAATCAAAGATATAAGTATTATGGCCCTTGCTGCTAGTTCTGTCAGGCTGAAATCCTGGATGCAGGTGATGTTGCACTGGCTTAGCTTGTACTGCTCAGACCATGGGTGTAGCCATTCCTGCTGAAAGCCTCTGACACAATCATTGTGTTGGCAGTGGTTTCGCCGCTTAAACAGACACTAAATACTTTTAAAATGCAAAGCACAGATGTGAAGTAAGGTGAGATAGCAACATAGGATAGAAATGAGAAATATACACAGGCACAACATTACTTAAACTTTAATACAAATTGTCTGGAGAAAAATAATTTATTCTGTTTCCTTCTTCTAATCAGCTTGTGCCATAGTGTTTTCTTCTGAATTTTTCAACATTCGTGCATGTTTTCAGTGGAATGCCCTATTTGCATATTTTTCCCTTCAAACATTTTTCAGACTGACTTGCCATTAGCACACTGCTGAAAGTCATTCTGTTGCTCCCCTTACTAGAAAGTCTGCCAAGAATCCCGAAGACATATTTTATCTCTAACTACAGCAATTATCCAGAAAGTTGATATTGCTATTACAGAATTAAATTCTTCATGGTCTGCATTTTCAAAATGCTCTTTAGCCCTGCACTCTTGAGACTGATTGTCAGAATAGCTGAACTGCTCCCACCAAGGTCTAGTATCCTTCAGGGCGGCCTGAAAAACAGCCTGTTGTGATTATGTCCAAATTTCAACGCATACTTGGTTCAATCTGTATTTAGAAGAAAAAAAACAGAAAAACTGAGGAGAACATTTCAGACATTCAACAGTGAATCAACAAACCAGGCTTGCTACAGAATAAAGAATTAAGACCCATTCTAGAAGCACTACAATTCTTTTGCCCACATGCAAGTTCACAGTGCTTTTTCAACAACAGATTTTCTTCCTAATCTGGCTTCCTGTAAACCAAAAGATTTTTCCCATTCAACTCAGTAGCAGTATAACCCAGATATCAACATGTTTCGAAACTGTTATGGTAATCTTCTGGTGAGGTGGGCTTAATTCAACCTCCTTCATGCTCTACCAATAGTTCTGCATCTGCAAGTGCTGATAATAGTCTAAATGGAAGCTTAATATTAGTTTATTATGCTAATATTAAACAGATTTATTTACAAACTACACATGCAATTAAGACTTTAACACTACTGTACTAAATAGTAAGCACATGTATAATCAGAGAAACTTCTTGACCAAAACACATAACCAACCTGATTTAACTGAAAACAGTTAAGTGGCAATCTAAAAACAATTTGAAGGCATCTGAGTAACAACATTATGACTGAACATCCTCCCAAAAGTTCAAGAGTTAAAACCCTATGAGGGAGTAATTGCCACTATTCCTCTTCATTTCAAGAAAACGAAGATCTCAACAGGTAACTACAATATTTTCATTTTAGAAACAAAACCACTCTCAAATCTCAGAAGCTGAGGCCATTTTTAAAGCATGTCTCTTAAACACCTTTAGCTTCAAGCAAAAATGATACTTCTCTATATGCAATTTTACTACACTGTTTCCAAATTATCAGATATTGATATTTAAACACAGAATACTACCACCCTTTAAGGTTCTTAAATCTAGTTAAAAAGACAATAAATGAGAAGATTTATAAAAAAATGTAACACCATCACAACTTTTAATGTTTCTATTAAGTTGGTATTTAAAAAACTAGAAAAGTAAGTTGATTTAAGTAAAAATTTCTTTTCAGTTGCTCTTAGAAGTTCTATGTATTAATTTATTCAAGTCTCAACTGAGGAGCAACAGGTTTTTATTGCATATTTTATTTAAATATTAAACTAGTAGCTGTCATATCAAGAGTTATATCCAGGAAAGGTCACAGAGATAACCTAGGGATTTCAGACAGCTGAATCCCACCTCATCTACACACTCAGCCCTCCATCATAGTCTGCTGCTTTGGAAGGCACTGGAGAGACAGTTGAGATAATTGATCAAAACAGAGACCGTGAACTCAAAGAACTGATGTCACTGAGAAGGAGAGAGGAGTATCAGGCCTCTTGCCTGTATCCTGAGTTAGCAACAAACAGCTACATCCTTTCCTACTCAAAGCTGCAAGCTGATCTGTATCACTGGCTTCAAAAACACTTGCATTAATGCTGCCTGAAGCTCACAGAGGCTAGAAAAGTCAGAATGGAAAAGCAGCAACCAATATACTACTAAGAAGCAATAAAACATAAGATTACCAAGGCCCACAAGCACTCTTGCGTTAAGGAGGCTCAGCGCCCTCAGGAGTGGTTTCCCTAAACTTAGAGGCATCATGAATGCATGGCTTACCCTGAACTGCGCTTGTCCAAACCCTGTTCTTAACCAGCTGCCATCCCTTCACCCCACTAATAGCACTGCACCTCTCTGGGTTGCCTGACATCAAAGCAGTGATGTGCATCAAGGCCACACACCCTTCTCCTACGTATTCTGAAAATTTACTCAGCCCCACTCCTTGGCCAGCCCACCCTGACAGGAATGCTATTTTTCCTTCAGAGAATTATCAGGCATCAAGCCCGTTCACAGACAGGTCTATGCCCAAGTTCAAAGAAAACTCATTCTTAAACTTTCAGTCCCGCAAGTTGTTATGTACAGATGATGTATCCAGCGCCAGAGCATATCCAGAACTCTCATGATCATGGTGGTGAAGAAGTAGCATAGTAGAATAATTAAACAAAACCCAAAAAACAAACCAAACCAATCCAGAACCACTGAGAAGAACTAAACCATTATTTAGGGGTTCAAGAAAACATGCTTTAATTAATTACTCCAACAGTCCAATCCTGTTTGACAAAAGACTGAAATTATTTGATTGCAATGCCAGAGATGCATCACACCAGAAGGTACATAGAAGATTATACAGCTCTAAAAGAGCTGTGAGAGGGCACCAAATAAGAGAAAAAAAATTGTTAAATTTCTTTTTTCGAACAGAAACTGATTAACTATAAGAACGAAAGCATACAGTAAGGAGAGTCTTCTCTTCTGTCTTCTGAAGGCTCTAAGACTGAAAGCTGAAAGCAACTGGAATGTCCCTTCTTCTGCATCACTGTGGAGCTTTTAGAAGTAGTCTGTGGCCAGGTTCCACACGGGGTATCACATGAGCCCCCAGCCAGGTGAACTGGATTAGGGCAACAATGATAACCTAGAACTGTCCACATGAAAATACATGTTCCTACGTGTGGTACTTCCTCTCTTCCCACACTCAAAAGGGGCAATAGAAAGAACACATGAAAAGTGCAGTCCTACCAAACTGGATCAAAAAGTCAATCTCCACTCTTTATACTTGAAAAATGCCCACCCTACTAGCTAAATTTTTTTCCACATTAGTTAGATATGTTCCTCAGTAGTATAGGGAAACAGTTGTTTCCTAGGAAAATGCTCTTTTTTGACAAAGTCTCACTTTCCCGAGGAAGAAAAATACTGTAATCAGACAAGTGTAACATGAGAGAAATACACAAAATAATCCCTAATTGCTCTTCAGAGCTGGTGTAGGCTGTCAAGAGAATAAATACAACAGACAAGTTTGAACGACACTGCTAATCTGACAGCTCAGGTCAATAAAGTAAACCAATATATTGGCAGCATTTGTCATTTCAAGAAACTAAAGACATTAAGACTACTGAAATTAATGGATCACAGGTCTTTGTGTATGCTTTCATAAATCTTGAACAGTTTTTATTTGTGTCCCTTGTGAAAGCCTTTATAACTTGTCATCCTGCCTTGCTGCAGCATTAACAAGAAGCCCTACAAAGTCATGATATTCTCTAAACATCTCTAATAGCAAGAGCATACAGTACTGTCCTCCTCCCCAGGATTTAAGTGCTCCTTGGAAACATGAAATACACAAGTGATCATCTCCATGTTAAAAAAACCCATTCAGATTTAACCAGATAAACCATTCAGCCCTCATTCAGAAATCCTCCATCATTAAACACATTGATCACGAGTCCTGTTAAGCAATTTCCTTTTGTATATGATGGAGAAACATCATCAGTGAGACATGAGCTGAAGTTCAAGGACCATTCTATTACCCTTATCAGTTACATGTTAACAACTTAATTTAATTTAATTAATTAACTTTGTTGCAGCTTCTCACCTTTCAACACACAGCAGATCTCTGGCTACTTGACGCTCTAAGTATCAAAATCAGACTAAACACACTACACCATCTTGCACTTCAAAGATGCACCTTTCTAACAAGGAGGGTTAAAGATTCAGAATTGGCTGCATCAATTTTTAATTTTAAATATAATGACAATGTTGCTTAGACTACAAGTTTATTTTAAAAAAACAAACAACAGAATCAACCCCAGATAATGGTAAAATTGCAATAAGCTCATCGTTGAGATAAGAGACTGCAGGCACAGAATCTAAAAGAGAATCATAGGAATTTTGTGGCTTTGGTATGTTGCATGCTTTTCAGAGGACTGAAAGAACTTTTTGATTTAAACAGCACATCATGGCTGAAAACCCTTTTTGACATAAGCTTCTCTTAGATGCTTGTGCTGAAATGCTACTCTCCTTATTAAATAAACATATATATACACAGTAGATCAGGTCATAGCTTCACTGCAATTCTGAAAAGCAACATGTGAGAAAGAGCATACGAATAGTGGGATTTCTACTCTGAACTCATATGTAGTGAAACCTGTTTTACAGATACTAACCTGTTTTAATTTACATAGTAAAGAAATTGATGTGAACCCAAGTGCAGAATTAGAAGTGAACAGGAGGAGAAATAGAGTCAAACATTCACAGCGCAAGTTTTGATACTGACTTTGTTTTGTGCCAGAAATTTATGCAGAAACATCTCCAAAATGCCTGCCTGAATGTATGCATCTTCTAGTCATAGCACTGAAAAAGGAAAGTGAATATAACTTTATATAAAATAAATAACCGAATAAAAAGGAAAGTAATATAAGTAACACTAATAAAACTCAGATAAGAGGAATGTAACAGCACTGTGTGATGAAAATTACTGTGCCAAAGAGAAGAAAACACTTCTAACCCAACTACTGAAAGTGAATACAAATTGTTAAGACATGACAGATGGTTAAATTAACCAGTAAGACACGACAGGCCATATGGCAGTACCAGCTAATGCACACCTTGGTACATCAGCTTGGGCCCCTAGCACACCAAAGATCTGCAGTCACTAGAACCAGGACACAGTCTGTAGTGAATTCTTTTTAACTGGGTTTAGGGTTTTTTTAAACACAGGATTCTCACCTGTTCAGATTTTACATACACAAAACCACAAATATATCAATTTTTTCTTTCCCCAACTACTGGAAATAAAGATTAACTAATGAAAGCTCAGAATTAAAACTCATTTCTGTCTTTACACTTTTTCCATTCTCACGACATCATTCTCTCTATGACTCGAGACTATTTGTACAGATAAAGAAAGAAATAATGCCCTCAGTGAATTGACTAATTACACATCATGTCTTTCAACTGATATCAAACTCTGGATGTCTGAAAAAATTCCCATGGATACGCTACTTTGGCATCCTCAGCCCACACTATAGGAGCTCACCACCAAACAACAAGTCTGTGCCCCAACGTTCAAGTCCCCAGAACTGAAAAACAGCCTTGCCTCACCTGTCAGTATCTTAGACTGCTTTTCCTCAGGTTTTTTACTTAAAAGATTAAAGTGCAGTACTGGAGTCTGGAGTGTTTCTTGCAAACTCTCACTGTCAAACCTATTAGCAGTGTCACCGTCAGGATACTGCCAGGTTCAGCTCACACTGTGGAATTTCCCAGACATAATTTGTCCATTAACCAGATTAGGTATCTTAGGAAAGTCTCCTCAAAACAGATTGGCTTTGGCTGCTTAAAGGACACCGCAAAACCAGCATCTGAACTAGGGCCAGCAGTTTTCACATCAGTGCTAAAAACAGAGAAAGGAAGGAGGGAAAAAAAGGGATTACATGTTTATAGGTGTAATAAACAGGCCCCAAATAAACTTTAAAAATCATTCAATAAAGCCTATTATGTCTTACAAGAAGTACTTACATAATTTTTATCCCATTTAAACTGGTTTTTAACCAAATATTGACATACATTACATTTCTAAGCATATTTAAAAGAAAAATAAGTACAAATATTTTTAAAGTTGTCTATGATTTTAGCCATGCAATATGCCTTTACTGGAAAGTATTGTATCAGTTATTATAATTCTAAAATTCTAGGGAAAACAGAAAAACCACACCATAAATTTGTACCTCCTCCCAAGCATTTTCTTCTTTCTGCTACTGCCCCCATTTTGATGAAAAGTATTCACATGCTTAAAATATTTTATCAAAAATAAATTGCTAGTGGAAAAGAAAAGTTTGACTGGGAGCAAAGCTTAAGAGGCAAAGATAGCCAGGAAGAAACAGTAGATTAAATGTGACAGACAAGTTCAGGGAGATAATTCCTATTTCGTTTCTGATCTAGGGTACTGCCAGCAAAGAAAAAACGAAAAACAGAAACTGCCCCAAACCAACCACTACCATACATCAACAGCTTGCCTTCAGCAGGGAAGGAAGTGATAGATTTCTTTTTTATTAAACCATTGAGTGAATGATCATATTGCGTGGTACTTTGTGTTTGTTTGGGTTTTTTTTCACTCCTGTCTCTTAAGGTCTGCCTCTTCCACACCCCTCAATCCTGCCAATTTTACAAAGAAAGGGAAAAAAAGTCCCATGTACAAACGGGAGCAGATACTGCTATCTGGTGATACAAATCACTGTTCCTAACTTTGCTGCTCGCTAACCACTTCGGCTGAGGGCTGAGTGCCTCAGCAATAGGATGATGTTACTAAGCAACACTGCCAAGCAGCCTTGCATAAGCTGTTTGTATAGTTCACCACAGCTTCACGACAACTGAAAACAATATTAGGCCCTTGTAGCAGCAGAGATCTTTGAAGTTTTGCTAATTTTGATCTTAGAAAAGATAAAAAATTATTATTTCCAATTTTGAGCTCTAAAAGTTTGTGTTGCACTATGGGCTTTATGCTGATGCAGGGGCTGTGGCAATGCATTCAACTCAGCAAGTAAAGAAATGAAATACTATTGTACTTGATGAGACATGCCCCAAAAACAAATATCCAGAAAAAAAACCCTCTATGGCATAGTCTGTGAAACCCCACAGTGAATGCTTCACTGACAAGGATTGCATCCTTAATTCCTGAAAGCTGTGTCTTCCTTCTTTCACAAGGCCACACCTAAGCAAACTTGGAGACCCAATTTCTGCTGGTTAAGTAGCAGTAGAGGCTAAACATCTGAAACCCCAAAGGTCTTTGTAGGGCTAGAGACCGCTTCCAGCAGCATGAGTGATTCGCTAAAAAGTGCTGCTGCCTCCAGCAAAACAAATCAGGCACTATTGCACTAATGCCTGCTGGAGAAAATTTAACTTTCTGATCGTGTTTAACACTGTGGAAAAGCACAGCAGCTAAAAAACCCAGCAACTCTCAAGCCTCCCCCCAAACCGAGCATCAGCTCAGTCAACGTTAAATGGAGCAAGTTCTCACAGCAGCGCTGGTGCAGGGGGAAGGGGAAAACCTTTCCACATCAACTCCTCCGTGCACAGAGAACAAAAAGAGTATCTACAACTTAAATCCAACTAGAAGTGAAATTCTCAAGATTTTCACAGAGAATTTCTTAAGGAAGGTGCTTTTCGGGCCAGTGGTTCCCAAAGAGAAAAACAGTCACTGCAACACTGTGGGAAAGGTAACCCCAGAAAACAAAAGTCAGTTGGGTAATGAAGTGTCAAGTCTGCCCAACCACAGTATTCCTCAACTGGCTTTTGCTGGGCAACTTGAATTCTTTATCTAATTGTGCTGTTGTTCCTAGAAGCTCACAGTTCCAAGAGGTGGTTTTCCTGCTAATAGGGAAAAGGCAAACATAGTTCCAAAGAATTCGGATCACGCATGCACTTTTTAAAAAGTATTAACTTATTATGAATATTGTTCTTGTTTTGCAAACCTATGTTCCAGTTTCTGACAGACACAGCTGAAATCTAAGACACCGTATCTGAGGTTTGCTCACAGAAAAGTGTTGGCAACTTATCTTTTGTAATTCCTTTTACAAGAAGATAGCACATTATTAGATGTGTGAACAATATTAACTTTTGAAAATTTTATGTGTAACACTTTATAGTCAAACTTGGCTTTCACTAAGAGAACAGAGAAAAGCATCAGGTAGTATTTGTTCTTTTACGTAAAGTCATCTTTGATAGAATATTAAACACTTTCTCCTCCCAGAAGCTTTCTCCTCCTCAGTGAACAGTTGCTTGCAGTCCCTGGTTTCTAGACTTCACCAAGACATGAGGTAGAAGTATGTGACATTCCAGGAGAAAAAATGGAGTTCATTATCTTTGTCTTTTTCTCAATGCCAAATTCAAGAAACGGAAGATATCCCTGGATATTCTGTAATACACTCTATTACTCATCAAGTTTTCATTATCCATTTGAGACTCATTGCATTTAAAATATAGGAGTTAAAACATGGACATTTTATTAAATGTATACATAACCAATTTGAATCCAATCTAACTAAAGAATTTAGTTATGCCTGTAAAGAAGTCTAGACCAACAATTACCCACTTTTACAATTATGCTCAAAAGATTATTGTACCATTATTCAAGCTGGTTTTAGGTTGTTTCCATTACATACACATCTAGACCTCTGCGACAAAACTTAAAATATTTTCCTATTACTAAAATCATTATAGTCTAAAGCAATTCTAACAGGGATGCTCTAAATAAAAGAAATGCTGAATGCAGAGACAAAGAAAAGGAATACTGTTAACACCATGACACGAGTAGCTTAAGGACTTAAAGTTTATGCTGGAATAATCATTGTATCCCATGAAATAAAGTTTTCTCTTTTAGTTCATTACTCTTACTAATATAGCAATCACTCAATAGCACACATTTAGTATCCAACTTCCAAAAACTCAGAAAAATACCTTATGTAAATCCTTCCACAATAAGCAACAAGCAAAGGAGGAAATGGATGGCTACAGATTCTTTTTAGCAGAAACTTATTCAAAGAAAAAAAAAAGAGAGCAGAGAAGAAAAGAAACAAAACCAGCAAAACAGACTTTGCAATTAACCTCACAAATTCAGAGTATTGCTGAAAAGCATGGCCAGAAAAGGACCTCAGGCTGAAAGAGTCCTGTCACTCCAGCAGAGAGTCCATGCTAAACTGAAATGGCCATGACAAATGCTGCAGGAGACAAATGGTGAAAGAAGGTCACTGGCAAAAAGCAGATCTAAGATAAAGAACATAAGAAATGTGTTCACAGCACTTTGCAATAAACTACTGGAAGTGTTCAGCTTCAAGAATGGCTTTAACAGTAATTTCAATTAGAAGAATGAGATGCGTGTAGTCCAAAGGTGACAAGCGTTTGAGGCATTCTGAACTGTCACACAATTACTTCCTGGTTATTCATAAATGCAAATTGACACCATTTGCATTTCAAATGGCTGCCCTGCCTGTGAAGCCAACACTTCCATGGCCATATGGCTAGCTGAGGACATGAGCATCCAGTTTTGCCCGATTCTACAAGAGCAGTCCAAAATCTACTGCAGACTGAAAAAAGCAGTGATGTACAATCCATCACAAACTTGATAAACTTCAGAGAAAAAGAGTTTTTCAACTAAGACAGTTAATTCCTGAATTCCTAGATTCACAAGAGAGGATCTTAAGCATGGCACAACATGAGCTAGATCACTTTGGAGGAGACTGCTCAGCTATGTTCAGCATTAGCTTCAGATTCTTGCTAAAGGCATCTCAAGATGCAACACAGACAAGGATGACATGAGCTATACAGGAACTGCGACTTCAGACAGGAAGAAACGCAAAATTTCTGTTAATAAACCTCAAAAACTTTGACATTTAGTCAGAGACCAGACAAAGTGCGATCATGGCTGGGGGGTCACTGTATTCACTCGGGCTACCGGGTTCAAATCTTTTGAGGGAAAATGGAGGAGCACTAGCTCACAAAGATGCTCCAGTCAAACACATAATTGTTGGTTAGCCAAAGCCCTAAAAATCAAAGGCTGATGGTGAAAAGCCACTCAGAAGATACCTTTAGCTCTCACTCCCTCCTTGGTCTGATGAATCATAAAAATATAGAAAGGCTTGGGTTGGAAGGAACCTTAAAAATCATCTAGTTCCAAATCCCCCCCCCCACAGGCAGGGATGCATATCCTAAAAGTGCGAGGGACTCGACTAATCTTGTCTTTTTTAATAGAATGGCAAATCCTTCATCAAATTATTTATTCTTACCAGGATTCAGCACTCTTAATGAATAACCTCCATTTACTCCGTGTGGCTATGTAATCTAGCAGCCTTTCCTCCACTGAGATATGGAGGAAACACACTAAATCAGGTCTGTGTACAACAAGCTTCTTCATTTCTTGATAATCAGTGCAGGACAGTTCAGAAGAGATGAAGGCTAGAAAGAGCGTCTCTTGCCTACAGAGAGTCACAGCTGTGTATAGCTCACCAGGCGAAGTCCTAACCCTGTATAACACTCCCAGTTTTGCTTGTTATGTGAGGCCATGTTAGGCCATGAAATACTCTATCATGTTCCTGATATAGGTGGCTGAGATACACTGTATGCAACCAGGTCACACAGGTATTTTCCTACTCTTCAGCCAAAGATGCCGAACATGTAACTAGCTATTACATGTGCCATTACCTTGGCTCCAAATCTGTTCTTTCCTTCCCATCTGCAAAACTCTTTCTACACGGGATTTATCTTCCTCTCTTCAGAAAATGCCTCCTAATATTCCACTATCACGAAGTTTCCTTGGCTTATTTCATGGTTTTGTGCCAAGATAATAAAATGAAAAAGCATTTTTCAAGTAGCCAAAAGAGTTCTCCTCGTGGAACTTTATTAGCAGTACCCTTCCTTTCCATTACTCCAATCTTCAAAATGACAAACTGACAATGTTCCTTTACCCAGGTCCCTGCCCAACCACACTCTTGCAAGAATATCCATCTTCTCTAGCTTAACTAAACATTTCCCAAGTGGCACTACAGAAAATGCATGCTCAGAGCCCTGACAGGAAATAGAAAGACATCAAATATCATCTAAGAAAAGGTCAATAAGCAGGTCATTCCAGCACAGTCTGGTTTTGGAGAACTGATGTTGCAAATTATCCCATTAACCATTTACTACCTTCATGTCTTGTATTATCCTTTCTATCAGTTTTTGTTGTAACGTCCAAAGAGCACTGTGATTAGCAGGTCTACAATTTTTCTTTCACTCAGTCCTTCCTTTCTACAGGTTATATTAGTCTGAAACTCGCAAAGGGCTGTCATCTTGTTTCCCTCCACCTTCTTTTCCCCCACAAATATCTGAAAGAGTCCAACTCACCCTCCTTTACAGAGCATGCTCCCAGGACTTTGAAGAGCTCATGACACCTTTTGGTGAGCAAATGTACACGTGACTGCATTCCCGCTGAACCAGGATGCTCAGGGAAGTTGGTGGGTGGGGGAAAGACCCCACGGAGAGGTGTCATTTTGCTCTCCAGTGACAGGAAATCTGCCCTAGTATCAGAGGGTTACAGCTCCTTCTCCACCCTTGCTTTCCTCCCAGGCAGCACTCTTTAAACCCAGGGACAGCTTCAGCCCTATGATCAAAAGCTTTTACTGCCTGAGAGCAGCACAGCTGGCTAGCTGATAAAAGGGATGGTTTGCACCTGGACCGGACAGAGAGGATAAGGGGTCATAGAGCGAGACATAGACATACACTATGGAGGAAGTAAATATAGAAAAGCACATGCAAAAATTTCCTCAGTAAAGGGAGGATTGCATGAGCTTTCAAACCACTTGTATTCAAACTAACACGTCACTTTTCTATTACACCATCATAGAATGGTTTGGGTTGGAAGGGACCTTAAAGATCATCTAGTTTCAACCCCCTGCCATGGGCAGGGACACTTCTTCACTCCCACACCATAAGTTGCTACTTGATGTACTTACTAAAAATCTATGTGATCCAACCGGCAGTTTCATACGCCATGCCTTATAATTGTAAGATTAGTCACCACTTGGTCCTTCTCATTTCAGCACATTAAATTGTGACTTTTGCTTCTAAGCACTTATGATAATGTACAGTTCCATGAATTCATTATCATTAGACAATATCTCTCTGTCCTCTCCAATACCACTTTTATAAGCCCAAAAGGTATTCTGTTCTGGGTCCGTATCTATCTGATCTTCAAATTTGACCCTACAATTACTGAAAAATTGCCTCATTTATCTCCCATGATTGTTCATAGAGCAAATTTGGTCCAGTGTGGCTTCTGGCAGCTGCCACTACTGACACGTAATATGTTTCACCTATGAGCACTCCACATCTGGCACGGGCAGACATGGACACCTCCTCACTCTTTATCTGGCCTTAAATAGAGTCTTCCTCAAATGCCCATTCTGCCATCTTCTTTCTGCCATAATTAATTACTGTTGATCAGAGGCACCTGCACTGCTTTAAAGAGAGTGTGTACACAACAACCAAAGAGCTATTAGATACCCCAACAAACGAATGCTTATGTTACAATGAGCTGCATACTGACTTTCTAAATCTCAGCTACTCCATCTACTCCTAACAGTTTCTTTGCCACAGCAACTGGAGAGGATGATGTTCTCCACCACAGTAAAAATGAAGGGCATGTTCTCACTTCCCTTAAATACCAAAAGACCATGATGAACCTAAGATTTTTGTCACTTTTTATCAATACTTCTGCAACAAACATTTCCAGGCTACTGGATTAGGCCTTGCAACAGGGTTTGAGGCCGAGGAAGCTGCAGCTTTCACATGTGCCTTCTCTGCCCAGTGCATGAGCAAGACAAACACAGTCATTCCAGTTTAGACCGTACAGCACAAACAAATATTTTCACTGATGCCACAAAAGCCTGAGTGTCAGAAATTTGATAGAAGGAGACCTTACCTTTGCCTACTACTCCCTATTCCATACAACAGCAGTCTCTTCTGCTCTCAAGAAGTGAGTTTCAGGCTAAAGACCTATGGCACAGAATCATACTCCTAGCAACTAAAGAGGACAAGAGGTACATAAGGACACCACTGAGACCTGAAGGCAAAAATGGGCTTTAATAGGCAAGGATGAGACTCACTAGCATGCCTTTAAGACCCAAAATTTTGGATGTATAATCATTTATGAGGCCATATTCTCTTCCTGCAATCTCATACGCTAAACAGAACACAGACCAACATAAGCAAGACAAGCATATGAACTGCAGTGCCAACACTGGTTAATGTATTTCCATTGTTCTAACCTAAGTTCCACAAAGTCAGGCTCCCAAAACACTGCTCTTTGACTTCATACATTCCATTGGATTGCAGTAGCCAAGAAAAATTTGCAAATTCCAGCTCCTTGGTTCAACCATCCTTCTGCTAGGGACATAGACTCTTCTCTGTTAGCTTTTTGTCAGCTTCACCTCCTTCTTGTGCTCCTGCTCAGCAGGTATATAAGCAGAGACATTTTAAATTCTGCTCTGATGCTTAGGAAATTTCTTCTAGTGACTTGAATGCTTAAATTTGAATCCTGGCCTTCTTAGGTACACTGCTAAAGTTCAGGACCAGAGGCCAGAAACCACATGTGTGGTTACCAAGCAACAGCATAGGCCTCAGTAGTCCCCAGAAGCATGTCTGATGATGTTACATTTACCTAAAATCCCAGAAACAGCCACTGCCACTCAGTTTCCCAGTCACTTGGTTAAAATACTTGCAGCTTTATACAAGTTGAACCCATTTTCAGCAGTGCTGCACACTGGTGCTCTTTGCCCAAAAGCTTATTAGTTTGCAATATTATTTGATTTCACACCCCTCTGAAAGACCATTAGGAGGATCACTCAAACAATTTCCCTTCTCAATAATGGGAAGCAAAGGGAAAGGCAGTGTATCAGCGAGAAAACAGGACCCAAGTTTAGACATATTTCTTGTGTTTGCTCATACTGGGAGCCAAAGATCAAGTTCATTTGCCTCTTTTCAATTATTCCTCTCCTATAAGTGAATTAATTTAATGTAAGCTAGATCTGAAAGATACAGGAGCAAAAATCATGGCAATAAATAATAACATATTTGGAAGTCATCCACCCTATTCCTTCTGCTTTTCTGCTGTACTGTTCATTGTGGATACCTTTTGCAAGCTGGAATTTAGCGCTACTGTAAAGGTTCCAGTTGCAACAACTAGAATCGTAACTATTGCTGAAGAAATAGGTAGAATAAGTGACAAAGAAAAGCAAAGTGAACACTGAGTCATGTATTTGTATCAACTCCAACACCAGCATATCTAACCTCCAAGTCGCAACGTGGAAACAAGTAATTTTGTATCAGAAAGACACCAAATTCGAAGTTCTGATTAATATCTGAAATATTGCTGGATATTACTCAAAATCTTCCACTTGGTTTTCTTATCTGAAAGAGTCTCAAAACAAACAAGAGTAGAAGGAAAAAAAAATCCTAAGACTGTAGTGTCTGTCCCAGAACAAAAGGGCATTAACAGTGTTCTCATGTGTAAAGGCTCTGACAGCAGATAAAGGAATTTTCCAGCTCAAAAAAAAACCACAGCAAAAAACTTAGAAAAAAATCTATGGAAAACTACTTTGGTTAAAATTAATGAAGCAATTTGGTTCTCCCTATAAAAGAGATACTCATGGGATTCTGTAAAAATACAAAATAGTTACGGGAAACAACTGAGTGTCCTTTCTGTTATGATCAATCATACAGATGGTCCAAGAGCTTATCTTAAAGCAAAAAAGAAAATCCAAGGATTTTTCTTCCTTGCCTGTCCAAAGAAGTACAATGGCACATCACACCTAGACTGTTTTATGAGCTCAGCGCAGTGTCTCAGGTGGGGATTTAAAGGCACAGGGAACTTTTAATTCTAGGGTGATTTATATTCACTTTGGCTGTAAGTTAACAGTAATGCAGCTATTCTAGCACAAATACATAGTATGGTGGGATTTACTGGAGAACTCTTAACAAGATAATATTTTTAAAGATGGCAATGAACTAGTGATATACAGATGATCCAATATCTTCATGCAATCGAAAGGAAACATCAATCCATGCTAGCGGTAATGCTCATCAGTTATCCCATACATAGTTGCTTAGGCTTTTCTGTGTCCCTGTAATTGCATGCTGACATGCTAAAACATGTCAACACTCACCATCAAATAGTAGTCCTGCCATAAAACCCAACAGGAAATCAGAGTTCAACACGTCATATGCAGTGAAAAGTTTATAGAAGGAGAAACGGTAAAGAAAGGTCCTCAGCAGAGAGAAGAATGAGGCAAAACAGATGAAGGAGCAGAAGGAACCAATTAAGACCCTGATAAACTTAGAACTCTTTGCTCATTAAAGAGTGGAAAGCATATTTTATGTATTAATGCAGGCCACATTTTTATAAACTGGTGTTATTTTAATGTTAATACTACGTGTGCATACAAACAGTCCTACCCAGAAAGGAAAAATTCCTTTCCATTTTGATTTTACAGGGACTTGAAAGAAGATTGTTTGTAAACACCAGGCTGAGCACAGAAGTATTCAACAGTGGTAGCATCAGGGCTGTCTAGAGGGATGCTACAGCTCTTGTTTCAGTGGAACGTGTCACCACGACATGAAAGATAGCTGTATAATATTCTTTCCACCTAACATTATAGCAAGTGATTCACACCAACACTCATTTCTTAAACTTAACCTTTTAGTACAGCTTACGAAACATGGTGCAGTCTTCAATCAGGATTATCATCCTTTTAATTTTTTGTAATAAGGCAATGCATAAAACCACTTTCCACCGCCTTATGTGTCCCTAGTCTTCCCTAAACCTGGGTGAAGAGGCAGGAGTGGCTCTGTAACATCAGGGCTGCTCCCAGCCACATAACCTGAAGCACAAACCCACCTGAACAATACACTTTAACTGCCTCCTCTGCCTTTGCTCCTAAACAAATTCAGTACTCCTCTAGTACTGTCTGATTCTGCCCAGCAGGAGATGCTTCAGAAGAGCACAAAGAGTGGGCACCTGTGTCATGACCTGCCTCCTGTTTTCCCATGTTTCTGCTGCTTGCTGTCCTTCATACTCCTCCTTCCAAGCAAAATGGGCTGCTTTGGTGAGTTTGGCTCCCAGCAGCACTCCGAAGCCCAGTCCAGGTGTGGAAGCTGCAAGAAGGTATTTACAAACTGTGCTTTCTGGATTTGGATTGCTGCTTGAACAGACGGTCGAATATGCTTTGGAGCAGTGCAGAGCAGAAAACTACTTCTAAAACTGTAATTGCAGATCATAGCAATGAAGCAGCTAGACTAAGAATAAACACAGCAAATGTACGCTCACCAGAGCCACTATACACACACGTACACACACACCCATACACACACACACTTGGCAGTGGCAGCAGCTCAAATATAACTAGACTAAAAGCCATTTCTGAAGACGTTTCTAAGGTTACTCGGTTAAAACTGAGTCATTGCACGCTGTTGCATGTCTCATTTGAAATTCAGGATGAAGTCTAAGAACTGCCATTTTTATAATTTCAAGTTGTTTCATAATCGAATTTGTAGGAAATTAATATAAATAATGCCATCTCAGTTAAGTTTTACACAGATTATGTTTTGGGCCATCTATGTAACTTTTTATTCAAATTTTTTAAAAAATGGATCTTAACCCCCTATTTTCTCTTTTAAATATCCAAGTCTGGCACTGATAGAGCTTGGCTTGTTTAGCACACTGAAACCCAGTAGTACTCATGAACTAGATAGCTCCAGGACAAATTTCTAGTATCATGCAAAAATAATTAAAACAAATGCATTATTTGTGTTTCTAGTAATTAAAACAAATGCATTATTTGTGTTTCTAGTAATTACTACAAATATTTATTTTTTTATTGCCAGATATAAAACAGATTACTGAGTTTAGCATCATCCCTGTGATGACACATACATACCAATGCAACTTCACATTAATCACAGCAGGCAAACCATCAATCAGTGTAATCTGACAACTATTCTCCATTCCTCCTCCTCCTCCTCTCTCTCTCAAAAATCCTAAAAAAACTTCAACTCATCTTTGGATGTTTTGAACAAGAAGCAAAACCATTATTTCTTGAATATTACCTTTTCAAAATACAATTGCTTGCTCTCCTTCTCAGTAGGTTTGATTTCTAACACATTTTCCTAACATTTTTTCTAATGACTGAAAAACTTCTGCAAAAATATAATATACTTACAGCTCAAATTCCAAACCTGTTCTGAGCAAAAATACTTACAGAAAAAAAGGAGAAATTAAGATTGCCTTAGTAGTATCTGTAACATCTGATCCTGGCTAACTCTACAGCATATGCTAATTTTAAGCCTCTGAGTAGTCCATTGACTCCAGTGAATCCAGTGAAAGTCAGGAAGATTAGTCAGGCACTTAGCACTGCTAGCAAATGTGTAACTCCGGGATGGCAGGGAGGCCACGAGGAACATGCGTAATGGCAATGGAAAATAAGGGGTAGGAGCACACAATAGGAAATCTTTGCAAAAGAATGGATCATGTGATAGAGCTCCTTGAAAGGCATGTCACCACTGTGGGGGGAAAAAAAAAGAAAAGGTATTTACTAACATACTGTTGCTTACACTGAGTCTTTCAAGTAGCAATACTCTCTCTGCATGTCTGCCACCTAATTCAAGTTACAGGATTTTCCATTTGTTATAAAATAAAACAACGAGGGGTTTTACAAATCTTAAAACCAAATCCCTAAGAGATGAGTGACCCAGTAGATTGTTACGTCTGTTCTGATCAGCCCAACACTTGGCAAAGTCAGTGCTGCTTCATCAGTTTTTACAAACTCAACAGCAAACTCAAATGGTCAATCACTATTTCCCTCCCATAGTAAAATCCATACAAAAATACACCAGCCATTTCCTAAATCCATGTATCATCTACAGGCTTTTTCTTTCACCAAAGCCATAAATCAGTAAATCAGGCAACTCCCTGCAGTAGGCTTTAAAAAGACGCAGGTTATGCAAGATGCAGAAGTCTTAGCAAAAGCTTTTATTTAAAAGCAATTCAAGAAAATGAATGTCAGTTCCTTAACTTTTATTCAAAACAAAGTAGAAAATTCTATTAGGAATGTCTATAGAAGCACTATTGGCCAAGAAGGCCAAAAAAGCCTAAATCCACATTTCAACTTGGATCTAGCTCAGGACGAACAGCTTCTGTAGCACTTCAGAGTCATTATGCTGGACCTTAAACTCTACGGAAAAAAAGTTTTGGACTAAGTTATCACCACGTATTTGATGCTGCAATACTATAAAAGAAGTCTTCTTAAAAAAAACCAAAACCAAACCCACAATACAACACAAATTCCAATGTTAACAGTACGTAAACATGAAAAAGTATTGTGCCTGTTAGAAACTTCCCAAATCAAAGACTTCTATCCTAGAACAGAGGTAAGAAAAATCAGGGAAATACTAATAGCTCATAGCCACAGGTACAGAACTTTTAAATCAATTTTTATCGTGTTCCTTCGATGCTGCGAGTTCCGTCCATGCCTTTTTAGGCTCAAACAACTCTTGCTATAGGATGAAGTTAGAAAACTCCCTAAAATACAAAGTCTGTGGCAATTCTAAATTTCCACTGTAAAAAGGCAGTATTTAATACTTGTGGCCAACAGTGTGTTGGACTGCAGCAGGGAGAAGTTGTATTAACACAATTGCTAAATAAACCACTCAGTATTCTGAGATTCACTATTTGCCAACAGGCTTGATATAAGCATGCCGAAATCTTGAATTCTACCTTAACTTAATGATACTGTCACTTTACTCGTTGTGAAAATAAAATGCGGTGCTATATATATATATGTATATGTATATGTACATACATATGTGAAGATACAAAGTTTTAAAATCCCTGCCCTTTAAATAGGAAAAAAAACTCCAGCAAATAGTTCTTACAACGAGATAGATCAAAACTGTATTTTATTATTAGTTAGTTCCATCTGTGTGTTTAGACACACTGGAATTATACAGGATACTGACAACAGCTGGAGTGGGGGAGGGGAGGTGGGTGAGAGGAGAAAGGGGGGTGAGGACTTCACTCCAGTAAGAAACTTGTGTACCTGACTGATAAACTCAGCCAAACTTCTTTATGTATCCTATTTATCTTCAAATCTATTTATGTCACACAAGAGAACATATGAGCATAGCAGCTGTTACTATAGCAATGAAACTGGAAATTTTGAGAACACAAAAAACCCACCCCTGAAGGATGCTCAGTTTAGCAGAGAGATGGTTTAGAGAACAGCGCACCAGTATCTCACTTCTAGGATCTGCTCAGAGTCTGCGTTTACAGAGACATTAAATCAGCTGTAACAGCCTGTTCCCCAAAGAGCACTCGGAGCCAAATCACCGCTACCTCTTACTCGGCACGACTCGGTACACCGGGAGTTCCTGCTAAGTAACCCCAAACTTGTCAAGTACGCCAGAGCCGCCTGTAAATCCGGGGAAGAGCTATTCCCTGCAAAAACCTCAGAGGTTCTGATCGCGGCAGAGAAGGGATTCGCCATAGTAACAAACCCCCCACCCGCACCGCAGGTCACAGCGGGGAGCGCGGCGAGCCCCGCACCCCCGCGGCAGCACGCACACCTGCCCGGCGCCGGGAAGGCGGGACGAGCCGGGAGAACTCAGGTACTTTGCTCAAGCAGCGGCAGGCAGCCTCTCCAGCCACGACCCGGCATGAAACACACCCGCAATTCTCCCAAATACCGTTCTTCTGTCAAACGCACCCCGCTCCCTCCCTCCCGTCCTCGGCTGGCGGCCCTGTCACCCCGCCTCTCGCCGTCCCTCGCCCCTCGCCGCCTCCTCTCCGCGGGCGCGGCGGCACCGCGCACCCCGTCCCCCGCCGCAGCCGCGGACCCGAGGCGCTGCCGGCCGCGGTTTTACCTGCGAGGGAGCCGGGTCTCTGCAGGGTGGCGGTGGCGTACAGCTCCTGGGAGTGCTTGCTGTACTGATCGGCAGCGTGAACCAGCCGCTTGGTAGGCGACAGGGTGGCGTAAGTGCCGATGGTGGAGCTTAACTGGTGGATAGGAGAGGAGGAAATGTTAGACTGGACGGTGGGCGGGGAGGTCACTCGGATGGGGGACGGCGACAGTCCCGCCGAGGAGACGACGATGTTGATGGGCGAGCTGGTGCTGTAGGACTTGGCCAGGCGGCTGGGGGACTGCTTCGGGGAGGAGAGGCGCTGCGCGGTGGCGTAGGCGGCGCCCTCGGCGGCGGAGCCGGCCCGCGGCAGCTTGG
Source organism: Rhagologus leucostigma (assembly GCA_013397725.1). Classification (NCBI taxonomy): domain Eukaryota; kingdom Metazoa; phylum Chordata; class Aves; order Passeriformes; genus Rhagologus; species Rhagologus leucostigma. Next base: position 450,986 of record VZTD01002082.1, on the reverse strand, counting down.
TGGGGGAGCCGCCGGGCTGGGCGGGCAGCGGGGAGCTCACCCGCTGCGCCGGCAGCGTGGAGCTGGCGTAGTAGAGCGCGGCGGCGTGCTGGGGCTCGGGCAGGTGGAAGGCGCTGCCGTGGCTGGGCGCGA